>CM040402.1:7473354-7798354 GCA_022702515.1 Ilyophis sp. 1 JC-2022 | reverse complement strand
TTTGTGTGATGCTGTTGTTCTGTAGATAGCAGACAGGTTTGTGTGAGTGATGCTGTTGTTCTGTAGATAGCAGACAGGTTTGTGTGTGTGATGCTGTTGTTATGTAGATAGCAGACAGGTTTGTGTGTGTGATGCTGTTGTTCTGTAGATAGCAGACAGGTTTGTGTGTGTGATGCTGTTGTTCTGTAGATAGCAGACAGGTTTGAGTGAGTGATGCTGTTGTTCTGTAGATAGCAGACAGGTTTGTGTGTGTGATGCTGTTGTTCTGTAGATAGCAGACAGGTTTGTGTGTGTGATGCTGTTGTTCTGTAGATAGCAGACAGGTTTGTGTGTGTGATGCTGTTGTTCTGTAGATAGCAGACAGGTTTGTGTGTGTGATGCTGTTGTTCTGTAGATAGCAGACAGGTTTGTGTGAGTGATGCTGTTGTTCTGTAGATAGCAGACAGGTTTGTGTGTGTGATGCTGTTGTTCTGTAGATAGCAGACAGGTTTGTGTGTGTGATGCTGTTGTTCTGTAGATAGCAGACAGGTTTGAGTGAGTGATGCTGTTGTTCTGTAGATAGCAGACAGGTTTGTGTGAGTGATGCTGTTGTTCTGTAGATAGCAGACAGGTTTGTGTGAGTGATGCTGTTGTTCTGTAGATAGCAGACAGGTTTGTGTGTGTGATGCTGTTGTTCTGTAGATAGCAGACAGGTTTGTGTGATGCTGTTGTTCTGTCGATAGCAGACAGGTTTGTGTGATGCTGTTGTTCTGTAGATAGCAGACAGGTTTGTGTGATGCTGTTATTCTGTAGATAGCAGACAGGTTTGTGTGTGTGATCCTGTTGTTCTGTAGATAGCGGACCGTTTTCCTTCACAAAGGAAAAGCAATTGCAAATACAGGAAGAGATCCGGCCGAATGACCCTCAGAACTCCTGGATGTTTCATGGACTGCTTCCGAAATATAGAGGTTAATATTGTCTTTACTATTATGAATATTATTAATGCACAATTAAGGCATACAATGGCTTTCTGTTAAATATCATGATGGCATGCATGGTGAATTGCATAAATATTTAATTGTGTGAAATTGCATCCAATATGCAGAATGTTTTAAAAGATATTGAGATGGTAAGTTTAAATAAAGCCACTGACCATGACAGCAGACCTCCACTGACTCTCCAGCTACCAGGGGAGATTATTTACAACCACAAGTATTTTTCTGCAATGCCAAAAAGTTAGGCTTTTCCCATCATTATGATTTTATAATCCATATGTAGATATGAGAATGGCTCATTCTGTAGACCATTAAAAACCATAATTCCCCAACATACATTCCTCTGCAATTCATCCTAAACACTGTTGTCTTTTCCTGTGTATCAAACCTGAAAACTGTGATGTGTTCCTGTGTAACCTATAAAACCTGAAAACTGTGATGTGTTCCTGTGTAACCTATAAAACCTGAAAACTGTGATGTGTTCCTGTGTAACCTATAAAACCTGAAAACTGTGATGTGTTCCTGTGTAACCTATAAAACCTGAAAACTGTGATGTGTTCCTGTGTAACCTATAAAACCTGAAAACTGTGACGTGTTCCTGTGTAACCTATAAAACCTGAAAACTGTGATGTGTTCCTGTGTAACCTATAAAACCTGAAAACTGTGATGTGTTCCTGTGTAACCTATAAAACCTGAAAACTGTGACGTGTTCCTGTGTAACCTATAAAACCTGAAAACTGTGATGTGTTCCTGTGTAACCTATACAACCTGAAAACTGTGATGTGTTCCTGTGTAACCTATAAAACCTGAAAACTGTGATGTGTTCCTGTGTAACCTATAAAACCTGAAAACTGTGATGTGTTCCTTTGTAACCTATAAAACCTGAAAACTGTGATGTTTGCTGTTTGTTCCTGTTTGCAGGAAGAAGCGTGCTGTCCTGGATTTTTTGGCCTCTCCTGCTATAAATGTCCTGGTCAGGCAGGGCAGGTGTGCTCGGACCGTGGGCAGTGCCAGGATGGCCTGGCAGGTAGTGGGAAGTGTGTGTGCCAGCAGGGCTTCAATGGAACAGCCTGTGAGACCTGTGAGCCTGGGAGATACGGCACCACCTGCGAGTCAGGTGACTGCACCCACAATAACCCAGCAACCCAGCAGGGTACAACCACACAACCCAGCAACCCAGCAGGGTACAACCACACAACCCAGCAACCCAGCAGGGTACAACCACACAACCCAGCAACCCAGCAGGGTACAATCACACAACCCAGCAACCCAGCAGGGTACAACCACACAACCCAGCAACACTGCAGGGTACAATCACACAAACCTGCAACCCAACAGGGCACAACCCACAATAACCCAGCAGGACACAACCACAACAACCCACAGTCCAGTTCTCACACACTGACGCACACAAACACAAAATTAAATTCACTCACACACAAATATGCATGTGCACATACACATCTGGTTTAAATCCAGTAATAATATCAACATCTGTAGAGGTCATGGCGTGATGTAGACCGGCAGAGAGACTTGTGTTGTGATGTGTGTGTCTCTGTACAGTGTGTAGTTGTAGTTGGTGTTGTGATGTTTGTGTCTTTGTACCATGTGTAGATGCCATGTGTGTGTCTCTGTACAGTGTATGGGTGTAGATGGTGTTGTGATGTTTGTGTGTGTGTCTCTGTACAGTGTGTAGGTGGTGTTGTGATGTGTGTGTCTGTACATTGTGTAGGTGGTGTTGTGATGTGTGTCTCTGTACAGTGTGTAGGTGGTGTTGTGATGTGTGTGTCTGTACAGTGTGTAGGTGGTGTTGTGATGTGTGTGTCTCAGCACAGTGTGTAGGTGGTGTTGTGATGTGTGTCTCAGCACAGTGTGTAGGTGGTGTTGTGATGTGTGTGTCTGTACAGTGTGTAGGTGGTGTTGTGATGTGTGTGTCTCAGCACAGTGTGTAGGTGGTGTTGTGATGTGTGTGTCTGTACAGTGTGTAGGTGGTGTTGTGATGTGTGTCTCTGTACATTGTGTAGGTGGTGTTGTGATGTGTGTGTCTCAGCACAGTGTGTAGGTGGTGTTGGGATGTGTGTCTCTGTACAGTGTGTAGGTGGTGTTGTGATGTGTGTCTCAGCACAGTGTGTAGGTGGTGTTGTGATGTGTGTCTCTATACATTGTGTAGGTGGTGTTGTGATGTGTGTGTCTCAGCACAGTGTGTAGGTGGTGTTGGGATGTGTGTCTCTGTACAGTGTGAAGGTGGTGTTGTGATGTGTGTGTCTGTACAGTGTGTAGGTGGTGTTTGATGTGTGTGTCTGTACAGTGTGTAGGTGGTGTTGTGATGTGTGTGTCTGTACAGTGTGTAGCTGGTGTTGTGATGTGTGTCTTTCTGTAGTGTGTAGGTGTAGCCATGGTGACTGTATGGATGGCGTTAAAGGCAGTGGCAGGTGCCTGTGCTATAAGGGC
This sequence comes from Ilyophis sp. 1 JC-2022, assembly GCA_022702515.1. Taxonomy (NCBI): domain Eukaryota; kingdom Metazoa; phylum Chordata; class Actinopteri; order Anguilliformes; family Synaphobranchidae; genus Ilyophis; species Ilyophis sp. 1 JC-2022. The sequence goes on along the minus strand of CM040402.1, from coordinate 7,794,929 downwards.
TGGAGGGGATCCACCTGTTCTGCAGGTAAGTCCAGCCTTATTCATTCATCAGACCTGTTAAGATGCTCCACACTAACCATCTTGGTTATATTAATTTTATTTTATAGAATTTTGTTGACATGGAAAGAGCTGTATGCTGTTACTCAATGTGTGTATGATGTGTGTGCTGTTACTCAACGTGTGTGCTGTGACTCAATGTGTGTATGATGTGCGTGCTGTTACTCAACGTGTGTGCTGTGACTCAATGTGTGTATGATGTGCGTGCTGTTACTCAATGTGTATATGATGTGTGTGCTGTTACTCAATGTGTGTATGATGTGTGCTGTTACTCAATGTGTGTAGTGTGTGCTGTTACTCAATGTGTGTAGTGTGTGCTGTTACTCAATGTGTATACTTTTTACAGAGGTTGTTGCAGATGAGTGTGGCGGTATCTGTGATGTCAATGCAAAGTAAGGCTGAGATTTGATTGATTTGATTGATTTGTTTAGCAGTGCCAATTACAACAATCCAGATTACAAATACAACATGGTTAGATGAACACAGTATATGATAAATAATGAATAAATAGCACATTTCCTAACCCCTCTCTCAGCTGTGGCATAGCTCTTTCTGGCTCCGCCCCTACATGCATCTGTATAGCTGGTTACCAAGGAAACGGTAGCTTCTGCAAGGGTAAGGGAAGTTCTATTATTCGTGTTTCTATTTAGGAATGCACTGGGGGGGTGGTGACTGAATGAATATTCATGAGGGTCCGTTTTATCAGTGAAATCCTGTGGTGAGCGAGACATGATCACGTGTGTTTTATCTGTGAAGTCCTGTGGTTAGCGAGACACGATCATGTGTGTTTTATCTGTGAAGTCCTGTGGTGAGCGAGACACGATCACGTGTGTTTTATCTGTGAAGTCCTGTGGTGAGCGAGACATGATCACGTGTGTTTTATCTGTGAAGTCCTGTGGTTAGCGAGACACGATCATGTGTGTTTTATCTGTGAAGTCCTGTGGTGAGCGAGACACGATCACGTGTGTTTTATCTGTGAAGTCCTGTGGTGAGCGAGACACGATCACGTGTGTTTTATCTGTGAAGTCCTGTGGTTAGCGAGACACGATCATGTGTGTTTTATCTGTGAAGTCCTGTGGTGAGCGAGACATGATCACGTGTGTTTTATCTGTGAAGTCCTGTGGTGAGCGAGACACGATCACGTGTGTTTTATCTGTGAAGTCCTGTGGTGAGCGAGACACGATCACGTGTGTTTTATCTGTGAAGTCCTGTGGTGAGCGAGACATGATCACGTGTGTTTTATCTGTGAAGTCCTGTGGTGAGCGAGACACGATCACGTGTGTTTTATCTGTGAAGTCCTGTGGTGAGCGAGACACGATCACGTGTGTTTTATCTGTGAAGTCCTGTGGTGAGCGAGACATGATCACGTGTGTTTTATCTGTGAAGTCCTGTGGTGAGCAAGACATGATCACGTGTGTTTTATCTGTGAAGTCCTGTGGTGAGCGAGACACGATTACGTGTGTTTTATCTGTGAAGTCCTGTGGTGAGCGAGACACGATCACGTGTGTTTTATCTGTGAAGTCCTGTGGTGAGCGAGACATGATCACGTGTGTTTTATCTGTGAAGTCCTGTGGTTAGCGAGACATGATCACGTGTGTTTTCTTCCTGCAGAGATCAACCCTTGTGACCAGAGCAATGGAGACTGTTCAAAGAAAGCAAACTGCACCAATACATCGCCGGGGGAGCGGACGTGCACCTGTCACCATGGCTACACTGGGGATGGACTGGTGTGCCTGGGTGTGTGTGGGTTTGTGTGTGTGTGTGTCTGAGTAATATCTGTGTGTGGTTCGTGTGTGAATAATATTACTCTGCTGGTGTGTGTGTGTGTGTCTGAGTAATATCTGTGTGTGGTTCGTGTGTGAATAATATTACTCTGCTGGTGTGTGTGTGTGTGTGTCTGAGTAATATCTGTGTGTGGTTCGTGTGTGAATAATATTACTCTGTGTGTGTGTGTGTGTGTCTGAGTAATATCTGTGTGTGAATAATATTACTGTGTGTGAATAATATTACTGTGTGTGTGTGTGTGTGTGTGTTGTGTGTGTGTTGTGTGTGTGTGTGTGTGTGTGTGTGTGATATCGCCCTGCTTCTGGGTTACAGAAAGAGACCCGTGTTCAGACAGAAACGGAGGCTGTCATCAGAAGGCTACGTGCTTTAGCATTGGACCCAGACAGGTGAGCCCGCCCCGTCTCTCTTATCTTGTGTGGAAAATCAGCCCCTCATAGATTGCTCAGTTAAACGGTAAACATAACTGACCATCGGAAAATAAAAGTAACTGACTGAATTCATTAAAATTTTGTTGAATACTTATTCTAAGCATGTTGACCTGGGGTAACTGCACACATGTTGTATGTAAATGTATGGAGGGCTATGCTGACCTGGGGTAACTGCACACATGTTGTATGTAAATGTATGGAGGGCTATGCTGACCTGGGGTAACTGCACACATGTTGTATGTAAATGTATGGAGGGCTATGCTGACCTGGGGTAACTGCACACATGTTGTATGTAAATGTATGGAGGGCTATGCTGACCTGGGGTAACTGCACACATGTTGTATTTAAATGTATGGAGGGCTATGCTGACCTGGGGTAACTGCACACATGTTCTATGTAAATGTATGGAGGGCTATGCTGACCTGGGGTAACTGCACACATGTTGTATGTAAATGTATGGAGGGCTATGCTGACCTGGGGTAACTGCACACATGTTGTATGTAAATGTATGGAGGGCTATGCTGACCTGGGGTAACTGCACACAGGTTATATGTAAATGTATAGCGGGCTATGGAGGAAATGGAATCTCCTGCTCTCCAATGAACCCGTGCAGAAATGTAAGTCTTTCTGCGGTACTGACCTCTCTCTCTATTCTACAGACTGCAGTACTGACCTCTCTCTTTCTATTCTATAGACTGCAGTACTGACCTCTCTCTCTCTATCCTACAGACTTCAGTACTGACCTCTCTCTCTCTATCCTACAGACTTCAGTACGGACCTCTCTCTCTCTATTCTACAGACTGCAGCACTGACCTCTCTTTTTATTCTACAGACTGCACAGTACTGACCTCTCTCTATTCTACAGACTGAAGCACTGACCTCTCTCTATCCTACAGACTTCAGTACTGACCTCTCTCTTTCTATCCTAAAGACTTCAGTGCAGACCTCTCTCTCTCTATTCTACAGACTTCAGTACTGACCTCTCTCTTTCTATCCTAAAGACTTCAGTACAGACCTCTCTCTCTCTATTCTACAGACTGCAGTACTGACCTCTCTTTTTATTCTACAACTGCACAGTACTGACCTCTCTCTATTCTACAGACTGCAGCACTGACCTCTCTCTCTATTCTACAGACCGCAGTACTGACCTCTCTATGCTCTACAGACTTCAGTACGGACCTCTCTCTCTCTATTCTACAGACTGCAGTACTGACCTCTCTTTTTATTCTACAGACTGCAGTACTGACCTCTCTATGCTCTACAGACTGCAGTGCTGACCTCTCTCTGCTCTACAGACTGTAGTACTGACCTCTCTCTGCTCTACAGACTGCAGTACTGACCTCTCTCTGCTCTACAGACTGCAGTACTGACCTCTCTCTGCTCTACAGACTGCAGTACTGACCTCTCTCTGCTCTACAGACTGCAGTACTGACCTCTCTCTGCTCTACAGACTGCAGTACTGACCTCTCTCTGCTCTACAGACTGCAGTACTGACCTCTCTCTGCTCTACAGACTGCAGTACTGACTTCTCTCTGCTCTACAGACTGCAGTACTGACCTCTTTCTGCTCTACAGACTGCAGTACTGACCTCTCTCTGCTCTACATACTGCAGTACTGACCTCTCTGCTCTACAGACTGCAGTACTGACCTCTCTCTGCTCTACAGACTGCAGTACTGACCTCTCTCTGCTCTACAGACTGCAGTACTGACCTCTCTCTGCTTTACAGACTGCAGTACTGACCTCTCTCTGCTCTACAGACTGCAGTACTGACCTCTCTCTGCTCTACAGACTGCAGTACTGACCTCTCTCTGCTCTACAGACTGCAGTACTGACTTCTCTCTGCTCTACAGACTGCAGTACTGACTTCTCTCTGCTCTACAGACTGCAGTACTGACTTCTCTCTGCTCTACAGACTGCAGTACTGACCTCTCTCTGCTCTACAGACTGCAGTACTGGCCACTCTCTGCTCTACAGACTGCAGTACTGGCCTCTCTCTTCTCTACAGACTGCAGTACTGACCTCTCTTTGCTCTACAGACTGCAGTGCTGACCTCTCTCTGCTCTACAGACTGCAGTACTGGCCACTCTCTGCTCTACAGACTGCAGTACTGGCCTCTCTCTTCTCTACAGACTGCAGTACTGACCTCTCTTTGCTCTACAGACTGCAGTGCTGACCTCTCTCTGCTCTACAGACTGCAATACTGACCTCTCTCTGCTCTACAGACTGCAGTACTGACCTTTCTGTCCCTGATATGCAGAATAACGGGGGCTGCAGTCCACTTGCATGGTGTGAATACAGAGGCCAAGGCCTAAGAAACTGCACCTGCAGGAGGGGACATATTGGCGATGGATTTACCTGCAGAGGCCGAATCCTGTCTGTGAGTCTAACGTTACCTTTTATAACAGAATCCTGTCTGTGAGTCTAACGTTACCTTTTATAACAGAATCCTGTCTGTGAGTCTAACGCTACCTTTTATAACAGAATCCTGTCTGTGAGTCTAACGTTACCTTTTATAACAAAATCCTGTCTGTGAGTCTAACATTACCTTTTATAACAGAATCCTGTCTGTGAGTCTAACGTTACCTTTTATAACAGAATCCTGTCTGTGAGTCTAACGTTACCTTTTATAACAGAATCCTGTCTGTGAGTCTAACGTTACCTTTTATAACAGAATCCTGACTGTGAGTCTAACGTTACCTTTTATAACAGAATCCTGTCTGTGAGTCTAGCGTTACCTTTTATAACAGAATCCTTTCTGTGAGTCTAACGTTACCTTTTATAACAGAATCCTGTCTGTGAGTCTAACGTTACCTTTTATAACAGAATCCTGTCTGTGAGTCTAACGTTACCTTTTATAACAGAATCCTGTCTGTGAGTCTAATGTTACCTTTTATAACAGAATCCTTTCTGTGAGTCTAACGTTACCTTTTATAACAGAATCCTGTCTGTGAGTCTAACGTTACCTTTTATAACAGAATCCTGTCTGTGAGTCTAACGTTACCTTTTATAACAGAATCCTGTCTGTGAGTCTAACGTTACCTTTTATAACAGAATCCTGTCTGTGAGTCTAACGTTACCTTTTATATCAGAATCCTGTCTGTGAGTCTAACGTTACCTTTTATAACAGAATCCTGTCTGTGAGTCAAACGCTACCTTTTATAACAGAATCCTGTCTGTGAGTTTAACGTTACCTTTTATAACAGAATCCTGTCTGTGAGTCTAACGTTACCTTTTATAACAGAATCCTGTCTGTGAGTCTAACGCTACCTTTTATAACAGAATCCTGTCTGTGAGTCTAACGTTACCTTTTATAACAGAATCCTGTCTGTGAGTCTAACGTTACCTTTTATAACAGAATCCTGTCTGTGAGTCTAACGTTACCTTTTATAACAGAATCCTGTCTGTGAGTCTAACGTTACCTTTTATAACAGAATCCTGTCTGTGAGTCTAGCGTTACCTTTTATAACAGAATCCTGTCTGTGAGTCTAACGTTACCTTTTATAACAGAATCCTGTCTGTGAGTCTAACGTTACCTTTTATATCAGAATCCTGTCTCTGAGTCTAACGCTACCTTTTATAACAGAATCCTGTCTGTGAGTCTAACGTTACCTTTTATAACAGAATCCTGTCTGTGAGTCTAGCGTTACCTTTTATAACAGAATCCTGTCTGTGAGTCTAACGTTACCTTTTATATCAGAATCCTGTCTGTGAGTTTAACATTACCGTTTATAACAGAATCCTGTCTGTGAGTCTAACGCTACCTTTTATAACAGAATCCTGTCTGTGAGTCTAACATTACCTTTTATAACAGAATCCTGTCTGTGAGTCTAACGTTACCTTTTATAACAGAATCCTGTCTGTGAGTCTAACGTTACCTTTTATAACAGAATCCTGTCTGTGAGTCTAATGTTACCTTTTTTAACAGAATCCTTTCTGTGAGTCTAACGTTACCTTTTATAACAGAATCCTGTCTGTGAGTCTAACGTTACCTTTTATATCAGAATCCTGTCTGTGAGTCTAACGTTACCTTTTATAACAGAATCCTGTCTGTGAGTCTAACGTTACCTTTTATATCAGAATCCTGTCTGTGAGTCTAACGTTACCTTTTATAACAGAATCCTGTCTGTGAGTCTAACGTTACCTTTTATAACAGAATCCTGTCTGTGAGTCTAACGTTACCTTTTATAACAGAATCCTGTCTGTGAGTCTAACGCTACCTTTTATAACAGAATCCTGTCTGTGAGTCTAACGTTACCTTTTATAACAGAATCCTGTCTGTGAGTCTAACGTTACCTTTTATAACAGAATCCTGTCTGTGAGTCTAGCGTTACCTTTTATATCAGAATCCTGTCTGTGAGTCTAATACTACCTTTTATAACAGAATCCTGTCTGTGAGTCTAACGTTACCTTTTATAACAGAATCCTGTCTGTGAGTCTAACGTTACCTTTTATAAAAACACTGTGAGTCTAACGTTACCTTTTATAACAGAATCCTGTCCGTGAGTCTAACGTTACCTTTTATAACAGAATCCTGTCTGTGAGTCTAACGCTACCTTTTATAACAGAATCCTGTCTGTGAGTCTAACGTTACCTTTTATAACAGAATCCTGTCTGTGAGTCTAACGTTACCTTTTATAACAGAAAACAGGCTGGTTTTTTCACTCACTCAGTGTGGCTGGGCTGTCTTTCTTGAGGGTTTGAGAGTGGATGCTTTTATACACAGTTCATTCAGTAAAAAGGATTTCAGCATAAAAGGATTCAATACTCTTACAGTCAGCAGCACTACAACATAAACAGCAGAATAAACTCTAATATTCACATAAACAGCAGAATAAACTCTAATATTCACATAAACAGCAGAATAAACTCTAATATTCACATAAACAGCAGAATAAACTCTAATATCCACATAAACAGCAGAATAAACTCTAATATTCACATAAACAGCAGAATAAACTCTAATATTCACATAAACAGCAGAATAAACTCTAATATTTACATAAACAGCAGAATAAACTCTAATATTCACATAAACAGCAGAATAAACTCTAATATTCACATAGTCAACATTGTACATGATTTCCTGCCTTGTCTAACATCTCTGGGAATTCCGGGAATTCTTTTGTTTTTTTCAGGAAATCAAGCGGCATGCAGATGCTTCCTGGTTCTACAGAAGCTACAGGGTGGGTGAAGAGTGTCTTTTAAACAAAAACAATGAATCAGTTTAATAAATAATAGAAATCAAACAGTTCTGTTTGTTATTCCTGTAGAACTCTAAAGTCTCAGCTCTGCTTGAGGACGGACCTTTCACAGTGTTTATCCCTCACAAAGACTTTGTGAACAATTTGACGGTAAATATGTCTTTATATTGTGTGTGTGTATATACAGTGAGCACCATAATTAATTGGACAGTGACACATTTTTTGTTTGTCCAATAACTGTCCAATGTACCCGAAAATGGGGTGGAGTATGTACAAAAGGTTCTATAATTTCTAAACGGTTCATCCGATATGGATGAAAATACCCTGAAATTAAAACTGACAGTCTGCACATTGTCATTGTATCCTTTCAAACTGCTAGAGTACAGAAACAAAATAACAAAAAAGTGTCACTGTCGACAACAAATTATGGTGCTCATTGTATATATATATATATATATATACAGGTGCAGCTCAAAAAATTTGAATATTGTGAAAAAAAAATTGTCACTCATTTCAGAAAGTGAAACTCATATATTATATAGATTCATTACACATAGAGTGAAATATTTCAAGCCTTTATTTCTTGTAATTTTGATGATTATGGCTTACAGCTAATGAAAACCCAAATTCAGTGTCTCAGAAAATTAGAATATTGTGAAAAAGTTCAATATTGGAAACTCATGGTGTCAGACTCTAATCAGCTAATTTACTCAAAACACCTGCAAAGGTTTCCTGAGCCTTTAAATGGTCTCTCAGTCTGGTTCAGTAGGCTACACAATCATGGGGAAGACTGCTGACTTGACAGATGTCCAGAAGACAGTCATTGACAAGCCACAAAAGGTCATTGCTAAAGAAGCTGGTTGTTCACAGAGTGCTGTACCCAAGCATATTCATAGAAAGTTGAGTGGAATTAAAAAGTGTGGTAGAAAAAGGTGCACAAGCAACAGGGATAACCGCAGCCTTGAGAGGATTGTCAAGCAAAATCCATTCAAGAATTTGGGGGAGCTTCACAAGGAGTGAACTGAGGCTGGAGTCAGTGCATCACCACGCACAGACGAATCCAGGACATGGGCTACAAATGTCGCATTCCTCGTGTTAAACCACTCCTGAACCAGAGACAACGTCAGAAGCATCTTACCTGGGCTAAGGAGAAAAAGAACTGGACTGTTGCTCAGTGGTCAAAGTCCTCTTTTCAGATGAAAGTTAATTTTGCATTTCATTTGGAAATCAAGGTCCCAGAGTCTGGAGAAAGAGTGGAGAGGCACAGAGTCCACATTGCTTGAAGTCCAGTGTGAAGTTTCCACAGTCAGTGATGATTTGGGGTGCCATGTCATCTGCTGGTGTTGGTCCACTGTGTTTTCTGAAGTCCACAGTCAACGCAGCCATCTACCAGGAAATTTTAGAGCACTTCATGCTTCCTTCTGCTGACAAGCTTTATGGAGATGTTGATTTCATTTTCCAGCAGGACTTGGCACCTGCCCACACTGCCAAAAGTACCAAAAGCTGGTTCAATGACCATGGTATTACTGTGCTTGATTGGCCAGCAAACTCACCTGACCTGAACCCCATAGAGAATCTATGGGGTATTGTCAAGAGGAAAATGAGAGACTCCAGACCCAACAATGCAGACGACCTGAATGAGGGGGTTCTCTGTGCCAGAGACACAGAGGAGATACTGGAGGTCCAGTTGCGACAGATACGGACTCTTTAAGTGTTCAATGAACACCACTGAAACGGACAATAATCCGTAGTGGAGAGGGAGAATAATGAGAACACAAAACAACCTCACGAAAAAGGCGAGGAACTCGATATGCGAGCAAAACTGAAATAAGCAGACACGCTTATCTAACCACGTTTGTGGAGTGAACGAACAAAGAAAATAAAACTGTTAATATCCCTTTAACTGGGCTATGAGCAGTTAAAGCGCTCGTAAGAGAACAAAGGAAATAAGCGGACACGCTTATCTAACCACGTCTGTGGAGCGAACGAACAGAGAAAATAAAACTAATAAGATCCCTTTCACTGGGACTAAGCAGTTAAAGCGCTCGCAGATAAGCGTAGTAAAACAAAGGAAATAAGCAGACACGCTTATCTTACTCCCGTTTGTGGAGCGAAAGGAAAGGAAACCGTTTCGTGTAAAACGAAAGAAAACGAGAAAGTCTCTGCTCTGTAATAAGAGTGAAAAGAGACTAGCTTTCTTAATAAACCCTTTCTTCTAAACCCTTTCTTTTTTAAACTAGCTTACTACCTAAACCTATACCTTCTTTTACCGGCTCGAATGTTACGAGGAATAACATGGAAGCAACGAGAGAGGCAGGAAGCGGAGTATAAATAGTCAACGGAAATTAATCACAGGTGAACTTACTAATGACGAGGCGAAAGCAAAACCCCGTAGCAGAACAAAGGAAAATCCGATAGATTACCGGTAATGACAAAAAAGAATAACGAGAACGTGGAGATAAGGGAAGGAAGGCAAGATCCATGACACTGAAGGCCGCTATCAAAGCAACCTGGGCTTCCATTACACCTCAGCAGTGCCACAGGCTGATCGCCTCCATGCCACGCCGCATTGATGCAGTAATTCATGCAAAAGGAGCCCCAACCAAGTATTGAGTGCATAGAAATTAACATACTTTTCAGAAGGCTGACATTTCTGTTTAAAATATCCTTTTTTATTGATCTTATGTAATATTCTAATTTTCTAAGACACTGAATTTGGGTTTTCATTAGCTGTAAGCCATAATCATCAAAATTACAAGAAATAAAGGCTTGAAATATTTCACTATGTGTAATGAATCTATATAATATATGAGTTTCACTTTCTGACATGAGTGACAAAAAATATTTAAATTTTTTGAGCTGCACCTGTATATATATGCAGTGCCCTCCACAATTATTGGCACCTCTGGTAAAGATGAATAAAAAGGGTTATAAAAAAATTTACCTTTTGGTGAATTAGCTTAATCTCATACTGAAACGCGTGTTACAAATTAAAGAGCCATCATAGAATCGCTCGTTGAAATCACACTTAACCCTAAGATTGCTCGTTATCGGGAAACGCACCCCGGAGTGTTTAGAAACTTTCAAGCTGTAAACCATGATGTTCTGTTTCACTGGGGTATAAATATGAGGTGACACAGAGGCCATATTCCCTTATTCATACATCAACATGGGAAAGATAAGAAAACACACAAATCAAATGAAGGAAAAGTGTGTTGAGCTTCATAAGTCAGGGAATGGCAATAAAAAAATAGCTACTCAACTGAAAATGCCCATATCTACCGTTAGGGCAATACTTAAAAAGCTCAAAGCAACTGAAACTGTTACAAACTTTTCTGGAAGAGGACCCAAGTTTGCCCCCACGCACAGTGAGGAAGATGGTAAGAGAGCCAAAAGAAATTCCCAAGGATCACTGTTGGAGAATTACAGAGAAATGTAGCATCTTAGAGTCATCAAGTCTCCAAAACTACCATTAGACATCACCTCCATGCCAACAAATTATTTGGAAGGCATGCAGAAAAAACCTTTCCTGTCATTTAGCGCCTGGAGTTTGCTAAACGCTACTGGAACTTTGGTTAGAACCGTGTTCTAGGGTTAGATGAAACGAAAATTTAGCTTTTCGGCAACCAACACTCAAGGTGGGTTTGGCGGGGAAAGAAGGATGGCTATACTGAAAATAACCTGATCCCCACTGTTAAGTATGGTGGAGCTTCGGTGATGTTGTGGGGCTGTTTTTCCTCCAAAGGCCCTGGGAACCTTGTTAGGGTACATGGCGTCATGAACCAGGACATTTATTATCTGAATCTGGCTGCCTCTGCCAGGAAACTAAAACTGGGTCATTGTTGGATCTTCCAGCGGGACAATGATCCAATACTTACAAATCAGATTTCTTGCCCTGTATTCTCCAACCTTATTACATGTTACGGGAGAAGACTCAGTGCTGTTTTATTGGCAAAGGGAGGTTGTACAAAGTATTAAATGCAGGGGTGCCAATAATTGTGGCTTTGCTAAAAATAATAATTTTTTTATGAGGGATTTTTTTTTTTTCAGAATATATTTACTTCAATTAAAGGTTGGATTTTTCTCATTTTTTCAGTGGAAGATTAAGATAATTCACCGAACGGTTAATTTTTTATAACCCTTTTTACTCATCTTTACCAGGGGTACCAATAATAGTGGAGGGCACTGTATGTGTATGTGTATGTGTATATATAATGTGTGTGTGTGTACATAATATATGAGACATGCGCTTGATGGGGCTGCTCTCACAGATGGAACTCTGGACAAATGCAAATAGAAGCAAAGATCTGCTGAGAAATCACTTGGTGAGCTGTGAGAAGCTGCTGCTGTCTGACCTGGAGTCTGCCGGAGAGCTGCTCACCCTGTCCGGCCACCGCCTGCATTTCAGTACTAAAGAGGTACCCTCACACCCTACACCCTGCACCCTACACACTAACACACTACACCCTAAACCCTGCACCATACACACTAACACCCTAAACCCTCACACCCTCATACCCTACACCCTGCATCCTACACACTAACACGCTACACCCTAAACCCTCACACCCTCACACCCTACATCCTACACACTAACACATTACACCCTAAACCCTCACACCCTCACACCCTACACCCTGCATCCTACACACTAACACACTACACCCTAAACCCTGCATCCTACACACTAACACGCTACACCCTAAACCCTGCACCATACACACTAACACCCTAAACCCTCACACCCTCATACCCTACACCCTGCATCCTACACACTAACACGCTACACCCTAAACCCTCACACCCTCACACCCTACATCCAACACACTAACACATTACACCCTAAACCCTCACACCCTCACACCCTACACCCTGCATCCTACACACTAACACACTACACCCTAAACCCTCACACCCTAAACCCTGCATCATACACACTAACACCCTATACCTTAAACCCTACACATTACACCCTCACCCCTAAACCCTGCATCATACACACTAACACCCTACACACTACACTCTCACACCCTAACCCTAAACCCTGTACCATACACACTAACACACTGCACCCTAAACCTTGCACCTTAGACCCTAAACCCTGCAATTTACACCCTAAACCCTACACACTACACTGTAAACCCTGCACCCTACACACTAACACCCTAAACCCTACACCCTCACACCCTGCACACTACACCCTAAACCCTTACACACTACACCATTGCACACTACAACCTACACCCAGCACCCTACACACTACAAACTACACCCTAACACTTACACCCTCACACCCTACCCACTACAAACTACACTCACACTCTACACCCTCACACCCTCACTCTACACCCTCTCGCCCTACACCCTTACACCCTGTTTTTATGATTTAGGGGATTGTGTACATAAACAAGAAGACAAAGATCCTCACCAGCAATGAAATTGCCTTTGATGGAGTTTTTCATTTCATTGATGGGATCCTCTTTCCCTATGACCTGCACAATCACAGCAAAGTGGATCCAATGGTTTGTTTTGTCTCTACACAGTACATGGGTTTGATTTAACCCAAACCCTACACAGTACATGTTTTTGATTTAACCCAAACCCTACACAGTACATGTTTTTGATTTAACCCAAACCCTACACAGTACATGTAACAGTATGTGTGACAATATGTGCCACTACACAATGGGAGTTCATTACAATTATTTATTTTCACTCCTTGATGAGGAACACATTCAGTACGCACTGTGGATCAGTGACAGCACATACAATACGCACTGTGGATCAGTTACAGCACATTCAGTGTGCACTGTGGATCAGTTACAGCACATACAATACGCACTGTGGATCAGTTACAGCACATTCAGTGTGCACTGTGGATCAGTGACAGCACATACAATACGCACTGTGGATCAGTTACAGCACATTCAGTGTGCACTGTGGATCAGTTACAGCACATACAATACACACTGTGGATCAGTTACAGCACATTCAGTGTGCACTGTGGATCAGTTACAGCACATACAATACGCACTGTGGATCAGTTACAGCACATTCAGTGTGCACTGTGGATCAGTGACAGCACATACAATACGCACTGTGGATCAGTTACAGCACATTCAGTGTGCACTGTGGATCAGTTACAGCACATACAATACGCACTGTGGATCAGTGACAGCACATTCAGTATGCACTGTGGATCAGTGACAGCACATTCAGTACGCACTGTGGATCAGTGACAGCACATTCAGTACGCACTGTGGATCAGTGACAGCACATACAATACGCACTGTGGATCAGTTACAGCACATTCAGTGTGCACTGTGGATCAGTTACAGCACATACAATACGCACTGTGGATCAGTGACAGCACATTCAGTATGCACTGTGGATCAGTGACAGGACATTCAGTACGCACTGTGGATCAGTGACAGCATGTTCAGTATGCACTGTGGATCAGTGACAGCACATTCAGTATGCACTGTGGATCAGTGACAGCACATTCAGTACGCACTGTGGATCAGTGACAGCACATTCAGTATGCACTGTGGATCAGTGACAGCACATTCAGTACAGAATACATGTTTTGTTTCATATTGCAGTTGAATGTTTCTGCTGCAGCAGAGGCTTATGGGTACACAACCTTCAGCAAACTACTGCAGGTACAGCTAATGTCTGTCTATTGATTAATGTATCCCTGTCCATACAACAGTAAGATTCAACTTATTTTCATTATATAACTCATTAAATATGAGTTCCTCATTCTTTACTCTAAAAGTATGTAGTCTGCCAAAAAATCTAATTCTGAACCTTTAGTTTGATTCATATCCTTGAAGCATTAACTGGAATGTTAATTTAAATGAGTAATTATAGTCATATTTAAAGTATTTTATATTCAGGGGTTTTATGTAATAGATAGAGTTCATTGGTATAGATGATATATTTATCATTAAACCTTATTCCCCAATGAGGTCTGTAAATTGGGCAGGTGTCATATTTTAAGGAATGTGGTATGAATGTCGTGTTTATAGGGCTCTGTAGATGTGGTATGAATGTCGTGTTTATAGGGCTCTGTAGATGTGGTATGAATGTCGTGTTTATAGGGCTCTGTAGATGTGGTATGAATGTCGTGTTTATAGGGCTCTGTAGATGTGGTATGAATGTCGTGTTTATAGGGCTCAGATGTGGTATGAATGTGGTGTTTATAGGGCTCTGTAGATGTGATATGAATGTCATGTTTATAGGGCTCTGTAGATGTGGTATGAATGTGGTGTTTATAGGGTTCTGTAGATGTGGTATGAATGTGGTGTTTACAGGGCTCTGTAAATGTGATGTTTATAGGGCTCTGTGGATGTGGTATGAATGTGGTGTTTTTTGGCAGGACAGCAGTGTGGAGAGGCTTGTGCAGAGCCAATCACATCACCGTCCCATAACCATGCTGTGGCCCAGTGACCGCGCCTTCCGCTTGCTGTCTGATGACCTCAGACCCTGGCTGTTTGGCCCTGACCACACGCTCCAACTGCCCAGCTACATAAAAGCACATATTATCCGCGATGTACTCGTAAGACACACCCATATTAGCCCAGCTACATCAAAGCACATATCATCCGCAATGTACTCATAAGACATGCCCATATACAGGTGCAGCTCAAAAAATTTGAATATCGTGAAAAAGTTCAATATTTTTTGTCACTCATGTCAGAAAGTGAAACTCATATATTATATAGATTCATTACACAGAGTGAAATATTTCAAGCCTTTATTTCTTGTAATTTTGATGATTATGGCTTACAGCTAATGAAAACCCAAATTCAGTGTCTCAGAAAATTAGAATATTACATAAGATCAATAAAAAAGGATATTTTAAACAGAAATGTCAGCCTTCTGAAAAGTATGTTAATTTCTATGCACTCAATACTTGGTTGGGGCTCCTTTTGCATGAATTACTGCATCAATGCAGCGTGGCATGGAGGCGATCAGCCTGTGGCACTGCTGAGGTGTAATGGAAGCCCAGGTTGCTTTGATAGCGGCCTTCAGGTCATCTGCATTGTTGGGTCTGGTGTCTCTCATCTTCCTCTTGACAATACCCCATAGATTCTCTATGGGGTTCAGGTCAGGCGAATTTGCTGGCCAATCAAGCTAGTAATACCATGGTCATTGAATCAGCTTTTGGTACTTTTGGCAGTGTGGGCAGGTGCCAAGTCCTGCTGGAAAATGAAATCAGCATCTCAATAAAGCTTGTCAGCAGAAGGAAGCATGAAGTGCTCTAAAATTTCCTGGTAGATGGCTGCATTGACTGTGGACTTCAGAAAACACAGTGGACCAACACCAGCAGATGACATGGCACCCCAAATCATCACTGACTGTGGAAACTTCACACTGGACTTCAAGCAACGTGGATTCTGTGCCTCTCCACTCTTCCTCCAGACTCTGGGACCTTGATTTCCAAATGAAATGCAAAATTTACTTTCATCTAAAAAGAGGACTTTGGACCACTGAGCAACAGTCCAGTTATTTTTCTCCTTAGCCCAGGTAAGACGCTTCTGACGGTTATCCCTGTTGCTTGTGCACCTTTTCCTACCACACTTTTTCCTTCCACTCAACTTTCTATGAATATGCTTGGATACAGCACTCTGTGAACAACCAGTAGCCTACTGAACCAGACTGAGAGACCATTTAAAGGCTCAGGAAACCTTTGCAGGCATTTTGAGTTAATTAGCTGATTAGTGTGACACCATGAGTTTGCAGTATTGAACTTTGTCACAATATTCTAAGACACTGAATTTGGGTTTTCATTAGCTGTAAGCCATAATCATCAAAATTACAAGAAATAAAGGCTTGAAATATTTCACTCTATGTGTTATGAATCTATATAATATATGAGTTTCACTTTCTGAAATGAGTGACAAAAAATATTGAACTTTTTCACGATATTCAAATTTTTTGAGCTGCACCTGTATATCGGCTTCATTACTGACTGAATTACTCAGCATAAGTGCATGACTGTGTGTGAATGTGCACAAATGTGCTGTATGTGTTTATATTTCAGTTAATGGCTGCCATGTTACCCTCTCTGAAATCAGCCAGAACCATGTTTGGGTCATCGCTCTCCTTCAGCTGTGACAGAAACACAGTTGTGAGTATCTTCCTTTTCTACAGCTCATGTAGATTTAAAAACATAAAATAGAAAACCTCACGTTAATCACATGGTGCAGTAACAGGACAATGCTCAATACATCTCAATGCTGCTCAACTCATAAAAAGATCCACTATCATCCACCCAACATCAGTCTCAATGCTGCTCAACTCATAAAAAGAGCAACTATCATCCACCCAACATCAGTCTCAATGCTGCTCAACTCATAAAAAGAGCTACTATCATCCACCCAACATCAGTCTCAATACTGCTCAACTCATAAAAAGAGCCACTATCATCCACCCAACATCAGTCTTAATACTGCTCAACTCGTAAAAAGAGCCACTATCATCCACCCAACATCAGTCTTAATACTGCTCAACTCATAAAAAGATCCACTATCATCCACCCAACATCAGTCTTAATACTGCTCAACTCATAAAAAGAGCAACTATCATCCACCCAACATCAGTCTTAATACTGCTCAACTCATAAAAAGAGCAACTATCATCCACCCAACATCAGTCTTAATACTGCTCAACTCATAAAAAGAGCAACTATCATCCACCCAACATCAGTCTTAATACTGCTCAACTCGTAAAAAGAGCAACTATCATCCACCCAACATCAGTCTTCTTAATACTGCTCAACTCATAAAAAGAGCAACTATCATCCACCCAACATCAGTCTTAATACTGCTCAACTCATAAAAAGAGCAACTATCATCCACCCAACATCAGTCTTAATACTGCTCAACTCGTAAAAAGAGCCACTATCATCCACCCAACATCAGTCTCAATGCTGCTCAACTCATAAAAAGAGCAACTATCATCCACCCAACATCAGTCTTAATACTGCTCAACTCATAAAAAGAGCCACTATCATCCACCCAACATCAGTCTTAATACTGCTCAACTCATAAAAAGAGCAACTATCATCCACCCAACATCAGTCTTAATACTGCTCAACTCATAAAAAGAGCAACTATCATCCACCCAACATCAGTCTTAATACTGCTCAACTCATAAAAAGAGCCACTATCATCCACCCAACATCAGTCTTAATACTGCTCAACTCGTAAAAAGAGCCACTATCATCCACCCAACATCAGTCTTAATACTGCTCAACTCGTAAAAAGAGCAACTATCATCCACCCAACATCAGTCTTAATACTGCTCAACTCGTAAAAAGAGCCACTATGATCCACCCAACATCAGTCTCAATACTGCTCAACTCATAAAAAGAGCCACTATCATCCACCCAACATCAGTCTCAATACTGCTCAACTCGTAAAAAGAGCCACTATCATCCATCCAACATCAGTCTCAATACTGCTCAACTCATAAAAAGAGCAACTATCATCCACCCAACATCAGTCTTAATACTGCTCAACTCGTAAAAAGAGCAACTATCATCCACCCAACATCAGTCTTAATACTGCTCAACTCATAAAAAGAGCCACTATCATCCACCCAACATCAGTCTTAATACTGCTCAACTCATAAAAAGAGCCACTATCATCCACCCAACATCAGTCTTAATACTGCTCAACTCATAAAAAGAGCAACTGTCATCCACCCAACATCAGTCTTAATACTGCTCAACTCATAAAAAGAGCCACTATCATCCACCCAACATCAGTCTTAATACTGCTCAACTCATAAAAAGAGCCACTATCATCCACCCAACATCAGTCTTAATACTGCTCAACTCATAAAAAGAGCAACTATCATCCACCCAACATCAGTCTTAATACTGCTCAACTCATAAAAAGAGCCACTATCATCCACCCAACATCAGTCTTAATACTGCTCAACTCATAAAAAGAGCCACTATGATCCACCCAACATCAGTCTTCTTAATACTGCTCAACTCATAAAAAGAGCCACTATGATCCACCCAACATCAGTCTTAATACTGCTCAACTCATAAAAAGAGCACCTCTCATCCACCCAACATCAGTCTTCTTAATACTGCTCAACTCATAAAAAGAGCCACTATGATCCACCCAACATCAGTCTTAATACTGCTCAACTCATAAAAAGAGCCACTATCATCCACCCAACATCAGTCTTAATACTGCTCAACTCATAAAAAGAGCCACTATGATCCACCCAACATCAGTCTTCTTAATACTGCTCAACTCATAAAAAGAGCCACTATGATCCACCCAACATCAGTCTTAATACTGCTCAACTCATAAAAAGAGCAACTATCATCCACCCAACATCAGTCTTAATACTGCTCAACTCGTAAAAAGAGCAACTATCATCCACCCAACATCAGTCTTAATACTGCTCAACTCATAAAAAGAGCAACTATCATCCACCCAACATCAGTCTTAATACTGCTCAACTCGTAAAAAGAGCAACTATCATCCACCCAACATCAGTCTTAATACTGCTCAACTCGTAAAAAGAGCCACTATCATCCACCCAACATCAGTCTTAATACTGCTCAACTCATAAAAAGAGCCACTATCATCCACCCAACATCAGTCTTAATACTGCTCAACTCGTAAAAAGAGCCACTATCATCCACCCAACATCAGTCTAAAATTTATCTTCAACCTTTTCTACTTCCACATAATCATCAGATATTCAACCCTACACTCCTATCTTCTTTTTGTTAGTAACAGTAGTTTCCAGTGTTGTTTTACACTATAAAACATCCTTTTCTACAGCGCTGTCTTTTGAATACATTTTTAGAAGCTGTCAAAGATAGGAATGTTTTGTAATCAGCAGAACTACGAGGCTGAAGGCCTGTTTTCTTAAGAATATAGAGCAGGGGAGGCAACCCTGGTCCTGGAGCGCCGGTGACGTTTCTGGTTTTTGTTCCATCTGAGCTTGATCACAAGAGATGGATGAATAAGAGCCCGAGCCTGAATATTCTGAATGGTGAAATGCTGAGTGCCTCCAGCACATGGTCACCTGCCTATTAACCCCTTTGCACAGATGCCAAATTTGTTAAATTCTCACCTATTTAGGGGGTGTTCTATTTAAAGGATAATTCCACCCAAAAATGATGTCTGGTTTGTAGAAAAGTAGCTATCCTCCTGATTAAAATGGGTTCTCAGCCAACTTTCTACCTGTAGTGAGAGCAGCGATATAGCCCCAAACTACTGCACATGTACCAGGTACATGCTTTAGTATGAACTACAACAGCCAAAAAGCTTACAGTTCAGACAACAGATTGCCACGCCTACTGAATAACGTTACAGAAGCAGAGGCAGAGGAGTTAGGCATTTTACTGCTAGTGGTGCCTGTCTGCACTGCAGTGTTTCTTAGAGACTAGAGAGGCCACGTAACTCGCTGGCAAGTTAGCCACTAATGTAACAGTTGTACTGAGAAAATACCACCATCATTAGCTCAGTCTCCAGAAAACGGGGAAAATACGGCCCTTCATTTATCTACGTTTGGTATCGTGAAAACATTAGCCAGCCTAGCCAGAAGTCTGTAACACTTAGCTAGGCTATGCACCCCGGTTCCATACCCCAATCGCAGTATTTTCAGTATGAAATGTTTTTGTATCGACCAACATGCCGATACAGAATATTAAACATGTACAATTAAAAGTTTAAACGTCATTGTTGTAGGCTACTTGTTAGCCGTTTTAGCTATGTTTTCTAGCAAAGCCAAAACTTTCACAGTGCAATTCGAACGCACTGATGTCAGTAAAAACATGGAAACTAAGCATTTATCACAACTCGTTCTGTGGTCCCTATTCAGAACAGTGAGATGCAGACAGCAATTCTTCCCTTGCTGGCTCCGCCTACTTGCTATGTAATTTACACACCCACTTGAAAACACTGTCGTTTTTCAAAAATGAGGAAGTGGTAGAGATATGTCAAAATGACGTATACCTCTACCGAATTCTTGTGTAATTATACCACATCAATATCTGAAATAAATATACAGTCTGTCAAACCATGGTTTTACGCATACAGATGTCCCTTTCCAGAATCAGTGGTAATTTATTGTCTGGGACAATCCATTTGAGAAATGCACATCTCTTTATAACACTATTACACCTTGTGGAAAACGTGACTTGATTAAATTAGATTTTTTTAGATAATAAGCTGAAAATTACCATTTTCTGCCAGGGGGATATAGTCGTTGATGATGGAAATGCAAAAATCATTGAGCGCCACTTGGAGTTTGATGGAGGAATTGCTTATGGTATCGATCGGCTCCTGGAGCCTCCTGGACTGGGAGCTCGCTGTGATGTTCACGAGGAGAGAAAGATCATGGTGAGTCACTCAATTCTGCTTTACTGTCTGTCCCAAAGCATATCAAAGCATTTAAAGGGACAGTGAGTGTTTTTGATGTGTTTCCTGAGTCTGGGAGAGAGGTACCACAGGCAGGGAAACAGCAGAACCCTGGTCTTTTAAGGCTTCAGTCTCTTGGGGCAGCATTGGGGTTCTGCTAAGAGTGATACATACTTTACCTTCAATTCAATTGTATTTGTATACAAAGGACTTGTAAATAGCACTCTGAGATTCATGGCTGGACCTGGTCTATACACAGTAAAGTATCCAGTGTTAATTCAACTCAAGCAGAGGACATATGAGTCCAATACGGACCATATGTACTCTGTAAGAGTCGATTCAACACTAAACATTTTATTGTGTACCTGCCAAACCATTCCCATTAAGTTTGTGATGAACCCCAGTGAGCAAAAGCCTAGAGGGGTGGAAATCTAGGTTGAAAGACTCTTTGAGACTCTTTGCTCTGGGGCTACATGACGTGGGTTCAAAATTGTTGCCCACAAACACTGACTGTGTAGCGCCCGAGTCTCGCTGTGTAGCACCCGAGTCTCGCTGTGTAGCGCCCGAGTCCCGCTGTTTAGCACCCGAGTCTCGCTGTGTAGCACCCGAGTCTCGCCGCTGTTTAGCACCCGAGTCCCGCTGTTTAGCACCCGAGTCTCGCTGTGTAGCACCCGAGTCTCGCCGCTGTTTAGCACCCGAGTCCCGCTGTTTAGCACCCGAGTCTCGCTGTGTAGCACCCGAGTCTCGCCACTGTTTAGCACCCGAGTCCCGCTGTTTAGCACCCGAGTCCCGCTGTGTAGCACCCGAGTCTCGCTGTGTAGCACCCGAGTCCCGCTGTGTAGCACCCGAGTCTCGCCGCTGTTTAGCACCTGAGTCCCGCTGTGTAGCACCCGAGTCTCGCTGTGTAGCGCCCGAGTCCCGCTGTGTAGCACCCGAGTCTCACCGCTGTTTAGCACCTGAGTCCCGCTGTGTAGCACCCGAGTCTTGCCGCTGTTTAGCACCTGAGTCCCGCTGTTTAGCACCCGAGTCCCGCTGTTTAGCACCCGAGTCTCGCCGCTGTTTAGCACCCGAGTCCCGCTGTTTAGCACCCGAGTCTCGCTGTGTAGCGCCCGAGTCCCGCTGTGTAGCACCCGAGTCTCACTGTGTAGCGCCCGAGTCCCGCTGTTTAGCACCCGAGTCTCGCTGTGTAGCGCCTGAGTCCCGCTGTGTAGCACCCGAGTCTCGCTGTGTAGCACCCGAGTCCCGCTGTTTAGCGCCCGAGTCCCGCTGTGTAGCGCCCGAGTCTTGCTGTCTAGCGCCCGAGTCTCGCTGTGTAGCGCCCGAGTCCCGCTGTGTAGCGCCCGAGTCTCGCTGTGTAGCGCCCGAGTCTCGCTGTGTAACGCCCGAGTCCCGCTGTGTAGCACCCGAGTCCCGCTGTGTAGCGCCCGAGTCTCGCTGTGTAGCGCCCGAGTCCCGCTGTTTAGCGCCCGAGTCCTGCTGCAGAACCACAGGGGATTCCCTGCAACTAAGACAAAACTTCCGAAAAAAATCCAACGCACAATTCCAACTCAGGCACCACTGATGTCACAGATTTTAAACATCTTTTTAATCAATATTTCCATTTTGTAAGCCTAAATCTTGATTTAGTTTGACTGTGTGTCTGTTTCACAGGGGACATGTAGGAGCTGTTTGCTGACCCCACGCTGTTTGTATGGCGTCTTTACGGTACCGACATCTCCGTCCTCCACACCAGGAGTCCTCAATCTTACTCAGAGGCCCAGCATGCCTGCAGGCTTTTGCTCCAAGCAAGCATTTACTAATCAACCACTAGACTCCTGTTATTGAAATCACAGGCCTCAAGGGCTGGCTTTCCACCCTCCCATTACCTGGGAGTCAGGTGTGAAGCATCTGGCCAATCAACAGCACTCATTGTTCAGTCAATTACCTGGGAGAAAAGAAAACCAGGATTGAGGACCCCTGCTCCACACACTGCATGGCTGCATGTGGCATAGAGGCCAGTGTTTAAGCCTTAGGAGGCATTTATGAAGCTGCTCTTGTTTCTCCAGGGCAAAGTCTTCCCCTGCCAGCTCTCTCTTGGCTCATTTATGTATCCCAGCTTCAACATGGATGTGATGAAGAGCAGAATGCGCACGGTGCCCAAACCAGGCTGCAGTGCAGAGTGTGTGCTGCTGGAGTGGAGTCCTCACTGCTGTAAGAATCATTATGGGAGAGACTGCCAGGGTAAGGCCCCTGCTTTCAGACACACATCCCACACTACACATTCAAATCTGTGTTGTATCTGCAGTGAGCAGTATGTGGCAGTGTGTTGTGTCGCATTGCATTGCAGTGTATTGTGTTGCAGTGAATAGTGTGTTGTGTTGCAGTGAGCAGTATTTGGCAGGGTGTTGTGTTGTAGTGTGCAGTGTGTTGTGTTGCAGTGAATAGTGTGTTGTGTTGCAGTGTGCAGTATGTGGCAGTGTGTTGTGTTGTAGTGAGCAGTATTTGGCAGTGTGTTGTGTTGTAGTGTGCAGTGTGTTGCAGTGAGCAGTATTTGGCAGTGTGTTGTGTTGTAGTGAGCAGTGTGTTGTGTTGTAGTGTGCAGTGTGTTGTGTTGTAGTGTGCAGTGTGTTGCAGTGAGCAGTATTTGGCAGTGTGTTGTGTTGTAGTGTGCAGTGTGTTGTGTTGTAGTGTGCAGTGTGTTGCAGTGAGCAGTATTTGGCAGTGTGTTGTGTTGTAGTGAGCAGTATGTGGCAGTGTGTTGTGTTGTAGTGAGCAGTGTGTTGTGTTGTAGTGAGCAGTATTTGGCAGTGTGTTGTGTTGTAGTGAGCAGTGTGTTGTGTTGTAGTGAGCAGTATTTGGCAGTGTGTTGTGTTGCAGTGAGCAGTGTGTTGTGTTGTAGTGAGCAGTATTTGGCAGCGTGTTGTGTTGTAGTGAGCAGTGTGTTGTGTACTAGTGAGCAGTGTGTTGTGTTGCAGTGAGCAGTATTTGGCAGTGTGTTGTGTTGTAGTGAGCAGTATTTGGCAGTGTGTTGTGTTGCAGTGAGCAGTGTGTTGTGTTGTAGTGTGCAGTATGTGGCAGTGTGTTGTGTTGTAGTGTGCAGTGTGTTGCAGTGAGCAGTATTTGGCAGTGTGTTGTGTTGTAGTGTGCAGTGTGTTGCAGTGAGCAGTGTGTTGTGTTGTAGTGTGTTGTGTTGCAGTGAGCATTGTGTTGCAGTGAGCAGTGTGTTGTGTTGTAGTGTGTTGTGTTGCAGTAGGAGCAGTGTGTTGTGTTGTAGTGTGTTGTGTTGCAGTAGGCAGTGTGTTGTGTTATAGTGAGCAGTATGTGGCAGTGTGTTGTGTTGTAGTGTGCAGTGAGCAGTGTGTTGTGTTGTAGTATGTTGTGTTGCAGTGTGTTGTGTTGTAGTGAGCAGTATTTGGCAGTGTGTTGTGTTGTAGTGTGCAGTGTGTTGTGTTGCAGTGAGCAGTATTTGGCAGCGTGTTGTGTTGTAGTGAGCAGTGTGTTGTGTTGTAGTGTGTTGTCTTGCAGTGAGCAGTGTGTTGTGTTGCAGTGAGCAGTATTTGGCAGTGTGTTGCAGTGAGCAGTGTGTTGTGTTGTAGTGTGCAGTGTGTTGTGTTGTAGTGAGCAGTATTTGGCAGTGTGTTGTGTTGCAGTGAGCAGAGTGTTGTGTTGTAGTGTGCAGTGTGTTGTGTTGTACAGTAGTGAGCAGTATTTGGCAGTGTGTTGCAGTGAGCAGTGTGTTGTGTTGTAGTGTGCAGTGTGTTGTGTTGTACAGTAGTGAGCAGTATTTGGCAGTGTGTTGTGTTGTAGTGAGCAGTATTTGGCAGTGTGTTGTGTTGCAGTGAGCAGTGTGTTGTGTTGTAGTGAGCAGTATTTGGCAGTGTGTTGTGTTGTAGTGTGCAGTGTGTTGTGTTGTAGTGTGCAGTATTTGGCAGTGTGTTGTGTTGCAGTGAGCAGTGTGTTGTGTTGTAGTGTGCAGTATTTGGCAGGGTGTTGTGTTGCAGTGAGCAGTATGTTGTGTTGCAGTGAGCAGTGTGTTGTGTTGTAGTGAGCAGTATTTGGCAGTGTGTTGTGTTGCAGTGAGCAGTGTGTTGTGTTGTAGTGTGCAGTATTTGGCAGTGTGTTGTGTTGCAGTGAGCAGTGTGTTGTGTTGTAGTGTGCAGTATTTGGCAGTGTGTTGTGTTGCAGTGAGCAGAGTGTTGTGTTGTAGTGTGCAGTGTGTTGTGTTGTACAGTAGTGAGCAGTATTTGGCAGTGTGTTGCAGTGAGCAGTGTGTTGTGTTGTAGTGTGCAGTGTGTTGTGTTGTACAGTTGTGAGCAGTATTTGGCAGTGTGTTGTGTTGTAGTGAGCAGTATTTGGCAGTGTGTTGTGTTGCAGTGAGCAGTGTGTTGTGTTGTAGTGAGCAGTATTTGGCAGTGTGTTGTGTTGTAGTGTGCAGTGTGTTGTGTTGTACAGTAGTGAGCAGTATTTGGCAGTGTGTTGTGTTGCAGTGAGCAGTGTGTTGTGTTGTAGTGAGCAGTATTTGGCAGTGTGTTGTGTTGTAGTGTGCAGTATTTGGCAGTGTGTTGTGTTGCATTGAGCAGTGTGTTGTGTTGTAGTGTGCAGTATTTGGCAGTGTGTTGTGTTGCAGTGAGCAGTGTGTTGTGTTGCAGTGAGCAGTGTGTTGTGTTGTAGTGAGCAGTATTTGGCAGTGTGTTGTGTTGCAGTGAGCAGTGTGTTGTGTTGTAGTGTGCAGTATTTGGCAGTGTTTTGTGTTGCAGTGAGCAGTGTGTTGTGTTGCAGTGAGCAGTGTGTTGTGTTGCAGTGTGTTGTGTTGCAGTGAGCAGTGTGTTGTGTTGTGTTGTAGTGTGCCCAGGAGGACTGGAAGCCCCTTGCAGTAACCATGGAGCCTGTGATGATGGGCAGCAGGGCACAGGGAAGTGCACATGTGATCCAGGCTTCAACGGCACAGCCTGTGAACTGTGCACGAGCGCCCACTATGGGCCCAACTGCACAGGTTAGAATGTACAATGCTACTCACTGAGTAAGAGCGCCCCCTATGGGCCCAACTGCACAGTTTAGAATGTACAATGCTACTCACTGAGTAAGAGCGCCCCCTATGGGCCCAACTGCACAGGTTAGAATGTACAATGCTACTCACTGAGTAACAGCGCCCCCTATGGGCCCAACTGCACAGGTTAGAATGTACAATGCTACTCACTGAGTAACAGCGCCCCCTATGGGCCCAACTGCACAGGTTAGAATGTACAATGCTACTCACTGAGTAAGAGCGCCCCCTATGGGCCCAACTGCACAGGCTAGAACAGGGGTGGCCAATTCCAGGCCTCGCGGGCCGGTGTGTATGCAGGTTTTTACTGCCACCAGTTACCACGGTTCAATCAGCTAATTAGTCATACACACAATCACCAATTCACTTGTAAATTACAGAACGATAAAATGCTACAATACACGCATTGACGCATACCGGCACAAGAACATTCATCAGCTGCTTTTCATATCGCGGATATGTAGATTAAAATATCAGATCGTGTAAACGATTGGGCTAATTCAATAATTGTTAACTGGCGGCAGCAAAAACCTGCATACACACCGGCCCGCGAGGCCTGGAATTGGCCACCCCTGGGCTAGAATGTACAATGCTACTCACTGAGTAACAGCGCCCCCTATGGGCCCAACTGCACAGGTTAGAATGTACAATGCTACTCACTGAGTAACAGCGCCCCCTATGGGCCCAACTGCACAGGTTAGAATGTACAATGCTACTCACTGAGTAAGAGCGCCCCCTATGGGCCCAACTGCACAGGTTAGAATGTACAATGCTACTCACTGAGTAAGAGCGCCCCCTATGGGCCCAACTGCACAGGCTAGAATGTACAATGCTACTCACTGAGTAAGAGCCTCTTCTGAAAGTGCAAGTGCAGCCATAGCGTAGCCATGTCAGTCCCTCGCATGGCTGTTTTTACAGTCATGGCTACAGTCACTTAGCATTCCATACCTGTAAAGCAATGTGCACATTATTTATTTCCATTCATTCAAATTCATTACATTCACTTCGCTAAGTCTGTCACATGCCACAGATTTAAAAGCTAGTTTCAAGACGTTGTTGTTTATGGGTATTACATTACATTACATTAAAGACATTTGGCAGACGCAGGAAGGAGGGTTAGGGTTACACACTGTATGCATTTATCATGATTTAAACCTTTGTTCTCATCATGAAACTTTGTTATTGCCAATATAGTCTTAAAACAGTGTAAATGTGTTTTTAAATGTCAGTACATGTCTGAAAATGACTATATGTGTCTAAATATAAACTGGGGGTAAATAACCTTTTATTGGTTTGAGCAGATTCTAAGCAGAGTTTGATGTAAATAGTTTTAAAGCGTGTGCATGTTTTTTTTATCCTGTAGTTTGTACCTGCACTGAGAATGGGAGGTGTGAATGTAGGGGATCTCTATGCCAGAGACACGGAGGAAATATTGGAGGTCAAAAGAAAAGAAAGGAAGGAGAAAAACAAAAAAACAAAAACCTATGCTCTGAAATAAAAGAGCGAAAGAGCACACTACACTTTTTCTAAATTGTACTGCTAACAAGTCCCATGTTGAGAAGCAAAACGGTCGATAGCAGTACTTCCTATACCTTTACCGGCTAGAATGTTACGTGAAATAACATGGAAGCGACGAGAAAAAGAGGAAGCGGGGTATAAATAGAGAGAGGAAATGCAGGACAGGTGAACTCACTAATCACCGAGGCGAAAGCAAAACCCGTAGCGGAACACAGAAAAATCCAATAGATTTACAGGTAGATGAAAAAACGGAATACTAAGCGCGGAGATAAGGGAAGGAAGACGTGATCCATGACAGGACCCCCCCCCTCTAAGGAATGGCACCAGACGTTTCCATTACCTTATTTCTGCGGAAGTCGGTGATTAACTGAGGGTCCAGGATGTTCCTCGATGGAGCCCAGCAACGTTCCTCCGGGCCGTAGCCCTCCAAGTCCACAAGGAACTGCCACCCTCTGCCCACACGTCTCTCGGCCACAATGCGGCGAATGGTATAAGTCTTTCCACCGGGGCGAGCGGGCTGACGAGTACCGGTTTCAGACGGGAGACGTGAAACGTAGGGTGGATGCGCATGGAGCGTGGCAGTTGTAGTCGAAAGGTAACTGGGTCGATCTTTTTAATGATTTTAAAAGGTCCCACAAAACGAGAGGCGAGTTTACGGGACTCGACCCGCAATGGGAGATCACGAGTAGTGAGCCAAACCCGCTGTCCAACTCTATAGGACGATGCAGCATGACGATGCCTATCAGCCGTGGCTTTTTGTTTAGCCGAGGGAGGAAGGTGAGAGGCCCCCCAATTAATATGTAGGTTATGGCGGGTAAGCCAGGAATGGCCCAAGACCAGCGGATAAGCCAAGGACTCAATTAAAAAAACTGAATCTCTTCCGTATGATCCTGATACGGAACGTGCATGCGTATGGCGGAGGTAACGCCTGTGCCCAACGGGCGGCCGTCCAGAGCCGTAACAAGGCGAGGATGAGGCAGAGGGCGGGTGGGAATTTTGTGGGATTTAGCCCAATCAGAATCGATAAGGCACTCAACTGCCCCGAAGTCAATAAAAGCGTTGCAATGGAACTGGCAATCATTCCAGCGTAAATTAACTGGCAGGAGGGTCCGAGGGTAATTGAACTGCAGTCCTTCTAGGCAACTCGGTTCCCCTAGCGAGACCCCTTTTTTACCTGAAAGCTTGGGACACTGTTCCTTTAAGTGATCCCGCCTCTTACAGTACCTACACCACAATTCACGGGACTTAGTATCCCCTGTTATGCACATGGAGGACCCATCGACCTGCATGGGCTCCTCCTGCTCAATAGGAGATAGTGAAGAGGTTTGAGACAGCGCTGGCGTGGCAGAAGAAAGGTAACTAGCTGGGCGATATTTAAAACCTTTAGAAACCCTCTCTTTCTTTCTCTCTCTTAAGCGGTTGTCTAAACGAATGGCGGTGGACACCAGGGCACCGAACGTAGCGGGTGGTTCAAAACCCGCGAGAATGTCTTTTACTGGTTCCGATAGGACGTTGGGAAACAATGCACTAAGAGGCTCATCGGCCCATCCTGTCACCCCCACAAGAGCACGAAACGTGATGGTAAAAGCGGCCACGGTGTCAGAGCCCTGACGAAGACAGGTCAAACGCATAGCGGCCTCATCAAACGTTCTGCCAGAAACGTCCTGATCAAAAACTGACACCATCTCCACCATAAGTCCATCTGTGTGGTTCATGATGGGCGAATTAGCCCTGATAAGTGTGTCGGCCCATGTAGGAGCATTCTCAGTTAGGAGAGAGAGAATGAAGGCTACGTGGGCCTCTTGCGAATATAAGCGTGAGGGCTGTGTTTTTAAAAAAAATAGGCACTGAGTTAAAACCCCCTGACACTTTCCAGACTCCCCGCTATACTGCAGCGGAAGCTGAAGCTTAGGTTCTCTAGCATCAGGTGGAGGTGGGGGAGGAATGGGATGTGTGGGTGCTTGTGCAACTGAAGATGGGCCGGCCATGAGAGAGAGTTCAAAGATTCTCCGACAGATCCCGCAGAGCGACCGCCTGAAGGCGTAGCTGCTCATGCAGAGCTTGCTCAGAAACCTGAAGGGCATGAACACTCTCTCCCTGGGCAGCAAGGGCTGCCTCCTGAGTGACAAGGACCCTGTGAATAATAGGATCCATCGCTGGCCCCTCCCCTTTGACTTCCATGTTCTGTTGGGGATCTCTATGCCCAGAGACACGGAGGAAATATTGGAGGTCCAGGTGCGACAGATTAGGACTCTTAAAGTGTTCAACGAACACCACTGAGATGGACAATAATCCGTAGTGGATGGGGAAAATAAGGAGAACACAAATAACCTTGCGATAAAAAGCGAGGAGCTCAATATCCGAGCAAAACAAAAGAAATAAGCAGTCACGCTTATCTAACTCCCGTATTCGACAAAAGAAAGGAAGGAGAAAAACAAAAGAGCACTCGTAGGTTTGAGTGGAAAACAAAAAAAAAAAAAACACTGCTCTGAAATAAAAGAGCGAAAGAGCGCACTTTACTTTTTCTAAATTGTACTGCTAACAAGTCCCGCATTGAGAAGCAAAGCGGTCGATAGCAACACAACTTCCTATACCTTTACCGGCTAGAATGTTACGTGAAATAACATGGAAGCAACTAGAAATGGAGGAAGCGGGGTATAAATAGTGAGCAGAAATGCAGGACAGGTGAACTAACTAATCACCGAGGCGAAAGCAAAACCCGTAGCGGAACACAGAAAAATCAGATAGATTTACAGGTAGATGAAAAAACGGAATACTAAGCGCGGAGATAAGGGAAGGAAGGTGTGATCCATGACAGTGAATGTTTTTTTTTGTTGTTGTAACTTGTACCTGCATTGAGAACGGAAGGTGTGCATGTTTGTTTTTTTCTGTAGTTTGTACCTGCATTGAGAACGGAAGGTGTGCATGTTTGTTTTTTCCTGTAGTTTGTACCTGCATTGAGAACGGAAGGTGTGCATGTTTGTTTTTTCCTGTAGTTTGTACCTGCATTGAGAATGGATGGTGTGCATGTTTGTTTTTTCCTGTAGTTTGTACCTGCATTGAGAACGGAAGGTGTGCATGTTTGTTTTTTCCTGTAGTTTGTACCTGTATTGAGAATGGAAGGTGTGCATGTTTGTTTTTTTCTGTATCATGTGGCTGCACTGAGAACGGAAGGTGTGCATGTTTGTTTTTTCCTGTAGCTTGTACCTGCACTGAGAACGGGAGGTGTGACGATACTCTACAGGGTTATGGAAGTTGTTTCTGTCAGGAGGGCTGGAATGGTGTCCACTGTGAGATCAAACTGGGTAACCCAACACCACACAACTCAACACTGTGCTGAATAACCGAACAACACCGCACAAACTTACACTGTGCTGGATAGGCCTGCACTGCACTGCTTAACCTAACACTACACAACTCAGCACTGTGCTGGATAACCCAGCACTCCATAACCCAACACTGCACTGTATGTTACATATTACTTATTCCCAGAATTGCAGAATTGTGTTTGAGCAGAAACACACAGAACACACCAATGAACTGTGCTATAGGAGGTTGTTAGGGTCAGGGTTAGGTTGTTAGGGTCAGGGTTAGGTTGTTAGCGTCAGGGTTAGGTTGTTAGCTTCAGGGTTAGGTTGTTAGCGTCAGGGTTAGGTTGTTAGCATCAGGGTTAGGTTGTTAGCGTCAGGGTTAGGTTGTTAGCGTCAGGGTTAGGTTGTTAGCGTCAGGGTTAGGTTGTTAGCATCAGGGTTAGGTTGTTAGGGTCAGGGTTAGGTTGTTAGGGTCAGGGTTAGGTTGTTAGGGTCAGGGTTAGGTTGTTAGGGTCAGGGTTAGGTTGTTAGGGTCAGGGTTAGGTTGTTAGTGTCAGGGTTAGGTTGTTAGGGTCAGGGTTAGGTTGTTAGCGTCAGGGTTAGGTTGTTAGCGTCAGGGTTAGGTTGTTAGCGTCAGGGTTAGGTTGTTAGCGTCAGGGTTAGGTTGTTAGCGTCAGGGTTAGGTTGTTAGCGTCAGGGTTAGGTTGTTAGCGTCAGGGTTAGGTTGTTAGCGTCAGGGTTAGGTTGTTAGCGTCAGGGTTAGGTTGTTAGCGTCAGGGTTAGGTTGTTAGCGTCAGGGTTAGGTTGTTAGCTTCAGGGTTAGGTTGTTAGCATCAGGGTTAGGTTGTTAGCTTCAGGGTTAGGTTGTTAGCATCAGGGTTAGGTTGTACTGTTGTGTGGTTTTTACTGTCCAGAGGTGAAGCCCGTATGTTCCCCAACATGCCATGGGAAGGCCGTGTGCCAGCCAGGGAACGCCTGCCAATGTGAACCTCTATATGAGGGGGATGGAAGGACATGCACAGGTAAGAGCCACACCCGCTCACCTGTAAAATCAGCACTCTGTGCTTTATGAGCCACGCCCTTCACCTGAGACACACACTCACCTGTAAAATCAGCACTCGCTGGGCCATATACTACAGCTTATTTAAATTATCAATGAATAACATGTTACAAATTTTAAAAACTTTGCAGTTAAAAACATATTTTATTTGAATGGACAGCTCCTGACCTGTGCCAGGACTATAATGGCGGATGTCACTTCCATGCCAGCTGTGTCCAAGATGGTGTGCAGGTGACCTGCTCATGTCTGTCCGGTTACACAGGGGACGGGGTCACCTGCTCCCCCATAAACAGGTGTGTGCAGGAAGAGAACGGGGGGTGCAGTCAGATGGCCACCTGCATTTTCACAGGCCCGGTACGTCACCCCACTCAAACCCACTTACATACACAGTACATACACCTTACACTGGAACCCGAGCTGATAAGTGCTCATCCTGTTCTACTGACTGGCAGAATGAGAGAGAGTGTCAGTGTCTGCCGGGGTACGTGGGAAATGGAGTCCAGTGTCTGGCAAGTGTAGTTCCCCCTGTGGATCGCTGTCTGGAGGACAACGGAGGCTGTGACCCCAAAGCTCGCTGTAAGGACCTGCATTTCTACGGTGAGTGATCTGGATGCTTTAGCAATCGTAGCACCAGGAGTGAATGATCTGGATTTTTTTTTTAATTTTAGCACCAAGAGTGAGAGATCTGGATTCTTTAGGAATCTTAGCACCAGGAGTGAGAGATCTGGATTTTTTAAGAATCGTAGCACCAGGAGTGAGTGATTTGGAGGCTTTAGAAATCTTAGCACCAGGAGTGAAAGATCTGGATTTTTTAGGAATCTTAGCACCAGGAGTGAGAGATCTGGATGCTTTTTAAATTCTTAGCACCAGGAATGAGAGATTTGGAAGAGAAAAGTACTTTTTTGTGTCCCAGAAAACACTGCAGGGGTGTTCCACCTGAACGCACCTGAGGGAAGATACAAACTGAACTACACAAAAGCACAAGCTGCGTGTGAGGGCGAGGGAGCCGCCCTGGCCTCCCTCACACAGCTCTCTCACGCACAGCAGGTAAACTCAGCCTCCGTCACACAGCTCTCTCACGCACAGCAGGTAAACTCAGCCTCCGTCACACAGCTCTCTCACACACAGTAGGTAAACTCAGCCTCCGCCACACAGCTCTCTCACGCACAGCAGGTAAACTCAGCCTCCGTCACACAGCTCTCTCACGCACAGCAGGTAAACTCAGCCTCCGTCACACAGCTCTCTCACGCACAGCAGGTAAACTCAGCCTCCGTCACACAGCTCTCTCACACACAGCAGGTAAACTCAGCCTCCGCCACACAGCTCTCTCACGCACAGCAGGTAAACTCAGCCTCCGTCACACAGCTCTCTCACACACAGCAGGTAAACTCAGCCTCCGTCACACAGCTCTCTCACGCACAGCAGGTAAACTCAGCCTCCGTCACACATCTCTCTCACGCACAGCAGGTAAACTCAGCCTCCGCCACACAGCTCTCTCACGCACAGCAGGTAAACTCAGCCTCCGTCACACAGCTCTCACGCACAGCAGGTAAACTCAGCCTCCGCCACACAGCTCTCTCACACACAGCAGGTAAACTCAGCCTCCGTTACACAGCTCTCTCACGCACAGCAGGTAAACTCAGCCTCCGTCACACAGCTCTCTCACGCACAGCAGGTAAACTCAGCCTCCCTCACACAGCTCTCTCACGCACAGCAGGTAAACTCAGCCTCCCTCACACAGCTCTCTCACGCACAGCAGGTAAACTCAGCCTCCCTCACACAACTTTCTCACGCCCAGCAGGGAAACTAATTTACCTGATACAGTCCTTGATACAGTCCATGTTTCACACACCCTGTGTTCGATGCACCCTGTGTTCGAAGCACCCTGTGTTCGATGCACCCTGTGTTAGATGCACCCTGTGTTAGATGCATTCTGTGTTACACACACTCTGTGTGAGATACACTTTGTGTTAGATACACTCTGTGTTACACACACTATGTGTTAGATACACTCTGTTAGATACACCCTGTGTTAGACACACTCTATGTTACACACACTCTGTGTTAGATACACTTTGTGTTAGATACACTCTGTGTTACATACACACTCTGTTAGATACACTCTGTTAGATACACCCTGTGTTACATACACTCTGTGTTAGATACACTCTGTGTTACACACGCTTTGTGTTAGATACACTCTGTTACACACACTCTGTGTTAGATACACTCTGTTACACACACTCTGTGTTAGATACACTTTGTGTTAGATACACTCTGTGTTACATACACTCTGTTAGATACACTCTGTTAGATACCCCCTGTGTTACATACACTCTGTGTTAGATACACTCTGTGTTAGATACACTCTGTTACACACTCTGTGTTAGATACACTTTGTGTTAGATACACTCTGTTAGATACACTCTGTTAGATACCCCCTGTGTTACATACACTCTGTGTTAGATACACTCTGTGTTAGATACACTCTGTTACACACTCTGTGTTAGGGACATAGTTAGAGATACTGTGTTAGAGACACACACTGTTTTAGAGACACACTGTGTTAGACATCCTCTGTGTTAGAGACACAGTTAAGACACCTTCTTTGTTAGAGACAGTTAGAGATGCACTGTGTTTGAGACACACTCTGTTAGAGACGCACTGTTTGTTAGAAATATAGTTAGAGACAAACTGTGTTTGAGACACACTCTGTGTTTTACACACTGTGTGTTAGAAATATAGTTAGAGACACTCTGTGTTAGAGACACACTGTGTTAGAAACACTTTGTTAGAGACGCTCTGTGTTAGAGACACAGTTAGACACACTTTGTGTTAGGGACACAGTTAAATACACTCTGTGTTAGAGACACAGTTAGACACACTGTGTTAGACACACTGTGTTAGAGACGCTCTGTGTTAGAGACACAGTTAGACCCACTCTGTGTTATAGACACACTCTGTTAGATACACTTGTTAGCAACACTGTGTTAGAACACAGTTAAAGATGCTCTGTGTTTGACACACTCTGTTAGAGACACAGTTTGACACATTATGTGTTAAGACACAGTTAGACACACTGTGTTAGAGACACAGTTAGACACACTTTGTGTTAGAGACACAGTTAGACACTCTGTGTTAGACACACTGTGTTAGAGATGTACTTTGTGTTAGACAAACTGTGTTAGAGACAGTTAGAGATGCACTGTGTTTGAGACACACTCTGTTAGAGACGCACTGTGTGTTAGAAACATAGTTAGAGACAAACTGTGTTTGAGACACACTCTGTGTTTTACACACTGTGTGTTAGAAACATAGTTAGAGACACTGTGTGTTAGAGACACAGTTAGACACACTATGTTAGAAACAGTTAGACCCACTCTGTGTTAGACACACTGTGTTAGAGACACACTTTGTGTTAGACAAACTGTGTTAGAAACACAGCTAGAGATGCACTGTGTTAGACACACTCTGTTAGAGACAAAGTTAGAGACACACTTGTTAGATACACTCTGTATTAGACCCACTCTGTGTTAGAGACAGTTAGAGATGCACTGTGTGAGACACATTCTGTGTTAGAGACACACTGTGTTTGACAAACTGTGTTAGAAACAGTTAGAGACACACTGTGTTAGACACACTCTGTGTTCGATACACCCTGTGTTAGACATGCTGAGTTAGAGACACACTGTGTTACACATGCTGTGTTAGAGACACACTCTGTGTTAGACATGCTGTGTTAGAGACACACTGTGTTAGACAAGCTGTGTTAGAGACACACTCTGTGTTAGACATGCTGTGTTAGAGACACTCTGTGTTAGACATGCTGTGTTAGAGACACACTCTGTGTTAGACATGCTGTGTTATACGCACTCTGTGTTAGACATGCTGTGTTAGAGACTCACTCTGTGTTAGACATGCTGTGTTAGAGACACACTCTGTGTTAGACATGCTGTGTTATACGCACTCTGTGTTAGACATGCTGTGTTAGAGACACACTCTGTGTTAGACATGCTGTGTTAGACGCACTCTGTGTTAGACATGCTGTGTTAGACGCACTCTGTGTTAGACATGCTGTGTTAGAGACACACTCTGTGTTAGACATGCTGTGTTAGAGACTCTCACCTGTGCGTCCTGCAGGTGGGGATGCATCGGTGTTTGGCGGGTTGGCTGGATGGGGCACAGGTGGGATTTCCCACTCGTTTTCCCTCCCTGTTTTGTGGAAACAACCATGTGGGCGTGGTGACCTATACAAGCCCTGTGGACACCAGCAACCTGTATGATGCTTACTGCTACAGACTGAAAGGTACCTCAGCCATTACTCTACAGAGTGAGAGAGACTACAGTCATTATCCTACAGAGTGAGAGAGACTACAGCCATTACCCTACAGAGTGAAAGAGACTACAGTCATTATCCTACAGAGTGAGAGAGACTACAGCCATTACTCTATAGAGTGAGAGAGACTACAGTCATTACTCTATAGAGTGAGAGAGACTACAGCCATTACCCTACAGAGTGAAAGAGACTACAGTCATTACTCTATAGAGTGAGAGAGACTACAGTAATTACTCTACAGAGTGAAAGAGACTACAGCCATTACCCTACAGAGTGAAAGAGACTACAGCCATTACCCTACAGAGTGAAAGAGACTACAGCCATTACCCTACAGAGTGAAACAGACTACAGTCATTACCCTACAGAGTGAAAGAGACTACAGCCATTACCCTACAGAGTGAAAGAGACTACAGTCATTACCCTACAGAGTGAGAGAGACTACAGCCATTACCCTACAGAGTGAAAGAGACTACAGCCATTACCCTACAGAGTGAAACAGACTACAGTCATTACCCTACAGAGTGAAAGAGACTACAGCCATTACCCTACAGAGTGAAACAGACTACAGTCATTACCCTACAGAGTGAGAGAGACTACAGCCATTACCCTACAGAGTGAAAGAGACTACAGCCATTACCCTACAGAGTGAACCAGACTACAGCCATTTATCCTACAGAGTGAAAGAGACTACAGTCATTACCCTACAGAGTGAAAGAGACTACAGTCATTACTCTACAGAGTGAAAGAGACTACAGCCATTACCCTACAGAGTGAAAGAGACTACAGTCATTACTCTACAGAGTGACAGAGACTACAGTCATTACTCTATAGAGTGAGAGAGACTACAGCCATTACCCTACAGAGTGACAGAGACTACAGTCATTACTCTATAGAGTGAGAGAGACTACAGCCATTACCCTACAGAGTGAGAGAGACTACAGTCATTGCTCTACAGATTGAGAGAGACTACAGTCATTACTCTACAGAGTGAGAGAGACTACAGTCATTACTCTACAGAGTGAGAGAGACTACAGTTATTACTCTACAGAGTGAGAGACTACAGCCATTACCCTACAGAGTGAGAGAGACTACAGTCATTACTCTATAGAGTGAGAGAGACTACAGTCATTACTCTACAGAGTGAGAGAGACTACAGTCATTGCTCTACAGATTGAGAGAGACTACAGTCATTACTCTACAGAGTGAGAGAGACTACAGTCATTACCCTACAGAGTGAGAGAGACTACAGTAATTACCCTACAGAGTGAGAGAGACTACAGTCATTACCCTATAGAGTGGATCTATCCATCCATACATTATTTAACTGCTTATTCTTGGTCAGGCTCACAGGGGAGCTGGAGCCTATACCAGCATGCATCAGTCATTGCTCTACAGATTGAGAGAGACTACAGTCATTATCGTGATGAGGCTTATATATATTGTGTTGAAACTGCTTCCATTTGATGAGGATTAAGGGTCATGTTGTGGATGTTGTGTGTTGCGTCTGTTTTAGATGTTTCCTGTGACTGTGGATCTGAATATGTTGGTAACGGGGACTTCTGCAATGGAAATTTGGCCAGTGTTGTGGCCACCAACACCAACTTCTCTGTGTTCTACACTGTGAGTACATCCCGTTCAAATACACACCAGTGCCCATTCTTCATGTTCCACTGTGTAAGCACATCTCTCACAACTTTCCTTCACTTCAGACACTGCTGAAGTTTGCGAGCACTTCCAAGCAGGGAGAGAGGCTGATGGACTTCCTGTCCACCCCCACTGCCTCTGTCACGCTCTTTGTCCCTCAGGACTCTGGATTTACCGCCAACCAGGTCACCCTTTCCCTTCTATTCAAACACAAACCATTTCACAGCCATTCTGCCTGACCTATGCATAATGTAATGATGTGTAAATGCTTTCAGACTTTAACATGGAGAGACGTAGAGTACCATATATCCACCAATAATAGCCTTCACTTCTATGGTAATCTGGAGCATGGCGCCGTTGTTCGGTCTCGACTGGGATACAACCTATCAGTGACCTTATCCACTGCGAACCCCAGCTCCAGCAGTGTGAGTCCTGCGTGTACATATACAACTTCAGGAAAAAAAACTTACAAAAATGCCAAGTTACTCAGGCATACAAAG
Organism: Ilyophis sp. 1 JC-2022; assembly: GCA_022702515.1. Classification (NCBI taxonomy): domain Eukaryota; kingdom Metazoa; phylum Chordata; class Actinopteri; order Anguilliformes; family Synaphobranchidae; genus Ilyophis; species Ilyophis sp. 1 JC-2022. The sequence continues at coordinate 7,756,662 of CM040402.1, read as the reverse complement.
CAAGTCTATAATAATACTTGCAGAATCTCGGCCTGCCATTAAAAGTATTGATATCAAAAAGAGAAAAAGCTACGGCAAACTGAATCTTGGCTCACACAAAGAAAGCTCTATTCAAAAGCAATGCTGCCCAATGTTTCCCAAATTATTTAATGTAACTTGGCCCTGTATTTTTTTATCTTACCATCTGAAGAGAATGTGGTCATTCAAACTTTACATCATAACTGCCATCACAATCTGATGGAAAATACAGTCTGTCCGTACAAAGTGATCCTAACATTTTAGAAACCAAATTTGTGGCTGACTTTTAGCCATATCTGTGTGGTAAAAATATATATATATTTGACCACAGAAACATAATAAGCAACTATTTTTACATACATTTTTGAGTGCAAATATATATTTTTTTGCTGTCAAAATGAATGGAGCCCAATTGAGAAACTGGCTTTTTAGTGCAAATTATAGAAATCAGCAGAAATCAGCTGAGGATGAAATTCTATCCAGTGCTGAGGTTGAGAGCTGAAAGCTGGCCTCTTTTTACAGTTTTTTACAATTGGTTACAAGCATGTCTCAATGCTAGACTCACTTTTTCCAAACTCTTCACACTATTAGCACAACAGAAGAGCACAACAGAAGTCTATGCGGATCAAACTGTGACGGACTCTTGTCTTGCTTTAACACAAAACGCATTGGTTTAACACAAAAGACATTCAATGACCACAGCTTTCAAAATTCTTGAATTCTTTTCTCACTCAAAGTTAACCACCAGGAAAACCATGTGTATCTACAGCCCATTTTGCAATACTCTTACATAAAATGACACCTACTGTAATGTTACCTGTTGTTAGTGTTTTTTAGGTAATTGTGTTATGAGTGACAAAGTGTTGCTGTTGGAGAAAACTAGTGCTGGTGTTTTGGTAGAATTATTTGATTTTGACACAAGTATGCAGTGTTTTGGTAGTTTTGGTGCATTTCGGCGTGAAATTAACGGTTGTGCCGAGCTGTGTGTAGGGTTTGGGTGTGAGATTAACGGTTGTGCCGAGCTGTGTGTAGGGTTTGGGTGTGAGATTAACGGTTGTGCCGAGCTGTGTGTAGGGTTTGGGTGTGAAATTAACGGTTGTGCCGAGCTGTGTGTAGGGTTTGGGTGTGAGATTAACGGTTGTGCCGAGCTGTGTGTAGGGTTTGGGTGTGAGATTAACGGTTGTGCCGAGCTGTGTGTAGGGTTTGGGTGTGAGATTAACGGTTGTGCCGAGCTGTGTGTAGGGTTTGGGTGTGAGATTAACGGTTGTGCCGAGCTGCGTGTAGGACAGACAACCGTGTGAGGAGTTTTGAAAAAGTGGACTCAGTATTGAGAAAAGTTTGTAACCAATTGTAAAAAACTGTAAAAGCACATTATCTTAACACTGCTGCCCTCTGCTGGAGGATATTTAATATGACAAGAAAATAATCCTCTAATTCATTCAGAATGCACTCTCATTCACTTTAGTTAAGAAGTGCATCTATACAGTATGAGCTGTAGTTTGTGAAGCTGTTGCTGTTTCCCCCTGCACAGGTCTCACAGCCATCTAAACTGGTGAACAGCCAGCGAATTGTAGACTGGGACATTCCTGCAACCAATGGAATTATCCATGTGATTGAGGGGCCTTTGAAAGCCCCGCCCCCTGCTGTAAGTAGGGAAGCAACAATTTCCCCACATGTTACTTCCTACCTCCACACACCTCTTCCTGTCCTTCTGTATGTTCCTTCCTGCCACCGCACTACCCTACACATTACATCACCACACATAACCAAACACACACACACACACACACATTACCTAGCCTTCACACATCAACACACACATCACCACACAAACGACACACATTGCCCCACGTGCCGCCCTAACCCCACGTGTCGTGTCGCACCCTTAGGATGTCTGAATTTGGTTTGTTTTCTCTCCTTCCTTGTTGATGTTCAGAAAACACCAGATGAGGAAAAAAGGAAATTTTTAAAGAATTTGAACAAACAGCCAGATTTCAGCAGAGAAATGTTTGGTTATGTGGGGACTCCCAGAGCATAGCATTGTCATGGAGACGGTAGGTTTGGGTTCGAGGGCTTTTTCTCACAGCCTGGTGTCGGTTTGTCCAGGTGGATCCTGCTGCGGGCACGGACAGGGCGTCGCCCCACTCTGGCCCCGGGGCCACGGGCCCCGTACTCGCCGTGGGCCTGCTCATAGGAGCTGGTGCTGGGCTGGTCTACTACTTACTCAAGCGCAAGAAGGAGCCCTATCAGTTCCGCTACTACAAAGTAAGAATCACTTCTGCACTGGGCTTCTGCACTGCTCTAGCATTTAGGAGCCAATGTGAATAGGATACTGGTCATAGGAGTGAAATTAGTTCCTGAACATTTTAGGCTCCAAATCTTTGTTGTAGTTTATTTTCACCCGACAATGCTTCTCAGCTGAAAAACACAAATGTATTGATCCCTATAAGGAGTTATCCTACAGTTTCCCCAGCTACAATGATGGTACCTGCATTGTGCACCATAACCTCTTAACTTAACGACGAGAACAGGCCATTCAGCCCAACAATGCTCGTCATCTTCCTACTATTAAAGGGTACCTAGCACTCACCTACAAACAAGATAGTATCCAGCACTATATCAAGCCTGGTCTTGAAAACACCCAGAGTTTCTGCCTCTACTACATGACCTGGCAAGCTATTCCACACAGCGGGGCTGCGCTAATGGCTATGCTAATGAATAACTTAACAGCTCTACAGTGATGCACTATGCACCAGTGCGCTATGCTAACAGTCCCATAGTGATGCACTGTGCACCAGTGCGCTATGCTAATGAATATGCTAACAGCTCCACAGTGATGCACTGTGCACCAGTGCGCTATGCTAATGAATATGCTAACAGCTCCACAGTGATGCACTGTGCACCAGTGCGCTATGCTAATGAATATGCTAACAGCTCCCCAGTGATGCACTGTGCACCAGTGCGCTATGCTAATGAATATGCTAACAGCTCCACAGTGATGCACTATGCACCAGTGCGCTATGCTAACAGTCCCATAGTGATGCACTGTGCATCAGTGCACTATGCTAATGGCTACGCTAACAGCCCAGCAGTGATACACTGTGCGCCAGTGCGCTACACTAACGGCCCACAGTGATGCACTGTACACCAGTGCATTATGCTAACAGCTATGCTAACGGTCCCACAGTGATGCCTCTCCTGTCCCTGTCTGTGCAGCAGGATGAGGAAGATGATGATGATGAGGGTTCCCATGCACAAGAGGAAGGCATCCCCAACCCCCTATATGGAGAGGAAGCCCAGTGCACCCCACATTAGAGCTGTTCACTGTGAGTGTAATGTTCCCCACATTAGAGCCTTTCACTGTGAGTGTAATGTTCCCCACATTAGAGCCTTTCACTGTGAGTGTAATGTTCCCCACATTAGAGCCTTTCACTGTGAGTGTAATGTTCCCCACATTAGAGCCTTTCACTGTGAGTTTAATGTTCCCCACATTAGAGCCTTTCACTGTGAGTGTAATGTTCCCCACATTAGAGCCTTTCACTGTGAGTTTAATGTTCCCCACATTAGAGCCTTTCACTGTGAGTGTAATGTTCCCCACATTAGAGCCGTTCACTGTGAGTGTAATGTTCCCCACATTAGAGCCTTTCACTGTGAGTGTAATGTTCCCCACATTAGAGCCGTTCACTGTGAGTGTAATGTTCCCAACATTAGAGCTGTTCACTGTGAGTGTAATGTTCCCCACATTAGAGCCTTTCACTGTGAGTGTAATGTTCCCCACATTAGAGCCTTTCACTGTAAGTGTAATGTTCCCCACATTAGAGCCTTTCACTGTGAGTGTAATGTTCCCCACATTAGAGCCTTTCACTGTAAGTGTAATGTTCCCCACATTAGAGCCTTTCACTGTGAGTGTAATGTTCCCCACATTAGAGCCTTTCACGGTGAGTGTAATGTTCCCCACATTAGAGCCTTTCACGGTGAGTGTAATGTTCCCCACATTAGAGCCTTTCACTGTGAGTGTAATGTTCCCCACATTAGAGCCTTTCACTGCGAGTGTAATTTTCCCCACATTAGAGCCTTTAACCGAGTAATGTTCCCCACATTAGAGCCTTTAACCGAGTAATGTTCCCCACATTAGAGCCTTTCACTGTGAGTGTAATGTTCCCCACATTAGAGCCTTTAACCAAGTAATGTTCCCCACATTAGAGCCTTTAACCGAGTAATGCTCCCCACATTAGAGCCTTTCACTGTGAGTGTAATGTTCCCCACATTAGAGCCGTTCACTGTGAGTGTAATGTTCCCCACATTAGAGCCTTTCACTGTGAGTGTAATGTTCCCTACATTACTAGTCAGAAGCTTTTGACGAAGAAAATAACATTTAAATGTGCAGAAATGGCCTGCATTCAGTCCAAATAAATGTAAGCATGTTATCAGTTTTGAGTATTTATAAGTTTTAAGCATCATGCCCCCCCATAATATTTGTTGTTAAAGTGACTTTTATGGGATTAATTTTAAAGATACTCATTTCCTTTTCAGAACAGCGCAGAGAAGAAGTGTTCAGAACGGCCCAGAGAGGGAGTGTTCAGAACGGCCCAGAGAGGGAGTGTTCAGAAAGCTGTTGTATTCTTCACTGCAATTACACGGACGACGCCGTTAACTTTACTTTTTGATAATATTCCAAACCAATACTGCACTGTATACCATTCCTCACCCTTTTACAATGGAGAGGCTGTGCCAGCTTACCGTCAGATCAATAAATCAATCGATCTGTCAATCAGATCAGTCATGGTTCTGACCCTTTATGCAGCTCAGGAACTTCCTCAATCAAAAACCCAGGAGTTCAACATCCTGTCTGCATCTGTGTCTTTCTGCTTTTATTTTCACGTTACGCTGTGAATAAAGTTATAATAAAGTTACTGGTGGGATTTGTATTGTGATTTAGAGCTGAATACAGTTACTGGTGGGATTTGTATTGTGATTTAGAGCTGAATACAGTTACTGGTGGGATTTGTATTGTGATTTAGAGCTGAATACAGTTACTGGTGGGATTTGTATTGTAATTTAGAGCTGAATATTCAATACATGAGAAGCACCTGGAAAATATCTCCACTTTCACAGTCAAGGTTTCAAACGTTACATTTGACATCGTCCTTGTTTAGGGTCCTGCATTTCACTAAACACTGCATTTCACTAAACATTGCATTTGACAGTCATCTGGCAGCCGTTAAGTCATCCACAGGCCGTAATAATGGCGAATAGTCCTACGGCTTTGATCAGACAGAAGCAACATTTCCCTACAGCGCTCGATCGCAGATCATACACTTTCACACACCTTAAGGGCAGTGGGACATTGAACTAAAATGAAAATATTTCAGATGTAAGGAAGAGATTTTGGCTTCCGCTGGCAACCTGTTATAATGGTAAGCTGCACAATGACCACAATGAACTCATTGTGAGGAATAATTATTCCCAGTGACGGACCACAAGACACGTTATTCCAGGGATCAGGTCCCAGGATGTCAATGGAATTTTCACTTGGCTGCCGCCTCCCCGGGAATATTCAGTCCATCGACTCTCTGCTGGTACTCCCGCTCTGACCGTTTTCTCCTGTATACGTCATCTGTGGAATAAAACAAATAAGTGACCACAGCAACAAGATAAATCAAGAGCACCAGTCAGTTATTTCTGTTTAACTGAAGCGGTAGTTAATGCGCCTTGCAGAATAAATTAAACAGCGTGACACAATAATGCGCAACTCCGGTATTTACTGGTGCTTTCAACTAGCGTACAGTTTCCAGTGAGTAAAAAGATGGTGCATTCAAATAGGGCTGCATACCATTATAGCCGATGTATTACAATAATTCACAGCTATATACACTGCTCAAAAAAATGAAGGGAACACTTAATCATCGCAGTATAACACCAAGTCAATTAAACCAAACCGGCAGCATAACATTCACCACGGCTGTCACATGTGCTCAGTGTGAACCTGCTCTCATCTGTGAAGAGAACGGGGCGCCAATGGCGAACCTGCCAATTCTGGTGTTCTCTGGCAAATGCCAATCGTGCTGCACGGTGCTGGGCTGTGAGCACAGGTCCCACTACAGGACATCGGGCCCTCATGACAGTTTGGTCAGAAACATGCACATGAGTAGCCCACTGGAGGTCATTTTGTAGGGCTCTGGCAGTGCTCCTCCTGTTCCTCCTCGCACAAAGGAGCAGATACCGGTCCTGCCGCTGGGTTGTTGCCCTTCTACGGCCCTGTCATTACATTACAGGCATTTAGCAGACGCTCTTATCCAGAGCGACTTACACAACTTCTTACATTTATCCATTCCTATACATCTGGATATATACTGAAGCAATTCAGGTTAAAAACCTTGCTCAAGGGTACAACGGCAGTGTCGTACCTGGGAATCGAACCTGCAACTTTTCGGCTACAAGTCCAGTTCCTTAAACATTACACTACACTGCTGCCCTGTCCAGCTCTCCTGGTGTAAAGGCCCGTCTCCACGCTCTTAAGACTGTGTTGGGAGACACAGCAAACAATGTACGGATGTGCCATCCTGGAAGAGCTGGACTACCTGTGCAACCTGAATGGGCTGCAGGTACCGCCTCATGCTACCAGTAGTGACAAGGGCACTAGCAAAATGCTAAACTAGAGAAAAATCAGAAATGGTCTGTGGCCACCACCTGCAAAACCATTTACTTTTTGGGGTTTTCTTGCTGTTGCCTCTCCTGTCAATCTGTTGTCACTTTCATTTGCACCAAAGCAGGTGAAATTGATTCACAATCGTTTACGCTTCCTAACTGGACAGATCGATATCCCAGAAGTTTAATTGACTTTGTGTTATACTGTGATGATTAAGTGTTCCCTTCATTTTGTTGAGCAGTATAGATAGTAGACGTAGTTTTGAAGACCCACATGTACCCTACGTTAGGTGGTCTTTGACTACAGAGGTAACTTATGCATCATATTCCTGATCATACTCATTATTAGCGATACATTCGCCACGGCGTATATAAGCAGCTTTCTGCTTTAAGAAAATGTTTTTTAACTATCTGTTAGCTAGATATGCTACTCTGTTATTAGCCAGATACAAACACGCCGGACAAATCAGGTGAAACAAAATCACAAAACGTGTTTGTCACGGCTATAACCATAACGACAAAATGTCACGCCGTGTAAGTTAGTGAAGATGTTAACGTTAACTTGCTGTAGTTATCTGAAATCGCACTGATCCAAACTAGATGATCTAGCTGGCTAACAGACCACAAAGATAGCGAACATATTGCTAACCTGAATCCACACTTACAGAATGTCTCTCTCCCGATTCTCACGTTAATCATGATCCATTCCATCACTCCTCCGAGACAGAAAAAGAACGGCAGAAACCGGTACGTCCCGAAGCGACGCTTGCCAGGTACTAGACTCAGTATGTATTTAATGTTTCGATTCTTCCGCAGAAGCATGTTTGCTTTTCACAAGCCGGGAAAAGAAAGGTTAACCTAACTGCCAGTGTTGGAAGATCTGACATCGGTTTATCAATAGATCCTTTTTTCACATTTGCTGTGTTAAGGTTTTGAGGATCTTCGGTGGATCTAGTCGTGTATCGTGACCTCTAACAGGTTTCACACTCACAGCGCCATTAGGGTCTTGACTCCAGGGAAACGGGTTTGCGGCATTTTCATTGGTCCTCTGTCGGAAACTAGTTACGTCACCGCGGAAAGGTGGAGTTTGGGGGAGGAGTCCGCAACAAAAGGCGACAGGGGAAGCAGGAGAGCAAGGATATTTTCCAAGCCAATCACAAGCGAGCTATTTCATCATATCGAAACGAGTGATATTTAGCTAAACACGATTTATTTCAAATATGAATGCCAAGAATTATCATTTATTTATATAGCGCTTACAGAAACACTCCCGCGGCAGAAGCCCCAGGGAATAAAATACAGACGAGAAGAATTAGGTAGTAAATAATTATGAGAGAAGGCTCTGCTTCCATTCCATGACATTACAGGCATTTAACACACATATCCAGAGCGAATTACACAACTTTTTTTTTTTAGCATTTTTTACATATTATTAATTTATACAGCGGGATATACATGTATACTGAAGCAATGCAGGTTAAGTACCTTGCTCAAGGGTACAACGGCAGTGTCCTACCTGGGAATCGAACCGGCAACCTTTCGGTTACAAGGCCAGTTCCTTAACCATTATACTACACTGCCTCCCTTGTAAAGAGCTCTGCTTCCCTCTCCTAATCTTGGAGGACAGTAAAGAATACGTAAAATATTCTGGAGCCAAACCAATTAAAGCCGTATATGTTAGGAGTAGAATCTTATAGTCAATTCTAAATTTAACATACAACCAATGAAGAGATGCGAGCACCGGACTGATATATTCACATTTCTTAGACTGAATAGTGCAACCAGACAATAAAGCGTTACAGTAATCCAGCCGAGAGGTTACAAAGGCAAGAACCATTTTTTTCAGAATCCTGCAGGGGAAACATTTTACTCAATTTAGAAATGTTCCTCAAGTGTAAGAAGGCCACTCTTGTGATGTTATTAATGTGGGCCAGAAAAGAGACGTCTGAATCATTAGTTACACCAAGGTTTTTAACAAAACAAATATACTGGGTAGCTAGATAAGATAAGGTTTCATTTACTTAAATGTATGGACACCGTATTCCTTTCACATCCATTAGAATGTGTATCTTTATCTTTTAATGTTTTCTGTAATGCCTGTAATATTTTAAATTAGGCAACTCAACCATCAATCCAGACAGTCAGGTGATTTCAGACCTTTAATATTTTACACGCTAGGCAGCGCACCGCACACGTTTTACGACTTTTTGTAAATTAACACTTGTAAATCTAATTTGTCTACAGTACAATTAATTGGTCCCATAGGAGTATATTAAAATGACACATTGAATTGTATAACTCACTGGATGTCCTAAAATGTCCCAAAAAGTCTGAAGCATTAATTTCACTGTGCATGGCATTAACTTGGATTCCATCGAACATTAAAACAAAAAAAATCACTTGTAAAAATTTCTGAAAATTATCAAAATTTTGTTAAATTTTAAAACAGATTGTGGACCGCCACACTCAAAATAGGTGCAAGTCTGTTTACTGACAACTGCCCCCATCATCTGCCCCCATCAATACTGTATGTACACATAACATCTGCCCCCATCAACACTGTATGTAGACATAACATCTGCCCCATCAACACTGTATGTACACATAACATCTGCCCCATCAACACTATGTACACATAACATCTGCCCCATCAACACTATGTACACATAACATCTGCCCCATCAACACTGTATGTACACATAACATCTGCCCCCGTCAACACTGTATGTACACATAACATCTGCCCCATCAACACTGTATGTACACATAACATCTGCCCCATCAACACTGTATGTACACATAACATCTGCCCCATCAACACTGTATGTACACATAACATCTGCCCCATCAACACTGTATGTACACATAACATCTGCCCCATCAACACTGTATGTACACATAACATCTGCCCCCATCAACACTGTATGTACACATAACATCTGCCCCCGTCAACACTGTATGTACACATAACATCTGCCCCCATCAACACTGTATGTACACATAACATCTGCCCCATCAACACTATGTACACATAACATCTGCCCCATCAACACTGTATGTACACATAACATCTGCCCCCATCAACACTGTATGTACACATAACATCTGCCCCATCAACACTATGTACACATAACATCTGCCCCATCAACACTGTATGTACACATAACATCTGCCCCATCAACACTGTATGTACACATAACATCTGCCCCATCAACACTGTATGTACACATAACATCTGCCCCATCAACACTGTATGTACACATAACATCTGCCCCCATCAACACTGTATGTAGACATAACATCTGCCCCATCAACACTGTATGTACACATAACATCTGCCCCATCAACACTATGCACACATAACATCTGCCCCATCAACACTGTATGTACACATAACATCTGCCCCATCAACACTGTATGTACACATAACATCTGCCCCATCAACACTGTATGTACACATAACATCTGCCCCATCAACACTATGTACACATAACATCTGCCCCCATCAACACTGTATGTACACATAACATCTGCCCCATCAACACTGTATGTACACATAACATCTGCCCCATCAACACTATGCACACATAACATCTGCCCCATCAACACTGTATGTACACATAACATCTGCCCCCATCAATACTGTATGTACACATAACATCTGCCCCATCAATACTGTATGTACACATAACATCTGCCCCATCAACACTATGTACACATAACATCTGCCCCATCAACACTATGTACACATAACATCTGCCCCCATCAACACTGTATGTACACATAACATCTGCCCCATCAACACTATGTACACATAACATCTGCCCCCATCAACACTGTATGTACACATAACATCTGCCCCATCAACACTATGTACACATAACATCTGCCCCATCAACACTGTATGTACACATAACATCTGCCCCATCAACACTGTATGTACACATAACATCTGCCCCATCAACACTGTATGTACACATAACATCTGCCCCATCAACACTATGTACACATAACATCTGCCCCCGTCAACACTGTATGTACACATAACATCTGCCCCCGTCAACACTGTATGTACACATAACATCTGCCCCCGTCAACACTGTATGTACACATAACATCTGCCCCATCAACACTGTATGTACACATAACATCTGCCCCATCAACACTGTATGTACACATAACATCTGCCCCCATCAACACTGTATGTACACATAACATCTGCCCCATCAACACTATGTACACATAACATCTGCCCCATCAACACTGTATGTACACATAACATCTGCCCCATCAACACTGTATGTACACATAACATCTGCCCCATCAACACTGTATGTACACATAACATCTGCCCCCATCAACACTGTATGTACACATAACATCTGCCCCCATCAACACTGTATGTAGACATAACATCTGCCCCATCAACACTGTATGTACACATAACATCTGCCCCATCAACACTATGCACACATAACATCTGCCCCATCAACACTGTATGTACACATAACATCTGCCCCCATCAATACTGTATGTACACATAACATCTGCCCCATCAACACTGTATGTACACATAACATCTGCCCCATCAACACTATGTACACATAACATCTGCCCCCATCAACACTGTATGTACACATAACATCTGCCCCATCAACACTGTATGTACACATAACATCTGCCCCATCAACACTATGCACACATAACATCTGCCCCATCAACACTGTATGTACACATAACATCTGCCCCCATCAATACTGTATGTACACATAACATCTGCCCCATCAATACTGTATGTACACATAACATCTGCCCCATCAACACTATGTACACATAACATCTGCCCCATCAACACTGTATGTACACATAACATCTGCCCCATCAACACTGTATGTACACATAACATCTGCCCCATCAACACTGTATGTACACATAACATCTGCCCCATCAACACTATGTACACATAACATCTGCCCCCGTCAACACTGTATGTACACATAACATCTGCCCCCGTCAACACTGTATGTACACATAACATCTGCCCCCGTCAACACTGTATGTACACATAACATCTGCCCCATCAACACTGTATGTACACATAACATCTGCCCCATCAACACTATGCACACATAACATCTGCCCCATCAACACTGTATGTACACATAACATCTGCCCCATCAACACTGTATGTACACATAACATCTGCCCCCATCAATACTGTATGTACACATAACATCTGCCCCATCAACACTGTATGTACACATAACATCTGCCCCCATCAATACTGTATGTACACATAACATCTGCCCCATCAACACTGTATGTACACATAACATCTGCCCCATCAACACTGTATGTACACATAACATCTGCCCCATCAACACTGTATGTACACATAACATCTGCCCCATCAACACTGTATGTACACATAACATCTGCCCCATCAACACTGTATGTACACATAACATCTGCCCCATCAACACTGTATGTACACATAACATCAATTCAATATACATTTTATTGAGCAGAGAGCTCTTGAGAGCTCTGCAACATCGTTGGGGAAAGTGATTGATCTTAGTTTGGGTTAAGCTGCGCATCACGTTTTTTTTGATGGATTATTTGCTTTGTAAATGAGATTTTCCCAAATAAAAGGCACATTCATGCATTGTCTGCATTGTCTCTAATAACACTTCTGAGCCAGTAGCACAGCCATCTTTTTCCTCAGGAATATGTTCCTGGGTTTTTATCATCACCACCAAGGTATATTTTATTGTGAAGCTGTAACTGGCAGTATTACTGTATACTGCATGTCTCTTTAGGTCTCCCCACCTTGTCTCTCACCAGTTCCAACAATCAACCAAACATTTGCATTTCTACAGTGCCTGTCGCACACCTCTGCTCATGGCACATTTAGACATCCTCTTGTATTCACTGTCTCAACCCTTTGAAATGTAATACCACATATTGTATTTAAACCTCACACACACTTCCGTTTTCAGAAATATTCTCAGTACAGGCAGCCTGTATGTGCCGAGTTCGTCACTCCCTTGCGCATGTCTCCCACCACACACAGCTAGCCCACATTAAACAAATCCCATCACCCAATGAGCAAAATCCAGAACATAGACTTCGAGAAGGTTTTTCATAGAAACAGACAAGGTTAACCCCAATATAGCTCAGGTTTTATCCGGATATGTCCAAGTTGGCTAGACAAATTTCACTTTTCAGACAAATGTAGCGGGGATTTGACCTGATACATTGAAAAGTTGGAATAAAAATTTATTATTTATTTACTCGTTTGAGGCAAGACTCATCACTTGACCTTTTGGATGCTGCAAGAACCAGCTTCCTGTCGCACGAGGTTAAAATGTGTACCACCAGCGCACAAGGACACAGGATGTGAGAGAATCTGACAACCACTTATGGGGGCGGAGTTTAGACCGAGAGCCAATAACAAGGCGGTGTCATGCTTTGGGTTGAGATTGCAGTTCTCCTTTGTGGAGATAGCAGTTATACTGCTATATTGCTCATTAAATAGTCTGGGGTAGCAGTTATACTGTTATATTGCTCTTTAAACAGTCTGGGTTAAAAGTCATACTGCAGTTCTCCCTTGTGGACACTAGATGGGGCTTTAAGCAGTCTGGGATCGCAGTCATACTGCAGTTCTCCTTTGTGGACACTAGATGGGGCAGTATCTCATACTGCTTGCATGTTCCACATTCCAAATATGTAATCAGTTTAAATGGTATTTTTAAAATATTATAATAGTATTAAAAGGCCAAAAGACATGACAAAATAGCAAATCGCGACATTTCATTGCAATGCGTCACATCATATAGGAAGAGTAGCCTAGTGTATTTTGGCTAACTAGTGACACGGTGGTGAAACATGCTATTGCAGTTGTAATTTACTATTGGTTGTTGTACAGTATATGTGACTTTCCATTAAGTGTGATGTTACAGAAAACTGAGTGCATCTGTCACGCCCTTCCACCTTAAGGCCGTGACACACCGGGGACGTAACGAAGAAGCGAGGCGAAAATACGAAAAATTCGTCGGCGAATATTTCGCGTAAAAACCTGACACACCTGCAACGATGCGAAAAAACGAAAAGCTCGCGTTCTTTTTCGCGTTTGAAAATCCGTGCGAATAAAAATGGATTACTCTTCGTCGAGCGATGACGACATGGTTATCTGCTCGGTCCATCACGGAACGAAAGTGTATTTTTTTTTCCTCTACCAGAACGTTAAAAACAGAGCATGCTTAAATTACATTGGCAAAATATTGAATCGGGCTTATTATGTGTCCGTTTTTACTCATGTAAAGTTTGTTTTGTCTACAACATGCTCTCCTTCTCTTCCCTCCTTTTACGGACATACGTGTTCCACTGCCTCTTGATCTCTTCCACTAATATAAAGGGTTAACCACAACATAACAATACATTACGTCATTTCAGCAAACATCTTTAAAATAAATTTGTCGTAGTCTATACAGTGTAGCAACTCATGAAGTCTGAAGAGTTCTCTCCAAAACGATCGCTACAGGCAGACCTCGTCTGTTTTCCTCGTTATTTATATAACTTGGCTATCACTAATCAGGAAATCCACACAGGAGTCGGAATAAGATTTTTGGGGAACTGTATTTGCCACGCACACAGACAACCGTGTGACAGCTAAAACATTTCATATAGGCTACTCTACCCTGCCCTTCTCCTCCTCCCCCTTTCTCTCCCTCCACCAGTGGCTGCCCCTGGCCAGACTAGCGTTTCGGTAGCTAGCGTCTTTCGTCTTTCTCCATCTGTTAGCCTATAGCCCACAATTACTACGGCAAATATCCACGAAACAATATCACATATAGCGGTTAGCTAGCTTTCATCCTTTGTTTTCACCAAGGCAAACGACGACACAGCGTAGCCTACATGAACTCGCCTAAAGTAAAAAAATAAATAGGCCTACGTATCGTGTAGCTATGTTTGTGTGTAATCGCCACTGGCTTGTTATCTTCTTTATACGAACTGCTATCAACGTTAACGTTAGACCTAAAGGTTAGCTAACGTTAGTTGGCTAAAATAGCTGGACACAACTTTTAAGCCAAAGCTAATAACCTGTGGGAGCTCATCAGATAGCAAGTTGTGCGTATTGCAACCATTTAGCTATAAACCCACCATTTTCATAGCCTATTTGCTCGGCTATGGTTTTCCACAAATTGTCATTCAAATCGTTGTCTTTGTAACTATTATGTCTCTTATTGTAGGAAATATTTCCATTTCCTATATATATATAAATCCTTCAATACCACACAAGTATAAGCCTGCGGGATGTGGGTCCCCCCAAGTCACACACTGAATTGTTGCTTCGCAGCTGTTATAAATGTGGACTCATGACGTGTATATGACTGGAGTTTATGTACCAAATCTGTAAACTCTTGACAAAATACAGCTTAGACACAGTGCTTTAAAACCGCAAGACCACAGGAAGTGGCCCTGAGGAAACACCTGTTGAATAAGAGCTCAATGCTTGGCATACATAGTGAAACCATGTGCACGATGTGGTTGTGGAGCTGTTACAGTTGATATGGTGTGATATGTTGCACATGTCGGCAATTCTGATAAGCTCCATGGCTATGATAAATTGTTGTGATAGATATGAATCTGCAAAATGCATGTATAACCTGAACTTTATCTTGCTGAAGCTGCCAACTTGAATGCGAATATAATCTGAATTATATCTTGCTGACATTGCTAAGCTTAAATACACATATGGCATATAATTTTGAAACTGCCAACTCGTAAAATTGTTAAAGACCTACACATATGGCATATATATTTTTGAAACAGAATTTACAGGTTCTGCGCCACAATGGTCTAAACCAACCGAAAGGGGTGAAACCATTGTGGCGCATGAGGACAAGCGTAACGTCAACTAAGGTCAGGACAACCTCGAGAACGCCCCCACACGAAACCATTGTGGCGCATGAGATCAGATAACGTCAACTAAGGTTAGGAAAAACCCCAAGGACGCCCCATAACGTCAACTAAGGTTAGGAAAAACCCCAAGAACGCCCCACAAGAACTGGTAAACGTCGTGTCCCGGGGCGGGGGAATGAGTATGTTGGAACTGTATAAAACATGTGGTAAGCCGACTATCAGGGCTTCTCTCCGCGGAAAGAACTCGGCTTTGTACAAGCGTTGTTGCTGAATAAAGTCTGAACCTTTTTGAAGAGCTTGCCTGGACCTTCCTTATTTTGAACTTTAACTTTGAACTAAAAACTTTAAACTGAAAACTTTAACTTTGAATTGGAAACAACGAACAAGTTGGCGGACTTGGAGAAAACTGAGATTCTCAAGCCACAACATTATCAAAGAGGACGCTATACTGTGACACATATAAAATCAGTTGGTCTGCCATATTGGATGTTGGAGTTTGTTGTGGCAGTGCGGTGACGTCAGTCATGGAAACTTGTTATGATTGGATAGATAAATAGTATCGCAAACGAAAACTCGCAAAAAACGAACTTGCTGCGAATAAATTAAATGCCGCTTTTTCGCAAAGGACATTTCGCGCTTGATGTGCAAGATTTTATGAACAATACAGGAGTTCGTTTTTATTTTTCAACGTGCGATTTATTTGTGCGGGTAAATCGCGGCCAGTGTGTCACGGCCTTTACACTATAAAGTTGTTGTTTTTTTTGTTTTTTTTCTACAACGCACATTCTCTCTGGGAGATGGCTTGGTGCAATAAACACAGGTGCACCTGTTGATAGCCAAGTTATATAAATAACGAGGAAAACAGACGAGGTCTGCCTGTAGCGATCGTTTTGGAGAGAACTCTTCAGACTTCATGAGTTGCTACACTGTATAGACTACGACACATTTATTTTAAAGATGTTTGTTTGCTGAAATGACATAATGTATTGTTATGTTGTGTTTAACCCTTTATATTAGTGGAAGAGATCAAGAGGCAGTGGAAAAATCTCAGGGACACCTATGTCCGTAAAAGGAGGGAAGAGAAGGAGAGCATGTTGTAGACAAAACAAACTTTACATAAGTAAAAACGGACACATAAGCCAGGTTCAATATTTTGGCAATGTAATGTAAGCATGCTCTGTTTTTAACGTTCTGGTAGAGGAAAAAAAATACACTTTCGTTCCGTGATGGACCGAATTTTTAATTTTCTTTAGCGTTGTTGTGTTTAACGAATGACATCACGAACGAGAACGGATAACCAGGTCGTCATCGCTCGACGAAGCCTGTCACAAGCGATCAATTTTTATTCGCACGGATTTTCAACCGCGAAAAAGAACGCGAGTTTTTCCGCATCGTTGCAGGTGTGTCAGGTTTTTACGCGAAATATTCGGCGACTAATTTTTCGCATTTTCGCCTCGCTTATTCGTTACGTCCCCGATGTGTAACGGCCTTTACTCGTGTGTTTGGGGTCGTTGTCTTGTTAAAACGCCCATTTCAGGGGCATTTCCTTTTCGGCATACGGCAACATAATCTCAAGTATTTTGATGTATTCAAACTGATAGCTTATATCTGAGCTTCGATCAAACGTCTTCTGATTGTAGCAGCACATACAGGTAATTTTAGATCATCTTTGAACTTTCTGGAGGTGATGATTGGCTGAATCTTTGCCATTCTGACTATTCTTCGATCCGTTTTAACAGTAGTTGCTTGTTTTCTTCCGCGTGTTTCAGGTTTTTGTTGCCATTTTAAAGCATTTGAGATCTTTTTAGCTGAGCATCCTATAATTTGCTGCACTTCTTTATACGTTTTCCCCTCTCCAATCAACTTTTGAATCAAATTACGTTGTTCCTCCAAACAATGTTTGGAACGGCCATTTTTTCAGAACAAAATATATTTTATAACAATGTGTGAAACATTTGCTTCCCTTCTTCCTTAATAAAGGACAATTAATGACATCCGTTTATTCACAGAATGAATGAATTCTCTAATTAAACTCCACACTGCTATTAATTTGAACACGCCCCTTTCAATGAATGAGTCAATTACTCAGAACAAGCAGCGTGCATGTCATGACAGTTGGGTCTGTTGTTTCTCTATTATACTACTACATCTACAAGCAAATTATTTGCCATGCAGAAATATCACTACTACTAATAACAGTGGTTCATCAGGTTACTGATGTTGTACTGCTATTTTTTTGTTTTTAACCATGTGGGAATTTAATTTTAGCCTTTTTTAATACAATTCAAATCGTGCTTAGAGGGAATTATTTTCACCGGAAAGATTTAAATATGTCGGACTTCAACAGACTTTCCCGGTAAAAAAACGGTCATTACCGGATACCGGAAGGTCTTTAGATGAAACACAGAAGGTACACCTCCTACAATGAGGACTTTGATGTGGAAGTGGGTCAGGCAGCACTCTGCAGAGATGGGAAGATGGGATGCATCCATACTGAACAGAGAAAACAGAATGATCAGGACTAAAGATTCACCCTGATTTGGACCAACGAAGGCTGATTTAGTCGATCGACAGCACCGTTGAGCTGCCACAGGAAAGAAGACTCTGGAACAAAACATTGAGCTCCATGTAAATAGGAAAAAAATATTTATTTCACAATTTATGAACAGTGACCAGACATATAATAAAACCAAATATACAACACTGACATATTTACAATACATATTTATTAATGCATTTCATCAACACAGTTCACAGAGAAACATTTTGAAGTGTTGGAGCATTTTTACAAAAACAAAATTCTAACTAAAATAAAAGCTCTTTCAGCCAGAACACAGAACACAGATGAAAACCATTAGGCAATATTTTAAATAAAGAAGAAAACCCAAAAAAACTCAGTTCCAGCATGAGTAGCCTTGATAAGTCTCTGAATATGAAAGGAAAGTGCCAGAGTGAGAAGTCGTGGTCGACCCGTCAGGGTCAGTGAGAAGCATACAGGCCTCACACTCAGTTCCGCTAGTAAAGTTCCAAAATTCCAATCAAAAGTCTTTGAAGACCCAATAATCCCAAAGCTTTCATTTGCTTTATTAAATGCAAATTCTAATAACCTACATAAATAATACAAAATAATTATAACAATAACAAGTCAAAGAGAAGCTCAGAAATGGAGCAGAGTATTGTATAAAAGCCATGAAAATAACAAGTCAAAAATGTCAGGGCTGTTCCAAATCAGGATAAGTACACACGTGACCCCACACGAGGTGAACCCCTCCCCCACACGAGGTGAACCCCTCCCCCACACGAGGTGAACCCCTCCCCCACACGAGGTCAACCCCTCCCCCACACAGGCAGCATCTTGTACACTTTGATGCACTATAAAGAGAACTACACTTCAGTTTTTGTGCAAACAATAAGGCGATTAGTCCTGTCCAAAAATTAACAGGTTTGTTTACCACACAAAGGTGCTTATATTCAGCATACATTTTTGTGAATAATTTGGTAGGATCTCAAGATTCATATAAAAATGGATAACTGAATACAAAAAGGGGATAAAAGTAGAATCATGTATTAACAGGCACCGTCCTCTTTACGCGACTGGATGCTGCAACACCCTCTAATATCCTCAATGTCACTATTTTAATCACAAACTGAAATGTGTCAACAGAAAGGAATGATGAACAAAAATAAATCCTCAACAGTACAGACATAACTTCCGTAGTTTCCGACATGGTCCCAAATATCCAATATGCGTGAGAAATTGAGGTGGTTATTTTACTGTATAAGAAGAAAAAAAATGCTTATATCGATACTGCATAGAAATATGGCTTCTATCAAATATATTTATCCTCAACAAAAGGGATGAAATGGCATTTCACAGTGTATTTTACAGAACCGTCAATCTGCACCATATTCAACAGAAGCGCCCACACAGCACCCCCTGCAGGAATATCACTACAGTAGGCTGTTCTTTGTGCTCCATGAGATTCTCCATCTTCAAAAATTATTTTGTTTTATTTACAAACCAAAAATACTTCCATATGGGTAAGTTTAGGCTCAGCAACATCTTTGTATAAAAAGTAATTTAAAAAAAATGGAAAAACAGCTGTGGGATCATGCAGATTCACCTAGTAAAACAGCTGTCCTTTATACAGGATAAGGAATGAGCGGTCGAATCTCTATTACAGGTGATAAATTTACCCGTAAAATTTTCTGGGCTTTTCTCCGGACTTCCTCATCTGTGATGGAGTTATCCACTTTGATCACCTTGAATCTCAGGTTATTCTTAGTCAGCCTGGAGTCGTCCTGACCCTTCATGACCCATACACTCTTCCTCACCCTCTTCCTCATCATCGTATCTTCAGGCTCCTCCAACCGCTTCCGTTTGAGAGTCCTGACTGTCCTCCTGTCCCTCCACATCAGCCTATTGGCTCCTTTGACTTTGCCCATCCTGACGGGAACCATTTTGTAGTTGTTGCTTTCCTTCAATACCCTGCCATTCTCATATACTATGGGTGCAGAGTCTCCAATAAGGGCCACACCTATCTTAACTGGACAGGAAATAACATGAGTTTTCTCCAAAGCGACCGTTTTGGCCATTTTAGCAGGATGCTCGGAGGTCTGTAGCGGTATCCCGGACAGCGACGGCAGGCGGTGGGATGTAGTCACGGCGATGCTTCGCTGCCCCAGTCCCGTGTGGACCTGCAGCCTGGCCGTGTGGCCTGACGAGGGGCCCGTCATGTTTGTCAGTTTCAAACAGGACTGCATCTGGGCCGGCTTTACAGTCAACACAGGCTTGGAAAGGGAGTCCTGGGAGAGGTTAGTCAAGAGGATCTTGGGCTGGTTCTTGAGCATAATCTTGGCTGCAGCGCTCAGCAGCGCGTAGTTCATCTCCTTCTTCTTGGCGCCTGGTTTCTTGCCACGTTTGCGCATTGCTCTCTGTGCTTTGGGGACTCTGGGAGGATCCACAGGTTTAGAGATCCTGACCACAGGGAGGGGTTCAGACGTGCAGGAGTTATAGCCGTAAACATCTTTGCTCTTCAGTATGGTAGGCCTGTGGCCCTCTTCTTTCAGCCCCTGCAGAAAAGACACCAACTGCGTCTCCGTGTCCAATATGTCCTTGGACATGGGACTGAAAACCCTCAGTGCTTCAACCAGAGCGGCTTGTCCAGCAGAGGCAAATCTGGACCAAGATTGGACTGCCTTCTCTACAACCTTTCCTTCACAATTCATGGCATATGCTAACAAATGAGCTTCATAAAGGCCTCCTGTCAGTGATGTTCCCTGTGAATAGAAAGTGAAGAACATTAGTTCATACAGCCAAACCATCAATTAAGGCAAACCCACACAACCAAATATGGATGATTCAATGCACACACACACAAAAAAACCTTTTAATCTAGCACATATCCTTTTAGCTTATCCTTTATCCTTTCTCTCCATATTTAGAATGCCCAATTGTAACTAAGGCCCATCCAGTCATTGCTGCGTATTCAGAAAAAGAATGGCCTCAGCACTGGTCCAGTCAGTAGAAATATCTATAGTGGAGTCATACCCCTTTTCCACCAAGCAAGTTCAAGGGCCGGTTCAGAGCCGGTGTCTAATTTCGAACCAGTTCTTTGCGTTTCGACAGCAAAAGAACTGGCTCTCGGCCAGGAAAACGGGTTCCAGAGCGGCACCAACACTTAGCTGGTCCAGAACCAAGAACCGCTTAAGTCAGGGGCTGGGGGCGGGAGTAAGGGGGACAGAGCGAGGGGTAAGAGTAAGAAATCTCGCATTGATGCATGAGACTGCTGTAACCGTAGTTCAAACTTTCAATTAGCCTTCGGTTGCTATCAAATTTATGCCCCAATGTTAAGTCAATGGACAATTAATTTCCGGTATCGTAGAATTATAAAGGTTTATTTAAAAACTGTACAATAAACAGAAATGTCATCTGTCAAAAGCATTAGTCCATGTCACGCCCCACATATCGCTATGTCTACTTTAGCGATTAGAGTTGTAGAATTTGAGCTAGGTCGTTGGGGAAAAAAAGTCTTACTCTAAATGCAAATTTTTTTTATGTACTTATAAAAACAGCTTAACAAATCTTTCCCATATTTGTTTTATGTCGAGATATTGATGAGATGATCTGCCAAACAGCTTGGTAATTTGTATTAAAACGGCTGAAAAATTGACAGGCGAAATCTGGGTTTTAACATGTAATGTATGTAACGTTAGGCTCGCAAAGCCAGGAGCAACACTAGAGGTGCGATGTAGTCCGCCATTGTTGTCGCTGAGCTTGAAGTTGGCGCTAGCATTGCTGGGAAAGCGGAGACGTATACAGACGTATACAGTGACGTAATGACGTGGCTCTCTAGCCCGTGGAAAAGCAAACCGAGGTTCGCAAGTTGAACCAACTGTGAACCGGCACTAGCACCAGAACTAGGTTCGTGTTGGTGGAAAGGGGGTATCAGAGGCTGTCCAAAAATTCTAAAATGGACTTGGTGACTGATTTTAGGGCCAATTGTGCAGGCTTATTTCAACACTAAAATCTAACTTGTTTTCAGTTTGCCGTCAATACTGCAACTATCACATGCTTGTAATGGGGTAACAGGAAGTGTGTGACCCTGCTGGACGTGTGTGACCCTGCTGGACGTGTGTGACCCTGCTGGACCTCCAAAAATGCCTCAGTTAATAGTGGTCCCTTTATGGCAATTCCCTCCTCGAATATGGGAGGTTTTATACATTTGATGGGATCGGTCCCCAACAGGCTAACAGCTAAGAGCTAGAGGCCTCTAATGAGAGGCTAATACATATCATCCAGGCTCTGAGGAGTCGTTTCTCTGGAAAAAACTTAGTTCTTAGGCTACCACTGTCATGCAGCTGATCCCTATTGCTAGCAACATTAATTCTGTACACATTTTGTTTCATGACCAGATGTCCCACACATGGAGCAATATTAGCATATTGGCATATACATTTTTCTTTTTCTTATAAATTTGGTACCCAATGTGGGGCTGAGCATATCCAATTCCCAACCCAATTTGGAAAAGCCAATCATCTGCAACCAAGAGGTTTTCCTCATTAAATGTATGCTTTCTAATGTTTAAATAGTTTTGACTAAATCAAGTGGCGTCTTAAATTACCCTAATGACATTCTTTAACGTGACGAGGAGAACGCAACGCTAACGTGCAACTCAGAGAAAACGATGGGATTTTTTGCCAGTTAATTAGGCCATTCAGATTTATTGCCACTCTGATTAAACAATTTCACGTTAGTTTTCTTTGTCATTCTCATTTGTTAATCATTAGCCTTTAGGCTATGGAACACAGAGTGCCACAATGATTAATAAATAAATGTGGAAATATAAAAATGAGTAAATAAAATAATTAGAGAATAAATAAATCTGGGAATTAATATAGAAATGTAAGTGTATGTGCAATTAATTTAAGTTATTACATTTATTTTCAAATATTTATTTTGTATATTAATTTATTTGATTCTATATTCATTTCCCAATTGATTTCCCCATTTACTTAATTTCCATATACACTAATTTCCCAACGAGCACAATCTGTCAATCAACTTGCTTTGCTCCACCCACTAAGTTTGACTCCAGCCCAATTGGGCTTATTTTTTTTTATGTTATTGTGTGAGAAAAAAAATCACTTTTTGCGGCTTGTCATAAATCTAAATCTAAAACAGATAGCTAGCTTTATCAGTCGTTTCTCTCAATACGTAAGGAATCGACTTCTCAAATAATGCATTTGCTCACATTGAGAACCACTTTTCTACATTCTATGCTCTGAACGGTCCGTGTAACGCTCATCAGTTTGATTTCCTGATGCATATATCTCAAATCTCTTAAATTGGATATTTACATTTTTTTATCCTTGAAATTATAAAAAAAACTGAGAATTCAAACTCGTTTTTCCAATTTTCGGAATTACCATTTGTCTTTTGAAAGTTGAAAATTGCATTATTGGCGTGGGGGGGGAAACTGGGGTATTTTCTAATATCAACGATCAATGGATGGACTCAACCATGACCGTAGGAGAGCGATAACGTCACCAAAAAACTTATTTCTTATTGGTCACCGGGGCTTTAATGAGCCTTTTACCTTGACTTTTATGGCGCAGGATAAGTGCCAAAAATAAGACGACAGAGAGGCCGGTGGATCGTAGCTATATTCTACTCAAAGCAAATGATCTAGCAACTGATAAGCCGGCGCTGGTAAAGGAGAGGCCGGCTGTGGTAAATGAGAAGCAGTCTATTGATTTGTCGAGGCGGGTAACTAATGTGCCTAGCTTAGCAGCCCACTGGATCTGCAACTGACCTGGCTGGTCACTAGCATTCCTAGGCTGGCAACCCACTGGATTAAAATATATATTTTTTCTTATTATTTTTAATTCATTTATCATCTCTCTTTTATTTGCAGTTTGTCTGTAGCTATCCACAAGGCAACAGTCGTTAAATTAAAGTGAAGGACTTACAAAATAAGTTAACCCTATTAACTTTGGCCCACCAGAAGCAATTTTCACCTATTTTCTACTCTACTCTTATTTAGCCTAAGTGCCATATCTCAAAAACTATTTAAAGTTTGAATTGAAAAAGAGGCTATAGCCTATGGAGGACCAAAAATGCCAAAATTAGGAATGTATAAATAAATAAATATTGCAATAAATACATATAGATAAAAGTATGAGGAAATAAATGAATAATTTCTGTATTTATTTATTTCTGTATTTCATAATCTCCAAATGTATTTATGTATGCATTTCCTCTTTTCCGTATTTATATATTTCTGTATTTCCTTGGCTGTCCACTAACTCATTGGTTGATAGACCCCAGTGTCAGTTTGATTGTACTTGTCTTGCGGTTGCTGGTTTCGATGATACACAAATGGCTGTATAGGTTACGCAAGCGCAGCGAGAGAATCCAGTCTCTTCTCTTGCATAAAGTCAGACTTCCAGACTTCATCATTTTTGTGTGGAGGCAGTGACTGACAGTTTGTTGGAGATTGCAGCAATAATGGACACAGATGCATTTTAATGAGCAGGACAGAGCTAATAGTCTAATGGGCTATAACAACGCGTTAAAGGTGCAGATGCTTCGCGCCCCGGTCCTGCCATTTTCCGAGCATGGCCAGCGCCCTGTGGGAGCAGCAATTGGCGGCTGCTTCCGGGTGGGGGGAGGGCTCGGAAGAGAATCGCTACGCAAAATAAGGCCCCGGGCGAGTTGGAATCACGGTCAGGAGCTTGGGGAGTCGCGCCCTGTAGAGGACGTGGCGGCCTCTTTCCTACTACTGGCTGACGGGGTTGTATAGCGGTGGTTCTCTAGCGGTTGCTACATGGGGGGAATTGAAGTAGAATAGGGGTTCAATTGGCTACTAAATTGGGAGAAAATGGGGGGAAAATCAGAAACAAATTATTATTATTTTTTAAAAAGGTGCAGATGCAATCCAGCGGTGACAAACATTTGCCGTGTAGTTACATGCTATTCATCAGGCAAATATTTGAAGGAAAACCAGCACTCATAAAAATTATCTTAGGCGAATTGTTTTAGATAGGTAGCGTGTCTGTTTGAACGTTTCGGTTATAAACTTTTACAAAGACTTCATCAGCGTCTTTCAAAGCGACACGCTGTCCATCTAAAATAATTAAGACTTTTTGCTGGTGCTGACGAGTAGCAGCACCCTGAACTGAAATACGCCTCTATGAACCGCTTCAGCGCGTCACAGCTGAGTTACACTAGCTACTCAGGGGCAGCATAGACCCATTTCTCGTTTGTAACTAATGTGAGATGCAACCAAGACAGGAACATTTACTCACTCAGTGCCACGGAATTCTGGAACACTGTGCCCCTTGAGTGCCAAGCCAATATGGCCGCACAACATTCTAAATGCTCAAATTCAGTTTTTGACTCTGCAAACTTACAATAAAACATTTTTAAACACGTCTTATGGTTTCTAACTTCAGATATGATTATAAATATTTTTGTAAGACTTACACCTGCAAGAGGACAAACACTAGAAATGACTTCAAATAATATTACTGGCCAGCTGATTCACAACAAAGAATGTTGATGGTAAACTGACTTGAAAAATTTAAACCTGAGATAAAATATCAGTTTAAACATTTATTTTCAATTTAGAAAAGGGAAATAAATGACCATAAATGGATGCTATTTTTATATATTGAGCCTTTTATTACAGTTAATTGTATTTTACTACATTGTATAATATTTATTTAATTAGGCCTAAATTTATTTTTATTTGTTTATCTTGTAAACAATTTTCATTTCTATCATGTTTTTTGTTCTTATATTTTGCAGCCTAAAGCACTTTATAACCCAGTGTTTCAAAAAGAGCTATACAAAATAAAGTTATTGTTGTTTTTCATTATTATTACTTGCATTTTTGGTCAATTTTGGAGATTAACAGCCATATCTTTCCAATAAAGAAGCATTTAGCAAAGAATATGCCAAATATTTCACTTAAGGTTTTCTTTTTGTCTTTAGTCAACTAAAGATGCTCCCCTATTTGTGATTTTGTTAACGTTAACTAATATAACGTGTGCTCTCTCATTGAGAGACTTGACGCAATGATGTGACAATGTCGGATTGATAATGATTGGCAACCTAACGTTAGCATTAACCTACACAACTTTTGTCAACTGCCAGAATGTCATCCAGGACAATTAACGTTAGCTAGCTAACTTAGACTTCACACATACGTTTGTTAACTTTTTAAGTTCACTTATGTGTCTGCAATATCAGGCGAATCGCGGCAGCTTGTTCGTTTCACCTCGTAAACTAACTTAACGTTATTCGTTTTTGTTTTTTTTTACTTGTCCGTCCGGGCAAGTTAAGCTGTATTATGCTTGTCCGGCCACTTTTTTGACAATCGGACAAGCGTCGAGCACTCCTCCTCATCTTCCTCTCCAGTATCGCTATTCCAGTTAAACACAAACACGCTTTCGTCACCGTTCGCCATTCTGATATCGCCTCTCGCGACTTTTTTTTTTTTTTTTTTCTTTCAAGTTGCCAGCTCGTATTTCTAACTGCACACAAAGACCGCCAATTTTACGTAGTAATTGTTTTAACATTACATTACAGTCATTTAGCAGACGCTTTTATCCAAAGCGACGTACAGTAAGTGCATATAGAAAGGTCATCGAAGTAACTACAGAACAGATAAGAAAGCACATTCTTCCCATACAGTATCAGCTATCCCTAGTAACGAACACAGTGCAGTTCACAGTGAACTGGGTAAATCATCTCTACTACAATTCTATTCTAAATAGCATAAACTTGAGTACACAGTTCAACAAGAAGACATACCATTTTAACCAATAAGATCGTCCATCTATTACTGCTGACTAATATTTGCCCAGTAACCAACATGTATTTGTTGTATTTAACTTATTTAATTGGCAAAAATAAATAAAAAAGAGTATGTAAAATACGAGTTCAGGCGCCCCTGGCACTCTGGAACATTCGTAGTTGGGGCGCTTTAAAGCGCCTCTGGCACTGAGTGAGTTTTAAGGATAGTGCCGAAACATACCTCACACAAACACGTGAACGTGGACACTTCGAGCAATGTGAACATTTGTTCTTTTGCCATAACATTTATGAAAGACAAGCCAGAGCGTTGCAGCGAGGGACGCTATAGCAGGCAACAACAGTAAACTATTAACAACAGTAAACTATTTCTTGTTCGATCGGTGGTGTATGCGTGTGACTGTGTGTATGTGTACTAATCGAAGCGTCCACGTTGACGTATTTGCGTGAGGTAGCCGTTTTGGCGCTAACGCTACAGACAGCCAGAAACACGCATCTTTCATGCCCCATCATTCATACCTGCGAGCATATAATCAAAGTATGATCGTCACGTTTCCACAGATGACAAAAATGCTTGTGTGTCGTGTGTGTGCACTTAAGTGTTAAATTTCGATATTTGGCATCAACATGACGCCATGAGTTTTGGTCCACGAAGGCTGCCCTGTCTTCTAGCCGAGGAAAGAACTCGCTCACGGTCATCTCGGGTAGTTTAACCGCAGCATCAATATGGTTTCTTGTGTCGTTTTTGGATGTACAAACAGGACAAATGCCCAGAATCGTGCCTTAATTCAAGGCCAGATCTGGGTCAGACCCATTTGGCCAACAGGGTTGTCAGTCCCATCTCACTACGATCGAATAATGCAGTTTGGAAGCAAAATGAGTTTATGATAGAAAACATAGGCTACTGTAAGATTATTCTGACCCATGATCAAACTGAATTTTAGTACTACTAGTTACGCGAGTGACTGTGCATCTGTAGCCTACTCTAGGATTGACGACTATGCCTAAATATAAAAGCTACTCCTCCTAATTAACATATGGATGAGGAAATACAGAAATGCATGAATACAGAAAAGAATACAGAAATAAATAGAAAAAAAAAAACTTCAATAAAATGTATTGTGTATTTATTTATTTATTTATTTATATCCACATACTTTTATCCATTTATGTATTTATTGCAATATTTATTTATAAATTCCTAATTTTGGCATTTCTGGTCCTCCAGAATAGCCTTACCATTCAGACATTTGAAATAGAATAAATTTGTCTAGATATTCTGCATAAAAGCCTACGCATAAAAATATGTAGCCTAATGTTTGTATAGCCTACGTAGGCAAAAAAAATAGGCCTATGTTAAAAGGTATGTTTTTACAACCACAGCAATGGCTAGGCTATTATAGCCGCAAATGCGATAGGTGGTCGCTGTGGAAATGTCGACTTTGCTGGACATTGGCTAACTGTAACCAAAATTGTGTTTATATAACTTTTTAATAATATATTATTTTCCTATATCAGTACATTATTTGTGCTAGCATGTAGAAACGGTGCATTTATGCATTTTATTGTCTGTGACTGTGGCAAGGTGAAGGTTACAGCAGAATGTTTGGGGTTTAACCTGTAATTTATCATTTCAGAAAAATATGAATAGCCTACTGTAATTGGGACGTCGACAACTACCACTAGGGGGCCACAGTGGATAAGAGATTCATAACCGGCTTGTCAAAGTAAAATATTTACGTTTAATTTTACCCCATTAAAACCAAAAAACCATAGCTTCCAATTAATTAATTACAGTCCATTAATTATATTGCCACGTTAAAAATCTGTTTAACCTTTCTGTCGTGTTCGGGTCAAATCTGACCGATTTCCTACTTTCATCAATCATAAATATTGTGTTTTACATTTGATTGTCTCAAGGCCTTATGATATCCTCCACACTAGGCATTTGAACATATACAATTGCTGATCACCACTTTCATTGAATTTTGAGTGGTTTAGTCAACTTTGTAACACCTGTGGTGTTCCTGGTCAAAAATGACCGCCATAGGAAATGAATGGGTGACCCTAGATTGTGTTCATCCATCAGATAGTACACAACCACAAATCCACAACTACCACCACCACCACACACACGCACACACACGTGTGTTCTGGCATTTTACAATACAGAACTTTGAGGGCGTTTTCCCAAAAATTAGTTTTTATCCATTTTTCTTACACGCCAAGAGATGAAATATCCATTTCCCTAGCACCTAAACACACCATACTTTCCACATTTCTTCCTATCTATACCCTGCTTCTTTGTTCAGAGGGGTTTGTTGATATATCATTCATAGCCTGATTTATAGTACATTTTATACCAAAAAACCTGGCGAAAATTGATTTTTTATGACTGTAGACAGTATTTCCTGATGTATGGGATGATAAAAAGACATAGCCACAATCCCTTCTGAACAAAGTTCATTGTGTTATGTGTCAACATAATGAAACAAAAATTTTGAATCTGGGCATCATCCAATGTTCTGATTCTGTTCCTGGCGATATATGCAAATTAGTGCATATTTAATTAGGTAACGCCTATTTTGCATATATAAACATAAAATCTCAAGAAACTTGCAATACATTTTTTCTTAGTTGTTATGTACATAACAAACTGGGAAAGTTTCATAGTGATATCTATTAAAATATTTTTTTTGCCTATTCACCTAGGCTGTCTCGCCTTAATATAAGAGCAGTTAAAACAGGCCGGTCAAATTTGACCGGGAGCACCAAAGTAAGGGGGGAGA
Source organism: Ilyophis sp. 1 JC-2022 (assembly GCA_022702515.1). Lineage (NCBI taxonomy): Eukaryota > Metazoa > Chordata > Actinopteri > Anguilliformes > Synaphobranchidae > Ilyophis > Ilyophis sp. 1 JC-2022. The sequence continues at coordinate 7,726,962 of CM040402.1, read as the reverse complement.
AACGAACACGACACAAAGGTTAATGGTTTGAATGATCAAGCAAAACCGATCAAGCATTAAACTTTATGATATTCCACAGACTAGGATATAGCCCATCTTTCTAGGTAACCCATGGTAGCCTAAAGTTCATGCATGCTTACAAATCCAGCAATCTCGGTTTGAATCACACATGACTACTATTGAACATTGCTGGGAAAGTAGGCTATGGGAGCCCATTATACATTGTGCCATTGGATGAGGACTCAGATTTATGTTCGATTTATCCGATTCTTCTACTGCTGTAGCCTAGCCTATAAATTTGGGCAAAACACTGATGCTGTTAGTGTTGCTGTTGACTGACATCAGCACAATTACTCACACAGTCAGCACAATTACTCACAGCCTAATGGAGTATTTACTGATTCTTATGATTAAATTTGCCATTTTTAGACAATTGTTTTGTGATTTGATTGGCGTTTGCTTTTCAGTTTTTTTCCCCATAGCGTTTGTGTTGGAGAAACGAGTTTGAATTCTCAATTTTCCTATTATTTTAAGGATAAAACAATGACAATTGAAATATTGAATCCAATTTGAATATTTCAATTTGAGGTATATGCATCAGGAAATCAAACCGATAAGCGCTACACGGACCCTGAACCACAGACCGTATAAAACAGCTCTGAACACATACGTTGGAAGTGTGGGAACGAGTTGAACTTAGTGGGTGGAGCAAAGCAAGTTGATTGACAGATTGTGCTCGTTGGGAAATCGGTAAATATATAGGAAAATAAATTGGGAAATAATTTATATGGAAATAAATAAATGAATATATTACAAAAAATATTCTAAAATAAAGTTAAAAATGCATTTCATAACTTAAATTAATTGCACATACATTTACATTTCTATATTAATTCCCAGAGTAGCCAGCTGCTCCAACTAGAACCCTAACCGAATATTGCTACGCCTGGATAATTTTTTTTCGATCCCAAAAATTAAGAAAATGCGCGGGGAATAGAACAAAAGTGTTAGCGGTGTACTGACTCAATACACCGCTAAATTTGTTTCATTTTAAAATAAAACCAAAAATGTATCGGAAAAGAATACGGAGTCTGCGTTTGTAAATGTCTGCAATTAGGTTACAGGATGCAGATGAAAGTTAATGCCAGCTACGATGTAATGTAGGCTACTACGCTTTAGCTAGCATGTGAACCCACTAATATACAATGCCCACTTTATCTGGAACAGTTTTCATAACGGGGTTTCATGCAGCGGAAAACCATGACAGACTGCTCTGTCACAGTCGAGTTAATTAATTAATTTGGCGGTTAGTCAAAAAGACGGTGGTGGTTTGCTCGTTTAAGACTATAGGGACAGCTTGCTAAAAATCTACTTGGAGTTTAGCCAAACATAGAAGACCATTCACCGGTGTTTTTACATTCCATATTCTAAACTACAGACATTGCAGATTCGTGCTGGATTGAAAGCACACATCCTGTCGATAACGACTTAAATCAACTTCCCTCTGTGAAACTAATCCAGCTCGAACAGGGCTAAAGTGTTGAAAAATCATGGAAACTGAAAAAACAAATGTATTAAATGAACTAATAGATATCATGCGCAGCAGTGGGGAACACGCACAACTGTAGCATTAGTAACAAGTGCTTAAGTTTGGAACGTTTCTAATGTTTGTCTTGCATTTCGAGTGCAGTCCACTACACACTGAAATGGCAAATATCGGTAATACCCATATCTACTGTGTATTAGAGGCAAGTAGACCCAACACCAGTGTCAAAATAGTAATACCATGACAAGCCCAACGCTGCGTTCTCACATTGAGCAACTCGGTCACCCAGTTGCCGGAAGTCCATTAATTTCCTATGAAGCTGAGCGACGGTCAGCGACCTGAGCAACTAGACAAATGAGCGACCAAAATTGGCCAATTAACGTTGCCCGCATTTTAACTTTTCGCGGCCATCGGCCGTAACAGCCAATCAAGAGTTCGGCGCTTGTTATTTCTCCAAGCGATATGACACCATTTCATTAATAATTGTTCCGCCCCACTTCACTCATTCCAGCAATGGAAGATCATCTAATAAATATGGCCCAAGCAAACCCTGTCCTATTCAACCCTAACAACATGTTTTATACACTACTAGAGATATGGCATATGTCCATCTATAACGTTATCCATCTAGGGAAAGATAGCTAGCAAGAAAGACAGATATCACTAACTAGCTAGAATAAATATGACTATAAAAAATAGGCTATGGCAAATACGTCAGATATATTGTGCATTGCCGTCGTTTCTCTTCATAAAAAAATTGTAGCTGCACGAGCTGACTTAGAACACAACGGGAAGCTCTTACCCCGCCATAAGCGTTAGTGGACTCAAGCGACCCAGCGACCGCCGTTCACTGTGAGAACGCGGCTTAATGGTTAGGTAATGAATGTGTTGTAAGAGGGGACTCACATTCCATTTTACTTTGGAAATTCTTTTTTTGTGTGTGAATTATGTGAAACCCTTTGCGATAGTCCAAAATATTGTAGCGAGCTAGGTTCTAGCGGGGTTCGAACACTGGCAGTGTAGTATAATGGTTAAGGAACCGGCCTTGTAACCCAAAGGTTGCAGGTTCGATTCCCAGGTAGGACACTGCCGTTGTACCCTTGAGCAGGGTACTTAACCTGACTTGCTTCAGTATATATCCAGCTGTATAAATGGATAAATGTAATGTTGTGTAAGTCGCTCTAGATAAGTAATTTAATGTAATGAACATTAGAGAGTGGGTGCTCAGTTGGCTCAATCTGATTAATGTGACAAATGAGGATGGAAAATAAATCTTTCATCCCAAAGGCATCGCGGGGATTATTTCCGTTCATCCCAAGCACATTTTGTATTGTCCCCAGGACGTGGTTAGTCTCAAACCCTGGATTGAGTAGGCTGTATGTATTCACAATAGTCTAGCTAACATTGACAGTTAGACAGAGGTACTTCAACTGTAATTTGCAACTGTCCAATCAAAGCAGTCTTCACTGCAAATCTCGCTACGTCATCTCGCAACGGGCGCGGTCACGGCAGAGGTTAGTTGGAAAAAGGAATCTGCAATCAAACGGCCAATCGTACAAGTCAAGGCTATTGAAAGTGACCAATTGAAGGAGTGGAGACATCAGCCACTCTCGATCCCATCCCCGCCCCCAAAGTCTCAAAAATCTACTAAATCCACTAGCGAGATAGATAAAACACGGTTCTCGCGCCTCACAGCTACGTGCTAGCGACTGCATTTTTGCACGCAAAACAGAAATGCTCCCGAGCTCGGATGCGTCTCTGCTCGCGGAGTCTACAGCGCCACACGCGCGGACGATGTTCGTGCGCTTATTTCACAGCTCCACGCGCGTGATATTTATGGAACTAATTAAACACCATATATATCGTTTATCTCTAGTGATTTGAGAAAATAATACAGCTGACTTAGCTAAGTTACTAATAACTCGCTTGCCAATTAGCCAAAGTACTTAGTGGTTCTGGTTCGCGATGTGCAAGGAATGCAAACGCCATAATAAGCGGCCAACTCGCCAGCATTTGTAGCGTTAACTGGAAATCGCCAGGCAGCTACGGAAACCCTTAATTATACCTTAAATAGCTAACCATTTTAGCAGACAACCCAACAATACACACAATTAGTTTTCACCACAATCATCTCGAAAGAATACTTAGAAAAACGAAGAAAGTTTATTTTATTGTTCATTTCAGGCATACGTTAAGTTAACGAGTTTAAAATGTAAATAAGTAAAATATTAGCTCACGTTCCAGCTAACCAATCCAAACTTTACTATGCTTGGTATTGTGATTACACACACTACACAAAATGTCATTCTTGAATTGTCAAGTAATTGTTTAAGCAATTGTCAAATGATAGCCATTATCCTGGCCATCAACATAAGCCTAGTCACCAGGCTAACTGATGTTAGTTAACTGGCTGCCAAGATACGGGTAGTTAAAACTGTGGAACAAAGCGCTTCCAGATAACACATCCGTAGCATAGCATAGCATTGTAAGCTAGCGGTGTGTTTGACTGAGTGGCTCAGCCGGGGCTGCCCTCTGTCTCAGGCGAATTCAGCCGATTTACCTTCTCTCCTTGCGCGAATCCAAGCTCTCAGGCCACGTAATACATGCACTTCAATACTTTACGCTAGAGATGTTTCAACGTTACCAAAATATGGAATATATATATATATATTTAAAATCAGATTTAAAGATCCCGCAGCCTTCCAGTCTCCCTCGCTGTGTTTCAAGTGCAGTTGCGGCCAAGCCATACAGTCAGACTACATTAAAATGGCTGCCGCTTTCCAGGAGGGGTGACGGTACGTAAGAGCCGTAAAGGAGGCGGAGATTTGCAGCTTTTTAATGACAGAGGTAGGACATATTTGGCAAAGACCGCCCAAAATAGGTATGTATCATCTAGATATATGGAGGAAGGGGACGTTCTATGGGTGTTGACAGTTACGCATTGGACAGTTATATACACGTCTGTGCGTTTGAGGCGTGGAAAGAGGGTGTGGTCATGAACATAGTGGGTTGGTTGCTTTGTGAAATAGGAGAGTTGTTGAGATTTATAAGGTTTTTACTGGATGCAAAAAACAAGTAGGTGGTACGAGGGTCTAACAGACGGATATTATTGCACATTGACAGATATGTGGGAGGGGCTATGGGATGGGCCTAACAGGGTGAGGCGTGACGTCATTTGTGAGGGAGGGGCAAATCCTTTTCAGAGCGTATCCTACCTTTATATCGTTATGATGATGGTTTTTGATTAAAGTAAGGCACAAAAATACTGTAATTCAGTTACAATATAATACTGTAATTCAGTTACTGTGCTTTGTGCCTGCTGACATTCACATATCATAAAGCCCATGCAACATATCTCAAAGCACAGGGCGTTTATTAGGCATCACATATCTCAAAGCCCATGCAACGTATCTCAAAGCCCATGCAATGTATCTCAAAGCCCATGCAATGTATTTCAAAGCACAGGGCGTTTATTAGGCATCACATATCATAAAGCCCATGCAACGTATCTCAAAGCCCATGCAATGTATCTCAAAGCCCATGTAATGTATCTCAAAGCCCATGCAATGTATCTCAAAGCACAGGGCGTTTATTAGGCATCAGAGACAAAGGTGCATTTATTTATTTATTTATTTGAATTAATTTTTTTTGCACAAAACACAAAACAAAACATGTGGGAAGTTCCAACATCCAAATGTAAAGTACATAACTTTTTTACATAAAAAACAAATATGTCTAAAATATTGTCCTTGAGACATAATTTTGTATTGTTTCTTCATTGATAGATATGACGTGTGTCGTTATTCCAATGTACTAAATACAGCTTCTTACCAAATTCCATTTGCTGAATTGTTCTCTCTATACTTGTCTTGTGTTACTGTGCTTACTGCCCTCATTCACTTCAAACCCTCATTTTAATCCCATAATAAACCCTTGGTTTATTTCTCAAGAGGAGTTTCCCAGTAGTGCCCAAAAACCTCCAATATCATCCATCTGCAGTGTGCAGGCGCTTACGGAACGCCCCTTCTACGGGAGCGCCTCTTCTACGGGAGCGCCTCTTCTACGGGAATGCCTCTTCTATGGGAACGCAATGCCTCTTCTATGGGAACGCCTCTTCTATGGGAGCGCCTCTTCTATGGGAACGCCTCTTCTATGGGAACGCAACGCCTCTTCTATGGGAACGCCTCTTCTATGGGAACGCCTCTTCTATGGGAACGCCTCTTCTATGGGAACGCCTCTTCTATGGGAACGCAACGCCTCTTCTATGGGAACGCCTCTTCTATGGGAACGCCTCTTCTATGGGAACGCCTCTTCTATGGGAACGCCTCTTCTATGGGAACGCCTCTTCTTTGGGAACGCCTCTTCTATGGGAACGCCTCTTCTATGGGAACGCCTCTTCTATGGGAACGCCTCTTCTATGGGAACGCCTCTTCTATGGGAACGCCTCTTCTATGCGCCTCTTCTATGGGAACGCAATGCCTCTTTTATGGGAACGCCTCTTCTATGGGAACGCCTCTATGGGAATGCCTCTTCTATGGGAACGCCTCTTCTATGGGAACGCCTCTTCTATGGGAACGCCTCTTCTATGGGAACGCCTCTTCTATGGGAATGCCTCTTCTATGGGAACGCCTCTTCTATGGGAACGCAATGCCTCTTCTATGGGAACGCCTCTTCTAGCCTCTTCTATGGGAACGCAATGCCTCTTCTATGGGAACGCAATGCCTCTTCTATGGGAACGCCTCTTCTATGGGAACGCCTCTTCTATGGGAACGCAATGCCTCTTCTATGGGAACGCCTCTTCTATGGGAACGCAATGCCTCTTCTATGGGAACGCCTCTTCTATGGGAACGCCTCTTCTATGGGAACGCAATGCCTCTTCTATGGGAACGCCTCTTCTATGGGAACGCCTCTTCTATGGGAACGCAATGCCTCTTCTATGGGAACGCCTCTTCTATGGGAACGCAATGCCTCTTCTATGGGAACGCCTCTTCTATGGGAACGCCTCTTCTATGGGAACGCAATGCCTCTTCTATGGGAACGCCTCTTCTATGGGAACGCCTTTTCATATGTCACTCAGAGGTCGTCCTCGGACAACTTTATTGTCTGGGTTACAGTTTAGTACACACACACAAAAAAGCTCATTAACATAAAACGATAAAAACATTATAGATGCGCTGTTCATGATTGCGTTAGAGCAAATCAGTATAAAAGTGTTGTTTTAATGTTGAAGTAAACATTGTAGGAGTGCAGGGAAACAAAAGCAAGTCATTTTGTTTGTTGCAAAGCTATTTCGGATCTACTTTGTAATACTGTTACAAACAGACCGTTAAGAGATTATTTCCATGGCTCCGTGTGTTAATGTTACACGCGACTCTTAAAGGAGCCCAGTGTATTAAATAGACGTACTTCAACCAATGTTTAAGGATGTAAAGTTAAAAGTATCTGATTAACCTTTCATTAGTTACCAGTCGTAGTAACAAATTTATTCTATGTATTTTATCCAAACAGGCTAATATTTACCAAATACACGACCTAACAAATAGCAGGCCTATAAAATTATCAAAACATGGATTAAACTTAGTGAAGTAATTATTTGTGTTCTTATATTGCCCTGTTATTAATCGCTTGTAGATTCAAGCAACCATTAATGAATGATTTATAAATATTACAGCACGAGCTAAACTGAACAATACAGTACTTTAATGGTTCATCATTTCAATAAGGGTAGAGAATTGACTCAACCTTGAGTAGGGTCTAACTGGGCACCAAAATGAAAGAAAAAAAAAGAAGCTGAAGCTAGATGCAGGGAGGAACCACCACGGCGAGGCATGGCTGATTAGGGTGGTGAAGTGCATGGTCAGCAAAAGAGTGATCTTTCACTCACAAGGCAGATTTTTTATCTTTTAATCAGCCACTCTCAGGTGGAGGCGATTAGCTGCAAGACTTGATAGCTGGTGACGCCCCTCCATCTGCTGGTGAAATGCTAGACAGACAGACACAACTAGACCAGGGGTTGTACACGCACACATGCACGCACGCACGCACACACACACACACACACACACACGCACGCACGCACGCACACACACACACGCACACACATGCACACACACGCACACACACACACGCACACATGCACGCACGCACGCACACACACACGCACACAGCAAATCTCTTTTCAAGTATTATAGCACAAAGTGCTTCAGCAAACAAACAAAACAATTATTTACAGTGAATGTATAACAATATACAAAAACAATAGAGAGTGGACTCTGTTCAACTACTATAGCACAACGTGCTTCAGATTTATTTCGTGAATGGATAACAATATACAACATAAAAAGAATCAGAACATAGTAAGCTATTATTATAAAGATTGTAATAACAGAAAAATTATAAACAGACAGGATAAGTTCTTACACGACTTCTTTTACTTTGAATGAAAAAGGCTTGAGCTTATTCCTGATGTTGGGACTGCCTGGGCTTTCTTTCATGATGGCTTTTTGCAAATTATGAATAAACATGCCCCCTTCTGTGGGTATAGAGTGAAAGGTCAGGATAACCCCTGGTTTTCCCCTGAGCTATCAGGTATATTTTATTAACAAAATTCAGTCTGGGCTAAGGCTAGTGTAGCAAGAGCTTAGTGTTGTAATGTCGACTACGCCACCTGGGGAATTGCACCCCAGGAAATACTTAGTTCTAAACACTTGACACCCCGAAGGAAAGGGTCACAGGTTCAGATACACTGGACAAGGAAACAGACTTCCAAAAATAAGTATTTATTATTACAAATATCTTTTTCTGTTTAAAATGACAAAAGTATTCAAATACACACGGTTGCAGCTTAGTCAGCACAACAGGGCTGAGGCGCACCCTGATGAGTCAGACTGAACGGGAGAAGGAAAACCGTCAAAAAGAAACACACTACACACCAACCAAGACCACCAGGTGATGTTCAAATAGGATAAGTGAGAGGACCACCATCACCAAGGATCAGTCTGACACAGGGAGGGGGCACAACAGCTCCTGTCCAATAAAGAAAGGACAAGTTAATAAGCGCAAACCACGGGGGACACACTTCACTTAAAATAAATGACATACAATCACAAAGAAAATAACAGAAAATACAAAGAAACTGACATTCAAATAAACAAAGAAATAAAACTGAATACACTACAATATCAATAGGACCATAAGTGGTCCACCCTTAAAACCAACTTTAAAAATGGAAAAAAACGAGAGAAGCACAACACACTGCTGGTAAAATCGCGCTCGCTGGTGTTTTGAGCCCTCACCGTTGACTTCAAGGCAGCGACTTAGCAGTAAAGTAGCTTGGTTAAAATAACGTTAGCTAGTTATGTTATTCTATGTTCTCAGGTCCAATTAACGTTAGCTGACGTTAGCTAGCGTATGGGTAAGGCAGCTAGCTTAGTTGTCTGGTACGTTAAACTTCAAGGCAGCGACTTTGCAGTAAAGTAGCTTGGTTAAAATAACGTTAGCTAGTGATGTTATTCTATGTTCTCAGGTCCAATTAACGTTAGCTGACGTTAGCTAGCGTATGGGTAAGGCAGCTAGCTTAGTTGTCTGGTACGTTAATTGGACCTGAGAACATAGAATAACATAACTAGCTAACGTTATTTTAACCAAGCTACTTTACTGCTAAGTCGCTGCCTTGAAGTCAACGGTGAGGGCTCAAAACACCAAAGACCTAAAATCGCAGGTCCGTTCAGTCCAATCTCGACTGAGGCGAGCGCCGACAGCGCCGCGAGGCCAACTCAGGTAGCGTACGATTAAGTCAGAAAATTAGCCATTTATTGGGCGCTACAAATCGAATGTAACAAGTCTGAGTAGAAACAGAACAGCAGAGATGTCTGCAGACGTAGAGGCTGAGAATGGGCCGCCCACCGTGATACAGCCTGGCGTGCCAGTGCCTACAAAGTGCATAAAGACACTCAAATTAATAATCAAAAACTAAAATTAGATTAAAATTAACGTAAACTTACATATACATACCCAGAGCAGGCGCAATTTCCCCAAACCGCAGGAGGATAAGCCCTCAACGGCAGCTTAATCACTATTGCAACAGATCAGAGACCAAGACCAAAAAGCTGCACTAGCGGCTAGATAAAACAAGCCACTTAAAATTAACCGGAATAACGTGAGCCAGCCTACCTCAACAAAGGGATGCCACATCACAGTCCAGAGCGAAACCATGTAACCCAGTCTCCACAGCCCGGAAATGAAAACTACGCTGCAAAGCGAGGAGCAGAGGCAAATATAACGGCAATAACATGATAAATGTACAGCATAAAACTCTTAAAAATTGCCTACCTTATAGTTCTTGAAAAACTCGCGTACAATACCCACGCACCAGCCACGCAGAACTGTTGGACGCCAGCCAACATACCTAGCTATAACAACGAGCAACACCGCCCCCGTAATTAGGACACCGAATGCGAATATTAAATTCAGCTGGCGTCAATTAGTGGCTGGCGGGGCAGATGGAAATCCAACCTGCCACACTAGGTAATCAGGGTCTGATGTTGATTGGCTTCTTTTTAGGCATTTACAAAATAAATGCTCGTCTCTTATTGAGAAGGCCAAGTCAGAATTTTATTTATCTGTTACTACTGAAAATCTAAATGATCCTAGAATGTTCTGGAAGGCTATTAAATCCATGTCTGGAAACTGTAAGTCTGCAGATCGATCTTCTCCATAAACCTCTTTGCGTAATAGGGCTCCCTCTACCTCAGACTTTTGCTTTAGGCACCGATTTTTCGTGTCCTCGCCGAACCATTTGGTCTTGACCATTTCCATGAAAATGTGTTCATTTAGAAGTACATCTGTCTCTGTGGAAAGTGGACAGTAGGCCAAAGACTTCACATGGCAGCACTCAAAACCCATCAGCCCACTCCTTCTTGAGAATTTCCATGCACGTTTACATTTTTCCAGCTCACAGCTTGTCTGATGCCTGTCTCCCCCTGCGCACTTCTGGACATGAATTGCATTTCTAGGTTTTCTGAATGTTCTGGCTACAGCAAAAATTCCTCTTTTTCGGTCGATGCATACTGATGGAAGATGTGAGTGAGCAGTGATGTCAGAATTTGAAGATTAATGTTTTCGCTTTATGTGCGTTTTAAGGTTTTTTTTATTCAAACACAAATTGCAAAAACAGCAGGTGGTTTAGTTTGCCTTGATTGGAGTACCTTTAAAGAAGAAGATTGGCTTGGGGTTGCAGGCAGGTTGATAGTTGAAGAGAGGCTGGGGGTTGCAAGCAGGTTGATAGTTGAAGAGAGGCTGGGGGTTGTAGAAGGGCTTGGGGTTGCAGGCAGGTTGATAGTTGAAGAGAGGCTGGGGGTTATAGAGGGGCTTGGGGAACTATTCAGAGAACGTGTGTCCTAGAGTATAAAATATCACTTCTATAAATTAATGCTTTGGTTAAACTGACAATAAGCCATTTCTTCCTCAACACTTCAACAAGTAGCCCATCAAATGCAGTGATTTGTTGAGTTCGTAAAATCAGAAATCAAATGAGATATTCAACACTCTTATTTAATACTGTTAATATACATTAGGTGGGCCACCGTATCGGGGTATTCCCCCACCCTCGGACAAAAAGGGCATTTGTAGCCATGATGATCCGTCTTGAGCAATTCTGGATGACATGCAGTGACATGGGGCTACGGAGCAAAAGTAGCAATAGCATAATAACGTTATCCAATCAATTATATGTTATATTAGCTAGTTATACATATAACAGAATTCTACTATGCTACTATAAAACAAGCAAAACTCTGTCCCATGTGAATAAGTTGTTACATTGAACACGAAGTATCAAACGGATTCTCCGCCATTAACTAACGTTAACGTTAGACTAACGAGTTGTCCGCCATTATCTAGGCTAACAGCTAGCTAACAAGACCAATGTACACGGTCAGTTAGCAAAAATCAATAATATCAAACTCACGTTTTTGTAAAACTTTTGTACACCAAGTCGCTTATCGCTTCACGCTGTGCCATTTTTTATTTTTCTGAGTGACCAATGACGTCTTCTGAGTGACGAGTTAGGCATTCCGATTAAAGGGGCGTTTCCAAAGAAGAGGTGCTCCCTAAGCGCTTGCAGACTGCAGATAGACCCTTCTCAAAAAGCTAGCAAAAAACATGTGAACAAGCTTGTTATGTTCCTATGCTGCCTCACGGGGGCACCCTTCTAATTTTGTATGCTAACTCGTTTCCTTTGGCTCACCTGAGCCTTAATTGGAAATTGCAGTCACCTGTGCTGAATTCCCAAGAGCATATGTACTGGCGGTGTTCTCTAGCTTTGAGGTTGGTTCATCTTCACTCTGGGTTAATTTTCTCTGTTGGCTAACTTCACGCACGTTACTAGCATAGCTGTCATGCAAAAATTTATTCTACTGTGGCGTTCGTTTCAATCAATCAATCAATCAATCAATCAATAACCTTTATTTAAACTCGAAGGACACTGAGGTTGCCCTCATTTACAGTGACAGATTTAAAAAAATAAAAAGATAAAAAGATAAGAACACGAACAAGAAATTAAACTAAAAACAATTACATTGTGAGGTGCAAAATTCAGCAATCATAGTTTTAAAATGTCCAACAGACGAAAGTTCATTTTTAAAGTGCTTTGCAGGGCATTCCATGAGTGGAGAGCACTAACAGAGAAGGCAGTCATGCCTAGGTTAGAACAAGCCCGGGGAACATTGAGCATGAGCACCTCACTGGAACGGGTATGATATGAACCAGTGTTCCTCTTCAGGAGAGAAGTCATATAAGGTGGTTGCATACCGATGAGAGCTTTAAAAATAAATAAAAACCAATGTCTATCACGCCTCATTAAAAGAGAGGGCCAACCAACCTTTTCATACAGAGAGCAATGATGTATGTTATAGCTATCACCTGTAATGAATCTGAGAGCTGAATGGTATACAGAATCTAAAGATCTAAGAGTAGAAACAGAGGCATGTCTATAGACTACATCCCCATAGTCCAGAACTGAAAAAAAACTGCTTCAATAATCCTCTTCCTGCATTCCATAGGGAAACTGGTTCTATTCCTATATAAGAAGCCAATTTTCTGTCATAGCTTGCTTATAAGATTATCAATATGAAATTTAAATGTTAATTTTTCATCAAGCCAGATGCCGAGATATTAATATACTGAAACTCTCTCAATAATAGAACCATTTGCAGCAGTTATGCACAGACTATTGTGGTCAAAATCTCTAGCCCTAGAGAACAACATACATTTTGTTTTGTTCTCGTTAAGAAATAACTTAAGAGAAACAAAAGCATCTTGAATAGTATTGAAAGAAAGTTGCAATTTTTCAATCGCTAATTCCACAGAGTCAGCAATACAATACATAATTGTATCATCAGCATAAAGATGCAATTGAGAACCACTAGCTGGGAACACAATATCATTAATATAAATAATAAAAAGCACCAGACCTAAAATTGACCCCTGTGGAACACCTTTATTAATTGGTAAAAAATCAGACTGGACACCTCCTAATTTCACACATTGAAATCTGCAAGATAGATCATTCCAGAACCAGTTACATGCATTTCTATCTAGGTTAACTTGTTTGTGCTGACCCCTAGTGGTATAGACGCCTGCGTATAAATTTTGAAAACATCACAAATATGTTGCTAGTTCTACGAGAATATGGATTTTATCACCATAACCCACATATCATCATAATCAGTACTTAATATCCTATCAGCTTGCGAAATATCACGTTTCTATCAGCCACCATTAGCTTGTAATTCATGAAAGTAGCATATTAGTTATTTACAATGGACCCGACCACATGTAAGATAGAAGACATTTAAACATATTTGAGGGTTAATTAAAGTTTTTATTTTATCACCAAAAAATAATTTACTATCACAGCAGCAAGAAACACCTTCCAAGATCCTGAATACATACAAGTAAAACTGTCAACATGCCTACTCACTTCACAGGAAAAAAAACTAGTGGAATTTGTTTGTTACCACATAACTTTCTTTTGCTATAAAAAGCTCCGGTAAAATATGAAATAAAGTCGTAACCTTACCTTTGGTTATGACTATTAAGATGTCCCCTGCAAGAATCTGAGGTTATTTTTTGCTTTGCTTGACCCGTTTTTAATATTTAATAAATAAAATAATACTGCTTTAGGTGTTTATCATTTATTGCTTTAAAAAAAAAAAACTGCCTTTGTTCTGAATTTTGAATAATACTTCAAACTGTTGGTATTAATGTTGTTGAAATCTCCAGTGTCAACTTCAGGTAAACTGAATTTTCAGTCATGCAGGGATTCTCAGTTGTGTCCAGAAACGGCCGGTGTGGGTGCAGGTTTTACCTGTAAAGGGCCGGTGTGGGTGCAGGTTTTATCTGTAAAAGGCTGGTGTGGGTGCAGGTTTTATCTTTAAAGGGCCGGTGTGGGTGCAGGTTTTATCTGTAAAACGCTGGTGTGGGTGCAGGTTTTATCTGTAGAATCGGGTGTGTTAATGCTTGGTTGGAACAAAGGCATACACGCATGCCCTATCTGGGTACGATTGAGGACCTTTGGTTTAAAGCAAAATTAAGTAGGCCAATATTTTATTGAACTGATTCAGAAATGATTGAGTGGTTGAGTATTGATCTGATAGATTGACTAAAGGACCTGTAACGTCATGGACCTGTGCCAAGTGTGGTATAATGGTTAAGGAACTGGGTTTGTAACCGCAAGGTTGCCGGTTCGATTCCCAGGTCGGACACTGCCGTTGTACCCTTGAGCAAGGTACTTCACCTGCATTGCTTCAGTATATATCCAGCTGTATCAATGGATACTATGTATAAATGCAAAATAAATGCTGTGTAAGTCGCTCTGGATAAGAGCGTCTGCTAAATGCCTATAATGTAATGTAATGTAAATGTATTGTAGGATTAGTATTTAGAGCACACCAGCATCAATGGGCCATAATATGGACAGACAAAGCATTGTATTAATTTTTGGATAGGGTTGGATAGGTTTCTGGACCCCTATATATCTCACCACCCCATTCTTTTGAAAAAGATGGAAATTCCTTCATGCACTGAATGCAAACATGTTTTCTGTGAGTCAGAATACTTTATGTGTTGATAGAAACTGATTACCTCCTGATTTACTGTAATGCACATTTTATCCATTTTGGATACATTTGGAGACACTAAGGGACACCAGGATACACTCTTTACAAGTTCCCTTGTAGAACCGGAGTAGTTTTACATATCCCCCAAAAAAGTGTTACACATGTGGTCAAGAGGTGTGTGGACCAGGAAATGTAAAGTATGACCTGTTTTATATCTTTGCCTTTCAGAGGTGCACTGTAAAGTAAGAATTACAACTTCTATTTTACATTTTCTGCAAGTATTTTGTGCATTTACAGCCCATAAGATATGTAAATATTATGTAAACAAATCATTTTAAGCAATTAAATTGGTACAGGGGTCTTCTTCAATTTAAGCCATTACACATGTGTGTGTGTGTGTGTGTGTGTGTGTGTGATGTGCACATCTGGGGTTATAAGGCTTTAAACAGAACAGTGCTTCTGCAATGAAAACTGGGAAGCAACATTGGGAGTAGGTACGTAATATTGGGAGTAGGTACGTAATATTGGGAGTAGGTACGCAATATTGGGAGTAGGTACGTAATATTGGGAGTAGGTACGTAATATTGGGAGTAGGTACGTAACATTGGGAGTAGGTACGTAATATTGGGAGTAGGTACGTAATATTGGGAGTAGGTACGCAATATTGGGAGTAGGTACGTAATATTGGGAGTAGGTACGTAATATTGGGAGTAGGTACGTAATATTGGGAGTAGGTACGTAAGCCTGCGCTAAAGAGAGATGATTATCATTAGCAGAAGGGGATCCAAGACCCTCATCCTTAAGAATATGGCCAGCTGCAGCAAAGGTGGAGTGGAGCAAATCTCAATTTGATCGTTTATAAGACTGTCATAAAATTTTACCTGAGAAGGTACAGAGGCAGAAGAACTGCTACTAATGGATTTTACCACCTTCCAAAATTTGGAAGGATTATAATTAGAAGTGTTAGTGATCAAATTCAAGTAATAGTCAGATTTATTTTTCTATTTTTCTTCACAAGAGACGTGCATTTGTTTCTAAGGACTCTAAATGCAGCCCAGTGTGAGGCCTCGTTTGTACATCTAGCACGAGACCAAGCTTTATTTCTAGACAAGAATAAGGATGACAGTTCAGAGGTAAACCAAAGACTAGATCTGTTTTTTACTCTATACTTTTTAAAGGGGGCATGTCTATTTACAACCAACAAGAAAGTGGAAATAAAAATAAAAAAATTAAAAATTAAAAATTTTACTTTTTTATTATTATCATCATATCATTTCATACATCTTACCCATGTTATACAGTCTATGTGGTGATAACAAAATGTTGTTTTTTGTATAGATAATGTGAATAGGTGTGTCACCCAGTGATACATCATAATAACATTCAGTCAATATGAAAGTAATTGTTATTAACAATATTTACAATACATGCTTAAATTATTACAGTATATTATCGTAATTTATAGAATAATTTTTGTTTTTAAATAATAATAATAATAATAAAAATAATAATAAAAATTAAAATACATTTAATCTTATTTCGTATTTAAATAACTACCTACTGTATTCCATAAATCCAAAGGTTTTCTTTATATCAAAAATTCCCAACCATCTCAAAAGCATAAATCTAAAATTCTAAGGCTAATTCAAAATCAGGGATCGTATTAGTAGAATGAATACCACTATTATAAAGGTCATGAAGAAAGGCTTGTTCATTAAAATTATTTAATTTTCTCTTAAATACAATGCGAGAAGACGTTCTCTTGACATGTGTATCATGGATACATACAGTGATCACTAATATCCAGGTCAGAAACTCCACTTGCAGAGATTTTATCTATCTTATTAGAAAAGATTAGGTCAATTAATGAGGATTTTAAGGGGTTCTTCAAATTAGGCCTGGTTGGATCTATGATCAATTGTGATCAATATGATTAATATTGATTTGTTAGCCAATCAATATTAAAATCTCCCATAACTATAATTTCAGAGTTAGTATAGCGGGAAACTAGATCAGCCAGAAGATCAATAGACCTGACATCAGCTGACGTCTATAAATACCAACAACAACAAGAGAATTCTTAGACCCACAGTCAATGTTAAGAGCAAGACGTTCAAATTCCTAGTTACACCAGGGAGTTTTTCCTTGCCACT
The DNA here is from genome assembly GCA_022702515.1 of Ilyophis sp. 1 JC-2022. Classification (NCBI taxonomy): domain Eukaryota; kingdom Metazoa; phylum Chordata; class Actinopteri; order Anguilliformes; family Synaphobranchidae; genus Ilyophis; species Ilyophis sp. 1 JC-2022. The sequence continues at coordinate 7,710,145 of CM040402.1, read as the reverse complement.
GTTGTTTTTGGCTTGCTCTTGTGGGGGTTTAGGCTGGGTTTTTCTGTGAAGCGCATTGTAACTAGTTCTGAAATGCGCTATATAAATAAATATCGATTTGATGATTTGATTTAGCGAGTTAAATTAAGCTTCAACCCTGAGTTTTTTGTATCACGACTCACTTTTAATCAGGGTATATTGCCACGGCAACTTACTCTGCACAGCTAACCTGCTCCGGGGCAGGTTATGTTCAGGATAACAGCTTACTCTGCACAGCTAACCTGCTCCGGGGCAGGTTATGTTCAGGATAACAGATTACTCTGCACAGCTAACCTGCTCCGGGGCAGGTTATGTTCAGGATAACAGCTTACTCTGCATAGCTAACCTGCTCCGGGGCAGGTTATGTTCAGGATAACAGATTACTCTGCACAGCTAACCTGCTCCGGGGCAGGTTATGTTCAGGATAACAGCTTACTCTGCACAGCTAACCTGCTCCGGGGCAGGTTATGTTCAGGATAACAGATTACTCTGCACAGCTAACCTGCTCCGGGGCAGGTTATGTTCAGGATAACAGATTACTCTGCACAGCTAACCTGCTCCGGGGCAGGTTATGTTCAGGATAACAGATTACTCTGCACAGCTAACCTGCTCCGGGGCAGGTTATGTTCAGGATAACAGATTACTCTGCACAGCTAACCTGCTCCGGGGCAGGTTATGTTCAGGATAACAGCTTACTCTGCATAGCTAACCTGCTCCGGGGCAGGTTATGTTCAGGATAACAGATTACTCTGCACAGCTAACCTGCTCCGGGGCAGGTTATGTTCAGGATAACAGATTACTCTGCACAGCTAACCTGCTCCGGGGCAGGTTATGTTCAGGATAACAGATTACTCTGCACAGCTAACCTGCTCCGGGGCAGGTTATGTTCAGGATAACAGATTACTCTGCACAGCTAACCTGCTCCGGGGCAGGTTATGTTCAGGATAACAGCTTACTCTGCATAGCTAACCTGCTCCGGGGCAGGTTATGTTCAGGATAACAGCTTACTCTGCACAGCTAACCTGCTCCGGGGCAGGTTATGTTCAGGATAACAGCTTACTCTGCACAGCTAACCTGCTCCGGGGCAGGTTATGTTCAGGATAACAGCTTACTCTGCACAGCTAACCTGCTCCGGGGCAGGTTATGTTCAGGATAACAGCTTACTCTGCACAGCTAACCTGCTCCGGGGCAGGTTATGTTCAGGATAACAGCTTACTCTGCACAGCTAACCTGCTCCGGGGCAGGTTATGTTCAGGATAACAGCTTACTCTGCACAGCTAACCTGCTCCGGGGCAGGTTATGTTCAGGATAACAGATTACTCTGCACAGCTAACCTGCTCCGGGGCAGGTTATGTTCAGGATAACAGCTTACTCTGCACAGCTAACCTGCTCCGGGGCAGGTTATGTTCAGGATAACAGCTTACTCTGCACAGCTAACCTGCTCCGGGGCAGGTTATGTTCAGGATAACAGCTTACTCTGCACAGCTAACCTGCTCCGGGGCAGGTTATGTTCAGGATAACAGCTTACTCTGCACAGCTAACCTGCTCCGGGGCAGGTTATGTTCAGGATAACAGCTTACTCTGCATAGCTAACCTGCTCCGGGGCAGGTTATGTTCAGGATAACAGATTGAAACTGATAAAAGCACCGCCCATTGATTAATCAACTCCTTGGCTTTGGAAAAAGGCGTCTCCATTCCAAAGGATTCCGTAGAGATATGTGTGGATACTGAGGGAACCTCTTCGCAGGGCGACATTAGTGAGTTGCGCAAAGAAAATTTACACAAGGAGAGCTGGACAAGGCCGTAGAAGGGCAACAACCCAGCGGCAGGACCGGTATCTGCTCCTTTGTGCGAGGAGCACTGCCAGAGCCCTACAAAATGACCTCCAGCGGGCTACTCGTGTGCATGTTTCTGATCAAACCGTCAGAAACAGACTCCATGAGGGTGGCATGAGGGCCCAATGTCCTGTAGTGGGACCTGTGCTCACAGCCCAGGACCATGGGAACACCAGAATTGGCAGGTTCACCATTGGCGCCCGTTCTCTTCACAGATGAGAGCAGGTTCACACTGAGCACATGTGACAGACGTGAGAGTCTGGAGACGCCGTGGTGAATGTTATGCTGCCTGCAACATTATCCAGCATGACCGGTTTGGTTTACTATACTGTGATGATTAAGTGTTCCCTTCATTGTTCGGAGCAGTGTAGTTCATGGCAATAGCGTTACCGTTTGTCCGTTTGTGGTGATGCAGTGTGTCATGTTCGTCCGTTTGTGGTGATGAAGTGTGTCAAGCTTGGCTACCGAGCTCAGCTGGTATGCTATCTAGTTAATCAAATTAGCTGAATATAAATTGAAGATAACTGAATGAACGTTAATTATGTGATGAATACCACACGTTCAATGCAAATAAATGACAGTAAAATCGAGGATGAAAATTAAATGTTATATCATAAAACATTAGCAACTTAAGGAAGTTTACCGCGAGTCCGTTTTGCAAAATGGTGGGTTTGGTCAGGTCATGGGTTTCTCCACCCCAAACTGTCAATCATACTGTGCCTGGACCATGAAGACCATATCCGGTTGACTCTGCTCCCGACAACGTCACTCAGCTCCACAGAGCAGACGCAGTTTGTTCAAACCGGCGGCAAAAAAGTCTTCTGGAGACTCAAATAGTTTTTTACGAGTCCACCCAGTGCAATTATCAGACTAATGTGATGTGGACATGGACCTGGTAGAACCACAGAGGAAGAGCAGACTGCTTCAAGCCAGAGAAAATCCCCCCGCAGATACCTTTAGAAATCTAGTCAGTCATCTGCTGCAACCTCTTGGAACAGTTTCTTGTGAATTTATGTTCTATAAATACTATAAATATTGCACTTGGTATTCCTTTTTATGTACATCTGATTTCAAATTAAAAACAGAGACGGTACAGGTGACATGTTAACATTTAATGTGGAATTTACCCTTTTCCTTACAATGTGGTGGGGTCAGGGGTCAGGGGTCAGGGTTCAGGGCACAATCCATCGCAATGCGGCAATGTTTATAAATCTTGTGGTCAAGTTAATATCCACATCCTTCTGAAAGCCCATGTCTCCTGCACTGTCATCTGTCCATTCTGAATACGAGTTACTTAACAATACAGGCACAGCAATACGAATATATTTACGTGTCTAAGATACATATTCTACTGACATGATTTACTGTGATACAAATAAGGAAATGTCCTTTCCTATGTACGATGCTATACTGAAACAGAATTAACTAAAAACTGATGAAAACTCACTAGTTGTTGTGTAGTAACTGTCTAACGCTGACAATCGGTCACTTGATGAAAGCCTGCGTTATTAAGATTTCTGCCGACCACACTGTGCTCTTAATGACAGCACGAGTCTTAAGATCTCATGGGCTAATTCATGTTTGATTTAAGATCTCATGGGCTAATTCATGGTTGATTTAAGATCTCATGGGCTAATTCATGTTTGATTTAAGATCTCGTGGGCTAATTCATGTTTGATTTAAGATCTCATGGGCTAATTCATGTTTGATTTTTACACTTGCTGCCGTGACATTTTAATACTTCACCTCTTAGAAGAGGACAACCTTTCTCTAAAGACCACGTGCAAAATATTCTCTTAATGGATCATGCAGTGCACAAAACAGAACATCTATAGGATTTATAACACCACAGAAACAGCCCTTCCAGGGTAATGCAGCTCTGTACATATATGTGCATATTATACGCCTCCCTGGTAGAATACTCATATGGCTGCTCGCAGGGGACTGGAACAGAGGAATGCATTTTGTAAAAAACACTTTCTTGCATTACATTACATTACATTGCAGGCATTTAGCAGACGCTCTTATCCAGAGCGACTTACATACTTCTTATTACATTTATCCATTCATACAGCTGGATATATACTGAAGCAATGCAGGTTAAGTACCTTGCTCAAGGGTACAACGGCAGTGTCCTACCTGGGAATCGAACCTGCAACCTTTCAGTTACAAGTCCAGTTCCTTAACCATTATACTACACTTGGCACAGGTCCATGACGTTACAGGTCCTTTAGTCAATCTATCAGATCAATACTCAACCACTCAATCATTTCTGAATCAGTTCAATAAAATATTGGCCTACTTAATTTTGCTTTAAACCAAAGGTCCTCAATCGTACCCAGATAGGGCATGTGTGTATGCCTTTGTTCCAACCAAGCATTAACACACCCGATTCTACAGATAAAACCTGCACCCACACCAGCCTTTTACAGATAAAACCTGCACCCACACCGGCCCTTTAAAGATAAAACCTGCACCCACACCAGCCTTTTACAGATAAAACCTGCACCCACACCGGCCGTTTCTGGACACAACTGAGAATCCCTGCATGACTGAAAATTCAGTTTACCTGAAGTTGACACTGGAGATTTCAACAACATTAATACCAACAGTTTGAAGTATTATTCAAAATTCAGAACAAAGGCAGTTTGTTTTTTTAAAGCAATAAATGATAAACACCGAAAGCAGTATTATTTTATTCTCCCGTCATGATTAATGGTGCCTGGAATTAATCTCTTTCTCAAAATAAAACATCTGACCGCCAGTCAGTCAGACACTCTGTGGATTCCTGACCGTGGCGTTTCCATGGCAATGAGGAGATAGTGCTGGCGCTGGCTGTAGCACGAGGGCGTGTCAGTCCTCCACCTTGCGGGCTAGCCTGCAAAACGTCCAGTGGTGTTCGACTGTGTTCTCATTGGCTCGCTCGCTCATGTGATGCACACGCGTGTTGCGGATGGTGAAGCCCTGCTTGGTGATGTAGTCCATAAGGTGGACACGGAGGGAGACCTCCTGGTGGTAGTCGCAGGGCCCGAAGGTGAAGGATACCTGGCAGTCTCTGGTGTCCATCATGTGCTTGTTCCACTTGGTGAAGCTGTTGGCGATGCCCTCCAGCAGAGCGTGCACCTTGGTGGTGATAGTGAGCTGGGTGATGATCACAGCCACAGGGTTGGAGTATTTCGACAGCTTACGGGTGCTGGACAGTTCCACCACCTGCTCAAAGGTATCCAGAGGGTAGAGCGGCTTGGGGTCTCTCAGCCACTGGATCAGGGGCTCTATCTGGTAGAAGTCGGCCTCCTTGCGGAGCAGATCCGTCTCCTTGAAGTCGGTGGGAAGCGTGAGCTCTGACGTGCGCAGGAAGTTGAGCACGTGGCGGAACAGCGGCCCGTCGCGGTCGATGAAGTAGTGGCCCTGAGTGTCGCGAGCGGAGGGCAAATCTCCGCCAAACATGGCACCCAGCATGGAGTCGGGGTACCGCTGCAGGGTGGACAGGGAGGTGGTGTACAGGTGACCCCCAACATTCAGCGTGACTGGCTCAGTCATCTGCCGGGAGAGAAGCACATGCATGAGGGGGCGGGGACAGAACACACTCAACAGCCAATCACACTCAACAGCCAATCACACTCAACCAAGTGGCAAAATTAGCCAAGGCAAACACTTCCTGAGAAATGCCAGAAACCTAAATGTGAATCGAATTGCTAGTATTGCTGGTTAAATGTGAATCGCTAGTATTGCTGGTTAAATGTGAATCGCTAGTATTGCTGGTTAAATGTGAATCGCTAGTATTGCTGGTTAAATGTGAATCGAATTGCTAGTATTGCTGGTTAAATGTGAATCGCTAGTATTGCTGGTTAAATGTGAATCGCTAGTATTGCTGGTTAAATGTGAATCGCTAGTATTGCTGGTTAAATGTGAATCGCTAGTATTGCTGGTTAAATGTGAATCGCTAGTATTGCTGGTTAAATGTGAATCGCTAGTATTGCTGGTTAAATGTGAATCGCTAGTATTGCTGGTTAAATGTGAATCGCTAGTATTGCTGGTTAAATGTGAATCGCTAGTATTGCTGGTTAAATGTGAATCGCTAGTATTGCTGGTTAAATGTGAATCGCTAGTATTGCTGGTTAAATGTGAATCGCTAGTATTGCTGGTTAAATGTGAATCGCTAGTATTGCTGGTTAAATGTGAATCGCTAGTATTGCTGGTTAAATGTGAATCGCTAGTATTGCTGGTTAAATGTGAATCGCTAGTACTGCTGGTTAGCATTGGCTTATAATAGGAAGTAAACAAACAATAACCGTCAAAATGTATTAAGAGGCTAAATTTCACCAAAATAAAACGGACAGTTCAAGTGAAATACAGACAGCAATGATGTACCTTTTGTAGTCATTTTTAGAGAAGTTGTAGTTCGCTACGTTGAACAATCATGTCAATATGTCGCACCATGATGCAAGGTAGAGAAAAAGGTTCTAATTCCACAGTAGACGTTAGATTCCTTGTAAATCTCTCCTTCCATCCTTTCCTTGACCCCCGTGACGTTTTCTGGCGAGGTCAAGGAAAAGATGCAAGGAAGGGAAAAAGGAGCTATATTTTTGGCAATCGGAATGCAGACCGATACTGTAATTGAGCAAGCCTAGAATCACTTTACCCTTTAACTTTTAACGGTCACTTCTGTCATGGGCAGGTAAAGTCTCCACCAGCCCCTGTTTTAACGGTCACTTCTGTCATGGGCAGGTAAAGTCTCCACCAGCCCCTGTTTTAACGGTCACTTCTGTCATGGGCAGGTAAAGTCTCCACCAGCCCCTGTTCTCTTTGAGAACTGAATTACAGCGGCAGACATTACATGCACAAATGGAATGAGGAACATCGTAAATAAACCCCACAAAAAAGTTTGGAAGTTTGTGTTTGGTCGATCATATCTCTGTTGTCACTGTATTATCAGCATTGTATCTTATATCATTGGAAAGCCTGTTCATTTCCCTTTACAATGATGTCCCATTTGTAAGGATCATGCATTTGTGGGATGAGCAGCACAGCTGATTATGTGGGTGGGGTCCCAAGTGGGGTCCCAAGTCCCATGTGCCAAATTTCCCTGCCAATGTCAAACAGTGTATTCTCCTGAACAGGCTTTGCAATGATATGATCGACCAAACACACATTTTTCAAACTTTTTTTGAGGGCCAAAGTGAACTGTATGTTTGGCGTTTGTGCTTTAAAAGTGAGTGATCAACATTAAACTGCCGATGGAACTCCACCCTTTAGACTGACGGGGGCACCCTGAAAACTGAAAATCGTTGCCAAGATACTGGGGACATTCGAAATGCAACAACACATAATGTTTAACATTCAGTCATTTTACACAATGCAAATTATGTTTTAAAATGTGTGTGCCTATTGTTTTCTGAATATTCCCAGTTCTCCTATTAATACAGTTAAAGGCAGCACAGTTTCCATAACTGTGCCACTGGTAGCTGAGCGTGTGCAACCGACCCTACCGACCTGAGAAACTCCACTCAGCACCAACCTACCCTGCTGAGAAACTCCACTCAGAACCAACCTACCCTGCTGAAAAACTCCACTCAGCACCAACCTACCCTGCTGAGAAACTCCACTCAGAACCAACCTACCCTGCTGAAAAACTCCACTCAGAACCAACCTACCCTGCTGAAAAACTCCACTCAGAACCAACCTACCCTGCTGAAAAACTCCACTCAGAACCAACCTACCCTGCTGAGAAACTCCACTCAGAACCAACCTACCCTGCTGAAAAACTCCACTCAGAACCAACCTACCCTGCTGAAAAACTCCACTCAGCACCAACCTACCCTGCTGAGAAACTCCACTCAGAACCAACCTACCCTGCTGAGAAACTCCACTCAGAACCAACCTACCCTGCTGAAAAACTCCACTCAGAACCAACCTACCCTGCTGAAAAACTCCACTCAGCACCAACCTACCCTGCTGAAAAACTCCACTCAGCACCAACCTACCCTGCTGAAAAACTCCACTCAGAACCAACCTACCCTGCTGAAAAACTCCACTCAGCACCAACCTACCCTGCTGAGAAACTCCACTCAGCACCAACCTACCCTGCTGAGAAACTCCACTCAGCACCAACCTACCCTGCTGAAAAACTCCACTCAGCACCAACCTACCCTGCTGAGAAACTCCACTCAGCACCAACCTACCCTGCTGAGAAACTCCACTCAGCACCAACCTACCCTGCTGAGAAACTCCACTCAGAACCAACCTACCCTGCTGAGAAACTCCACTCAGCACCAACCTACCCTGCTGAAAAACTCCACTCAGCACCAACCTACCCTGCTGAGAAACTCCACTCAGAACCAACCTACCCTGCTGAAAAACTCCACTCAGAACCAACCTACCCTGCTGAAAAACTCCACTCAGAACCAACCTACCCTGCTGAAAAACTCCACTCAGAACCAACCTACCCTGCTGAAAAACTCCACTCAGCACCAACCTACCCTGCTGAAAAACTCCACTCAGCACCAACCTACCCTGCTGAGAAACTCCACTCAGAACCAACCTACCCTGCTGAAAAACTCCACTCAGAACCAACCTACCCTGCTGAAAAACTCCACTCAGAACCAACCTACCCTGCTGAAAAACTCCACTCAGAACCAACCTACAATGCTGAAAAACTCCACTCAGAACCAACCTACCCTGCTGAAAAACTCCACTCAGAACCAACCTACCCTGCTGAGAAACTCCACTCAGAACCAACCTACCCTGCTGAGAAACTCCACTCAGCACCAACCTACACTGCTGAGAAACTCCACTCAGAACCAACCTACCCTGCTGAAAAACTCCACTCAGCACCAACCTACCCTGCTGAAAAACTCCACTCAGAACCAACCTACCCTGCTGAGAAACTCCACTCAGAACCAACTTACCCTGCTGAGAAACTCATGTACATGCAGGTAATGTAACGTTTAAATATCTGCACTGCACTGACCATATATCCCCATCCGCCATTCTCCATTTGGCCCCCAGTTTGGGCAGTTTATTGGAAACGAGGAGGGTGGAGGGTACCTATGAAGACGGCTGGTCTCTAGGCTCTGTCCCAATCAACACCTGTGCAAAAAAACAAAAACCACACATTACCAACACACAAATACCATTGCACTGCACTAAATATGACTGTCCGTCACAGTACTGCATTCTCACCCCTAACTTAAAACTTCACATTTTGTCTGTGTGCTTTTTATGTATTTACTTTACCTAGAAGGTACTTATCCAGAGCAACCTACATGAGACATTTTTTCACATGGAATCCGTTTATATAGCTGAAGCAACCAAGGTTAAGTACTTAAGTCGAACCTTTCGCGTTACAAGTTGACTTCCAGAATGAAGTAAAACAGTTATCAGCATTATCATTTAATACAGTCATGTCTTCTGCCAACTTTAAAGACCCCCTGACAAAATGGATCACATTTAAATTTTCACCCACTACGGAGTTTTAACTTCAATATGACTCGCCAACAATCTTATTTATGGAACATTTTTTAAGTTGAGTAGCCTACTAGTCGGTCATATCCAGTAAACAAAAAATTCTTAAGAATTCCCATTACCACCTTCTTATAACTTTATAGTACTATCCCCAGGAAAAGAGACGAATTACACACAAATAATAATTTTATAATAATTAACTTAATGTTCGCAGGACACTGATGCAGCGGTAGGTTATTTAGCCCCATCTAATGTTAGCATCGAGTGCACTCTTGTGACTGTAGCTGCATTCATAAAGCATTCGCCTCGATGGCTGCTTCGCTTAGTTCAGTGGCTTTATTGCCTGCGCGTTGGCAGCTGATGCTAGTTAGCGAGGGTTAGCCAGCCATCATTCTCTGTCTAACGTTACTAATTCACTACATTTAATAAATAAACACAAGCAGGCCTGATCTACAGATAAAATAGCATTAAACAGCGATATATAGGAAGCGACAGTGTAACTCGCATAAGCGAGCTAGTCCGCTAGGACGCTATGATAACGCAACGTTAGCAGCTAAGTGGCTATGGAGCTGAAGGCACGGCTGCAAACTGCCGACGTCGGACCTCGTTTTATCCAATACTTTTAATTTATTAATAAAGTAACTGCGAGGTAAAATTAGCTTATAAAATAGTTTTTTATTTATTTAAAATACTTATTCTTACCTATTCACAGATCCACTGGCTACATGTCATCACCAATGGTGTACGGAACCAGTGGACTGAATGAATGCGCTGCTGCTCCGCCTATCCGCCTGCAAATAACACACATGGACAACCAGACACTTTCCCCGGTGATAGCCCGTCAGGACGGGGCGAGCAAAGCCTATTTATAAAGACATGCTGTAACGTTTGAGCATGTTGGACTATTTCAGTAGACAGCAGAAGCTCGTCCATACTTATATTCATCCGGGTAGAAATGATAGACTACAATTTAAAAATTTTAAAAACTCCAAGCTACTTCGTGATTGTTAGCCTGTAGCTAGCTATGCTATTTACGGCTTGTCAATAAAAAAAAAGATTTGACAACAATCAAGTTATTGATTTAATGTTGCAAGCTCTGAAGACTTCTCGATTTCCAAAATGCGCATAACGTCGTGTAGGCCTATCCTACATTTGCATTTTTTGTTTATTTCTTTAAAATACATAACTACTACCATCCATTCAAAAATACACCCACACCACGGACTGTGTGCCACACACCATCCATTCAAAAATTGCATGTACAGTATACAACGTACCTGACATTGCGGTTTGCGTCGAGACATTAATTAATATGCAACCATTAATACGTAATTAAGATGTAATCAGCAACAATGGATTAAATCACAAAGATCCGTTTCCGGGGCACGGAGTAGAGGAGGTGGTAGTGGAGGAAGGGAGGGCGGAGTAGAGGAGGTGGTAGTGGAGGAAGGGAATAGAGAAGGTGGTAGTGGAGGAAGGGAGGGCGGAGTAGAGGAGGTGGTAGTGGAGGAAGGGAGTAGAGGAGGTGGTAGTGGAGGAAGGGAGGGTAGAGGAGGTGGTAGTGGAGGAAGGGAGTAGAGGAGGTGGTAGTGGAGGAAGGGAGGGCGGAGTAGAGGTGGTGGTAGTGGAGGGAGGGCGGAGTAGAGGAGGTGGTAGTGGAGGAAGGGAGTAGAGGAGGTGGTAGTGGAGGAAGGGAGGGTGCATTTTTTGACTATTGGGACGCACCCCGCATTGATGCTTTGCACGGATATACACAGTTGGCGTACTTCAGTAGAAAAGTTTTTTTTAAAGCACAACAAGGCCTGTGGATGTTTGTGAGTAACCATGTCATTATGTTTGGAAAATTACATTGCTGGTCATTTTTTCCAATGTACATTTTTACACAAACTTTGGAGGTCCGTTCTATCAGAGTGATATCACATTGAGCTGCAACGGACATCTATAAAACTAGTGAGTTCTCAGCGAAACTATCCGGATGGAGATAGCACCCCTGGTATGTAAAAAGGTCAATTTTATTTTTGGGTGAACTGCCCCTTTAAGTCCCAGTTCCAGTAAGTGGACGGCACTCTATTGAATCGATTGTGAGGTCACAGGTGCTGATGAATATGATTGGACATTTAAAAATGGCAGAAACAGGGGGAAAAGCATTTTAAAATACCTTCTGTATTGCAAAACAAAATGGAGAAATGTGCTGGGAACTGAAGATTTATTAAGAACCCAGGGAGTCATTACAAATACATTTCAGATTTACATGTTTGTGTACAGGGGGAAGGCTTTCTCTAGAATGCACTGAACAAGCACATACAGAGCTCAACAATAAACAGGAGCTGCTCGCTCAGATTTAGTCTCTGACTCAGTTTTAGACTGACTGTCCCAGATTTAGACTCTGGCTCAGTTTTAGACTGACTGTCTCAGATTTAGACTCTGGCTCAGTTTTAGACTGACTGTCTCAGATTTAGACTCTGGCTCAGTTTTAGACTGACTGTCTCAGATTTAGACTCTGGCTCAGTTTTAGACTGACTGTCTCAGATTTAGACTCTGGCTCAGTTTTAGACTGACTGTCTCAGTTTTAGACTCTGGCTCAGATTTAGACTCTGCCTCAGATTTAGACTCTGGCTCAGTTTTAGACTGACTGTCCCAGATTTAGACTCTGGCTCAGTTTTAGACTGACTGTCTCAGATTTAGACTCTGGCTCAGTTTTAGACTGACTGTCTCAGATTTAGACTCTGGCTCAGTTTTAGACTCTGGCTCAGTTTTAGACTCTGGCTCAGTTTTAGACTCTGCCTCAGATTTAGACTCTGGCTCAGATTTAGACTCTGGCTCAGTCTCTGTCTTTTACTCAGAGACACTCTGACTCAGTTTCAGTCTCAGAGTCAGACTTAAGCTGGGGACACATTACACTATTTTTTTGGCAACGATTTGCGATCGGGCAGAGCCTGGTAGTCCAGGGCAGTCCAGGCTAGTCACACAGTAAAGTCACAGCTGTAATCGTTATGTGGGAGTGAAATACTGTAGTCTGTCTCCTAGGATCCCAGTCGGGAACGCCACGATTTTATCAAACATGTTTGATTTTATCGGGGTTAGTCTGTGTGTAATCTTGTGGTTTGCTCTGGCCAAAAACTGAAATCGCTACGGGAATCATCAATAGCCAATGAAAAGTGAGTTTGCTACAGAGGAAGGAAGAGGTGGAAAAATACGGAAGTAAACATCAGATCCAACATGTGGCCGAATAAACATGTTTTTTTGGAATACTAAAAACGAGGAGCGATTTGTGGCAGACACACGCGTTGGCCTGTCTGTACAATGTCAACTTCGTTCATGCGAGAGAACTGCATCCGTCTGCGTCAATTCTCTGTCGTTTAGATTTGTGCTCCTCAAAAACAGCCGTCATTATGTGTGTGCGACACAAGAGACTGAAAATCTGCACATGACGGTGTTGTTAAATGTGTGCCACTAATTTTTTTCCATTGTCGCTTACGATTAGAAAAGTGGTGTAGTGTGTCCCCAGCTTTAGACTCATTTCAGACTCGGACTCAATCTTGGACTTAGACTCAGTCTCACATTTAGGCCCAGATTGACTCAGTCTCACATTTAGGCCCAGATTGACTGTCTCACATTTAGGCCCAGATTGACTCAGTCTCACATTTAGGCCCAGATTGACTCAGACTCACATTTAGGCCCAGATTGACTCAGACTCACATTTAGGCCCAGATTGACTCAGTCTCACATTTAGGCCCAGATTGACTCAGTCTCACATTTAGGCCCAGATTGACTCAGACTCTGACTCTCATCGTCTCTGCTTTTCTGGCACCATCACCATAACCTCTCCTTTCATCACTACTTTGTCTTTCACTGAACAGGAAACGGAAATCAGAGCGAAAGACATCTTCATCTTCATCACCTCGGCCTCAGCCAGCACCTCCTCTCCCACATACACGGGGGCGGGGAAGTGGATCTCCTGATACAGGAGTATGCAGCCGCTGCCTGGCATTTTAGTCCCGAGCAAAGCTGAGATCAGGCCGTTAATCAGCATGCCATGCACAATGGGCCTTTCAAAGGACGTGGTCTCTGCATAGATCGGGTCCAGATGGATGGGGTTCAGGTCTCCTGTGAGCTCAGCAAAGGTGGCCACATCTCTGGCGCTGAAGGCCTTGGTCAGAGCGGCTCGCTCCCCAACGTGGAGGAACCTCCGCTCAGCATCTCTAATTCTGCTGATGGTAGCTGTGGTAACCGTAACCGGGGAAACTGCTCGGTACACGTCTCTGAGCTGCCGGCATAAGACACAACCTCTCCAGGCCATCTGACTGTTTCAGTGCTGCTCTGGTCTGGTCCTATCTTCTCTGCTGTTACCAAGGCAACACGGCTGGCTCCAGTCTGCAGCAGTTTCTGCACAAAAGCAATAAGAAACGAGCTTGAACACATTTATGCATTATAAACACGGTTATGCATTATAAACATTATAAACAAGGTAATGCATTATAAATACGGTTATGCATTATAAACACAGTTATGCATTATAAACAGTTATGCATTATAAACACGGTTATGCATTAAAACACGGTTATGCATTATAAACATTATAAACACGGTTATGCATTATAAACACAGTTATGCATTATAAACATAGTTATGCATTATAAACACAATGATTACAGCCTGAACAAGAGTGTGTAATCACAATAGGTGCCTTTTCTTTGTCTATTGTCTCCTATTGTCCATATTTCTTCTATAGGCTATGGTTGGGAACTGTAATTCCAAGGCAAACTACAACATCCCCTACTGACAGCTAGCAGGTAACATTTAAACAATATAAAACCACATTTTACAATTTGTTTTACACCAAAGAGACACATCAGAAAGCAATAGACCAATGTCTAAAAGAACACATTGTCATTCTTCCCCTGAACATAAGAATGGAAATAGCAGAATAGAAATGTTAAATTAAAAAGAAAACAAAAACTATTTGTTTTCCATCTAATTTAATTTTACTCTTACATTTTGCAATTGCATAGGCCACCCTGTGTGTGTCGGCTGCCTTCGCACGCATGTTTATGCTGACTATTCGTGAAGATTTCTGTTGACTCATCACAGATCACGCTACTGCGCTCTCCTGCCTATATCGCACGTTCAACCTTAGTACAGATTTATGTGGAACCAGTTCAGACAAGTTAAAATGCACTTATCTATGCAGTTTTCTAGCCGCTTGTTAAAAGTTAAAATATTAAGTATTTACACTACATTCCCTTTGACATCCGAGGGGTTATCAGTGCATGGTTTTCTCTGACCCCGATTATGTCAAAGGCACTATTATTTCACCACCAATCTAACGAGGGGAAAAAGCAAAAGGTTATTATTACAGTGTCAAATTCCACACTCCTGCACACACAAGTTATGTCGCAATCTGTTTTTAAACAGTTTCGACTGTGCTATTCATGCCAATTCACTGTAGCTAAACCAAGCGCCTTGAAGCGATAAAAAAAAACAGCAGTGAACTAGCCAGAGCTCTTCCTGTTCGTACATCGGCTTGGCAAATAAAAAAGGTTATGAACCGTAAAAGCCAAAGCATGGTCGGGAGCGGTAGCTACTTCCAAACCAACGATAATAACATTAGCAGCATACGTCAGTGAAAGGATTGGGCGAACAGTGTACCCAGGTATCAGTTTGACCTTCTGAACGTTATGAAACAATATCGTAAATTATCATGATTCACGAGACAAGAATAAACGAACTGCCTAGTAGACTAAAGTGGTGACTATTTCTGCAAGCTAGTTGACAAAATAAGCTGTTCCCTGATTCGAAAAATTCTGCAAATTAAAGACGAAACGCAAACTTGTGTTCAGTTTGTATTAGCCTGATGTCCCAGCAATAAGCCATGCTGGTAGAAAGCACAGTTTGAAGATGAACAAATAAATTGACACGAAACAGACACAACGTGATACAGATTGTTGGCGGTTGTCGGTTGAATCGTGACACTTACATTAAAACACACGCAATACATTCATTGTGGACACTCTCCTTGTTCTCTCAATATTGTAACAGTCCCAAATTCACACCGGACCTGAATCTCGCCAATTCATTGGTAGTTGGAGGAGGGTGTGTCTTCGTCGAAGGAAGTGACGAACAGAGGTCAGAGGTAAATTCTTCGCAGATTAATAAAATATGAGTATTATTCACAGTTCTGTGGGATTGATATATTAGATTCATCCAACATAAACTACCACGAGTTTCCCGCTGCTCATAGTTCACACTGGATGGTTGAATAAGTAATTTGCTCGCGTTCTCAGGTGAAATAACACGTAAAATTATTATATATTTTAAAAATATACTGCATATTAGGAGTGAAGTCTGCAAATATGCAATATTATCAGAAAGGATTCTGCTAAGTTAGAGTCACTAATCTTTATTGCATGCGTATCTGCGTCATGATGAGCCTGTAGTTGGAGCCATATTATGTGTATGAATCACAGCTGTACAGTTCTGTGGTATGAAGTCAATCTATGCAGCAGGTTTTTAAAAAGTACACTTATTTCAGTTTAAAGTGATTTAAACCTTTTCATAATGCATCAATTCGAAATAGACAGTGTGACTGTGTAAGAAACAGCTTTGTTCTTTTATTCATCAGGAATTAAAGGGACACGTTTTTTTAATCTATGAAAATAAAACAAATTGCAGCTGCACATGTCCAATGGGATCCATGAAGATTCCAAGCATTTCTGGTTTACACAGAATTCATAGAATCAATTTTGGTTCAAGTCCCTAAAGCCATGATTGGCCTTCTAAACAGGGCTTCCCCTTTAATTCACTGTAGCACATTGGAAACAAACATGCTGGAGCCAGCCAATCAGCAGAGGACAGAGATCTGTGGCGATATATTATCCCCTTCCAACCGCTTCCAAGCCGACAGATCAGAAATATTCTTGTGGCTGATCTGTGGCTGTAATTTAACTGATGTGAGCAATCTCCTACTTGCTGTACCGTTACTGGACATATGACAAATAAAGTTTGATTTGATTTGAGGTGGAGCCACTAGTGCACTGCTTTAACCCAGTGACTGCAGCTTAATTGCTGGTCAATTCCTTTGACCACATCCTTCCTCAGATGGGGTCCTCCACTAATTCACAATTAATAAAAATGTTTTAAACTGTATTGATTAAATATGCAATATTTTATGTTTTGAGGAGAACCCATTTCACTATACACATGTAAATGCTTTATTTGAGTAAATTACATTGACAGTGCAATGGACACAAATATATACAAGGTTAAAAAAAGATCGGGACACTTTATGGAAACAAAAAGTATCTTCTCCTCCACACTGCCAGGCTGCCTATGATACAGCTACAGAGCAGTATCGTCTCCTCCACACTGCCAGCTGCCTATGATACAGATACAGAGCAGTATCTTCTCCTCCACACTGCCAGCTGCCTATGATACAGATACAGAGCAGTATCTTCTCCACACTGCCAGGCTGCCTATGATACAGATACAGAGCAGTATCTTCTCCTCCACACTGCCAGGCTGCCTATGATACAGATACAGAGCAGCATCTTCTCCTCCACAATGCCAGGCTACCTATGATACAGATACAGAACAGTATCTTCTCCTCCACACTGCCAGGCTACCTATGATACAGATACAGAGCAGTATCTTCTCCTCCACACTGCCAGCTACCTATGATACAGATACAGAGCAGTATCTTCTCCTCCACACTGCCAGCTACCTATGATACAGATTGTTACGTTCGGTATTGTTCTTGTTTGAGTGTTGAATTAATGTATGCAGGCCTGCATGTTGTTTGTATGTGGATGTTTGTCTGTCATGGTGTTTTGTGGTATGTCTCCCCCTGGTGTCTTCATAATTCTTAATTCCTTTCAGAAGCTGCTTGGCGCCCTGGTCTCATCACACCTGTTCCAACTTATCCAATCAGCCACGCCCTTTCCTCCCCCTATAAATAGTCCTGGGTTTTCTTTGTTCTGGTCTCTCTCTCTCTCCGGGGGTGGCAGTGCCAGGAGGGGAGCAAGGTTTGGTTTTGGTTGTTAGTTTGTTAGTTTGTTGAATTAGTTTGTGTTAACCTCTGTTCAGCCTGATTTGTTAATTAATACTGTATCTTTTGAGCTCATGGGGGACATTTGGGTAAGTTTAGACACCCTGGGGTCTACATTCTTATCTTCAGTTTATTTATGTTATTATTCATTAGTTCAGCAGTGAGCACCAACCCCTGTATTTAGGGGCGCCTGGCGCCTGTCAATGGTGGGGGGGTGGGGGTGGGTGGGGGGGGGATTTTCTTTGTTATCTTTTATTTGGTGCCACTGATTAATGCCCTTTGTTCCCTATGTTGCTTTGTACTTAATAAATATTATTTTGATGAATCCCAGTTAAGTTGTGGTTTTGTGTGGCTACACCCTCATTGGTTTGTGTCTGTTGTGGTTAATGTTGCGCCTTGGTCTTCTGACCCATAGGGGGCGTAACATTAAGTGGGGGCTCGTCCGGGATCTTGGATCCCTTTTACCCACAACAGATATTTGCTATATGTTGGTGTGTAGTGCACATGTACGTTTGGCTGACAGAGGCGGGTTGTGCTGGTTAGTGCTGTGGTTGTTCTGGTCTGTGGTTTTGGCGATACTGGTGATCATGAGTGCATTTAGCCTGACTGAGTTTATCAGTGGTCCATCAGTGGATCTGCTCGACCACTGTAGGAAGGAAGACCTTTATGTCATAGCCGCCCATTATGAGATAGTGGTGTCTAAGAGTCTGAGAAAGGCTGCGCTGCGGGAAGCAGTGGTTCGTGGGTTGGAGGTCCAGCAGGTGCTTGGCACCGGTAGTGCTGTGGTCCCTGACCCTGTTACTTCTTCCCCCCCGAAGTCTGAGCAGGACTTTGAGGAGGACCTAGAGGGTCCTGAGGGGGATGGGGAGGAAGGGGAGGAAGAGAGGGAAGAGGATAAGAGGGAGTAGTTTCTGAATCCCTTGTTGGATGGGGCTGCTGGGGTGACCGGTAGGCCATCCATGGCGCGGTTTTCCCCCCTGCCCTCAAATACTGGTATAAGTGAGTTGTCTCAGCGTCCCTCACCAAATGTTCAGTTTCAGCTTGAGGTACAGGAGAGGGAATATGCCCATCAGCTGTCTCTTCGGAGACTGGAGCTAGAGATGGAGATGTCTCACCGCAGGATGGAATTAGAAATAGCTGCTGATAAGGAAGTGAGGTTAATGAAACTGGAGTTAGAGGCTGCTGCGGTAGCTGTAGTGTCTTCTCCCTCAGGAGAGAAGCCCTATGCGCTCAAGAAAAGTGCAGATTCTTCCTTAGCATTTAGTGTGAGCAAAAACATAGTGTTGGTTCCTCAGTTCCGCGAGGCTGAGGTTGATGCTTATTTCAGTGCATTTGAGCGGGTTGCTCATGCACTGAAATGGCCAAAAGATGTGTGGGCGCTGTTATTGCAGTGTAAATTAACGGGAAAAGCCCAGGAGGTGATGGCCACACTCTCTCTGGAGGACAGTATATCCTATGACGTCATTAAGGCTGCCGTGCTCCGCGCCTATGAGTTGGTACCGGAGGCGTATAGACAAAAGTTTAGAAACCATAGAAAGTCTTCCGGTAAAACATTTGTTGAGTACGCATGTGAAAAGGAAGTTCTGTACAAGCGCTGGTGTAAGGCTAGCAGTGTCACTGACTTCGAATCATTATCTCAGTTAATCCTCCTCGAGGATTTTAAAAACAGTTTGGAAGATAGCAGAGTAGTGACGTATCTTAATGAGCAAAAAGTCACCACGTTAGCTAGAGCTGCTGTCCTTGTGGACGAGTTTGCGCTGACGCACAAAAACAGATTCGGGGTGTCTCGTTCAGATAAGAGCTTGTCTGTCTCTGCTCCAGTTAAAGCGCAGATGCGTGCTCCCAGTCCATCGTCATCTCCAGCTAGTGAGGAGCGAGAGTGTTACTTCTGTCACCGTGTAGGTCACATTAAACCAAACTGCCCTGCTCTGAAACGAAAGACAGCACAAAACCAACGCGTAAAAGAGGTATCACTGGTGTCAACTCATCCGGTGGGGGATTGTGGCTCACCAATGAACCCTGTCTTTAAACCATTCATATTAGACGGGAAGGTTTCTCTCTCGGGAGATGAGTCAGATCAGCGTTCGGTGCGCATTTTACGCGACACCGGAGCTGCCCAGTCTTTCATATTGTCAGAGGTATTATCATTATCGGAGGACTCCTCGTGTGGGTCAAGTGTGTTGGTACAGGGTTTTGGAATGGGGTACGAGTCCGTGCCCCTTCACCAGATACACTTGTCCTGCAGTTTAGCAAATGGTATTCACCAGGTGGGTGTGCGCCCCTCGCTACCACTGGAAGGTGTTTCCTTCCTTTTAGGAAACGACATAGCGGGTGGCAGAGTAGCTCCGGTGCTGGAGGTTTTAGATCGCCCAAGTGTTGTGCAGCCAGACACGCTTGCTGAGAGTTTTCCAGAAGTGTTTCCCGTTTGTGCGGTCACCCGTGCACAAGCACGGAGATCGCCTGAGATTGATTTGGCCGACACCGTGTTGTTTCCGGTGTTGTCTCCGGTGTTATCTGAGGGGACTGTGTCTCCGCTGGTGCCTTCTCTGAGTGTTCTCGAGAAGGATAGTAAGGCTAAAACAGAGGTCGAGGGTGTTAAATCCCCTCCCGAGTCTCCACCAATGACGAGGGAAAACCTCATTATCGCTCAGAAGGCAGACAACAGTCTATCTAAATGTTTTGCCACGGCTCTTACTCCAGAGGCAGCTACAAAGAAGGAGGTAGTTTATTTCATAGAGGACGGCCTTCTGATGCGGAGGTGGGCGTCGCGCTCAGATTATGATTGGAGTGTAGTATGTCAAGTCGTGGTGCCTGTTCCGTTCCGCCAGTCTGTCCTGTCCCTATCGCATGACCATCTCTGGGCTGGACACCTGGGGGTTACGAAAACCTACGACCGGGTGTTAAAGCACTTTTTCTGGCCAGGGTTAAAAAAAGATGTGGCTAGATTTTGTCGCACTTGCCATGTTTGTCAGGTAACGGGGAAACCCAACCAAGTAATTCCACCTGCTCCCCTGCATCCTATCCCAGCGTTAGGGGAACCTTTTTACCATGTCTTAGTCGACTGTGTTGGTCCCCTCCCAAAGACTAAATCGGGTAACCAATTCTTGCTCACTATAATGTGCGTTGCCACCCGATACCCGGAAGCTATTCCTCTTAGGAAGATCACCTCGCAGTCAGTAAGAGCCCTGATCAAGTTCTTTTCTACGTATGGGTTGCCAAAAATAGTACAAACAGATCAGGGTACTAACTTCCTATCAGGTATTTTTGAGCAGGTAATGAAAACATTGTCCATTACGCACCGGGTATCCAGCGCTTACCATCCCCAGTCACAAGGTGCGCTGGAACAGTGGCATCAAACATTTAAATCCGTCCTGCGCAAATATTGTATGGAGACAGAGCGAGACTGGGATGAGGGGGTCCCGTTAGCATTATTTGCAGTGCGGGAGGTAAAACAAGAATCTCTGGGTTTTAGTCCTACGGAACTAGTGTTTGGACATACTGTCCGAGGGCCACTGAAATGGCTAAAAGACCAGATTACGGGCGGGAGCTCGCCCGTTAAAAAGAATGTGCTGACATATGTCAGTCGCTTTCGTGAGCGGCTGCATGATGCCTTTCAACTGGCTAGGGAAAGTCTCTCTGATGCTCAAGTCAGTATGAAACGGAAATTTGACATGGGAGCCGTTCCGCGGTCATTACAGGCCGGTGATCAAGTCCTAGTTTTGCTTCCAGTCCCTGGCTCTTCTTTACATGCTCGGTTTGCAGGTCCGTACTGCATAGACAAAAAGTTGAGTGATACGGACTATGTGGTTAGAACTCCTGATCGCAGGCGGAAAGCCAGGGTCTGTCATTTAAACATGCTGAAGCGTTACTACGCTAGAGAGAATGGAGCGTCAGACACGCCTTCCGAAGCGCAAAGTAGGCCTACTGCTCCAGTGCTCACGGCCGTCGCTGCAGCACCGGCTGAAATTATGTGCGCTCCTTTTTCCGAGTGGGATGAGGATGGCTTAGCGCTGCGTAAACTTCAGCAGCAGTTTCCCCGGCTGAGTAATACTGAGATGTTGAGGGATCTGCCTTCTCTGATGCCTCATTTGAGTAGTGATAAACGGTTTGATCTTGTTGATCTTATTTCTGAGTTTCCCAGCCTGTTTGGAGACGTGCTCACGCGCACAACGGTTTTGGAACATGACATAGATGTGGGTGACGCACGGCCTATAAAACAACACCCATATAGAGTGAATGTGGCCAAGAGAGCTATGATGGGGAAGGAAGTGTCTTATTTATTAGAACATGATTTGGCCCATCCTAGTACCAGCCCATGGAGCTCTCCTTGTTTACTGGTACCGAAACCCGACTCCACAGTGCGCTTTTGTACGGATTATCGTAAGGTTAACAAGATCACCGTTCCTGATTGTTTTCCTATGCCTCGCGTCGATGACTGCGTTGATACTATAGGTTGCGCCTCATATGTGACAAAATTGGATCTCCTGAAAGGATATTAGCAAGTGCCACTTTCATCTCGAGCCTCGGAGATAAGTGCATTTGTAACACCTGACGCTTTTCTACAATATTCAGTAATAGCATTTGGCATGTGAAATGCGCCCGCTACTTTTCAGCGGCTGGTGAATGTCGTTTTTGCGGGTGTGCCAAATTGTACCGCATATCTGGATGACGTTGTAGTGTATTCATCTGATTGGTCTAGCCATATGTCTTCTCTGAGGACAGTTTTCCAGAGACTAGCTGCAGCCTCTCTCTCTCAATCTGGCAAAATGCGAGTTTGGGAAGGCAACAGTGACGTATCTGGGAAAACAGGTGGGGGAGGTCAAGTGCGTCCTCTGGGGGACAAGGTTGCGGCTATAGCTGCGTTCCCTGTGCCAAGTACTAGGCGTGAGTTACGTCGATTTCTTGGCATGGCAGGGTATTATAGGGGGTTCTGTCGGAACTTTTCAACAGTGGCAGCTCCGCTGACTGATTTAATTAGTCCATTGGTTCCGTATGTATGGACTGATGAGTGCCAGTCAGCTTTCGAGAGCTGTAAGGTTCTCCTATGCAGTGCCCCGGTTCTCAGTGCGCCTGATTTCAATACCCCTTTTTCTCTTGAGGTGGATGCCAGTTCCCTTGGAGCTGGTGCAGTGTTAACTCAGATGGATGCGGATGGTCTGGTCCATCCAGTTGGTTACTTCTCTAAGAAGTTTACCAGTTGTCAGAGGCGCTATTCGACCATTGAACAGGAGACACTGGCGCTGTTACTGGCGCTACAGTTCTTTGAGGTGTACCTTGGTTCCAGCACAGCGCCTGTGGTGGTTTTTACCGACCACAATCCTCTTGTTTTTGTGGATCGCATGTACAACCACAACCAGCGCTTGATGCGCTGGGCTGTTATGCTGCAGACATATAACCTCAGTATACGGCACAAGAAGGGCACTGAAAATGTGTTTGCTGATGCCCTTTCTAGAGTCTAGGTTGTTTTGTTGTATGGACTAGTGGTGGAGGATGGGTTGTTGGTGTCATCAGCCATGGGCTGACTCTTTATGGGGGGGGAGTGTTACGTTCGGTATTGTTCTTGTTTGAGTGTTGAATTAATGTATGCAGGCCTGCATGTTGTTTGTATGTGGATGTTTGTCTGTCATGGTGTTTTGTGGTATGTCTCCCCCTGGTGTCTTCATAATTCTTAATTCCTTTCAGAAGCTGCTTGGCGCCCTGGTCTCATCACACCTGTTCCAACTTATCCAATCAGCCACGCCCTTTCCTCCCCCTATAAATAGTCCTGGGTTTTCTTTGTTCTGGTCTCTCTCTCTCTCCGGGGGTGGCAGTGCCAGGAGGGGAGCAAGGTTTGGTTTTGGTTGTTAGTTTGTTAGTTTGTTGAATTAGTTTGTGTTAACCTCTGTTCAGCCTGATTTGTTAATTAATACTGTATCTTTTGAGCTCATGGGGGACATTTGGGTAAGTTTAGACACCCCGGGGTCTACATGCTTATCTTCAGTTTATTTATGTTATTATTCATTAGTTCAGCAGTGAGCACCAACCCCTGTATTTAGGGGCGCCTGGCGCCTGTCAATGGTGGGGTGGGGGGGATTTTCTTTGTTATCTTTTATTTGGTGCCACTGATTAATGCCCTTTGTTCCCTATGTTGCTTTGTACTTAATAAATATTCTTTTGATGAATCCCAGTTAAGTTGTGGTTTTGTGTGGCTACACCCTCATTGGTTTGTGTCTGTTGTGGTTAATGTTGCGCCTTGGTCTTCTGACCCATAGGGGGCGTAACACAGATACAGAGCAGTATCTTCTCCTCCACACTGCCAGGCTGCCTATGATACAGATACAGAGCAGCATCTTCTCCTCCACACTGCCAGCTACCTATGATACAGATACAGAGCAGCAGCTTCTCCTCCACACTGCCAGGCTGCCTATGATACAGATACAGAGCAGTATCTTCTCCTCCACACTGCCAGGCTGCCTATGATACAGATACAGAGCAGTATCTTCTCCTCCACACTGCCAGCTGCCTATGATACAGATACAGAGCAGTATCTTCTCCTCCACACTGCCAGGCTGCCTATGATACAGATACAGAGCAGTATCTTCTCCTCCACACTGCCAGGCTGCCTATGATACAGATACAGAGCAGTATCTTCTCCTCCACACTGCCAGCTGCCTATGATACAGATACAGAGCAGTATCTTCTCCTCCACACTGCCAGGCTGCCTATGATACAGATACAGAGCAGTATCTTCTCCTCCACACTGCCAGCTGCCTATGATACAGATACAGAGCAGTATCTTCTCCTCCACACTGCCAGCTACCTATGATACAGATACAGAGCAGTATCTTCTCCTCCACACTGCCAGCTACCTATGATACAGATACAGAGCAGTATCTTCTCCTCCACACTGCCAGCTACCTATGATACAGATACAGAGCAGTATCTTCTCCTCCACACTGCCAGCTACCTATGATACAGATACAGAGCAGCATCTCCTCCACACTGCCAGCTACCTATGATACAGATACAGAGCAGTATCTTCTCCTCCACCCTGCCAGGCTACCTATGATACAGATACAGAGCAATATCTTCTCCTCCACACTGCCAGGCTGCCTATGATACAGATACAGAGCCGTATCTTCTCCTCCACACTGCCAGCTCCTATGATACAGATACAGAGCAGTATCTTCTCCTCCACACTGCCAGGCTACCTATGATACAGATACAGAGCAGTATCTCCTCCTCCACACTGCCAGCTACCTATGATACAGATACAGAGCAGTATCTTCTCCTCCACACTGCCAGGCTGCCTATGATACAGATACAGAGCAGTATCTCCTCCTCCACACTGCCAGCTACCTATGATACAGATACAGAGCAGTATCTTCTCCTCCACACTGCCAGCTACCTATGATACAGATACAGAGCAGTATCTTCTCCTCCACACTGCCAGGCTGCCTATGATACAGATACAGAACAGTATCTTCTCCTCCACACTGCCAGCTACCTATGATACAGATACAGAGCAGTATCTCCTCCTCCACACTGCCAGCTGCCTATGATACAGATACAGAGCAGTATCTTCTCCTCCACACTGCCAGCTACCTATGATACAGATACAGAGCAGTATCTTCTCCTCCACACTGCCAGGCTGCCTATGATACAGATACAGAGCAGTATCTTCTCCTCCACACTGCCAGGCTGCCTATGATACAGATACAGAGCAGTATCTTCTCCTCCACACTGCCAGGCTGCCTATGATACAGATACAGAGCAGTATCTTCTCCTCCACACTGCCAGGCTGCCTATGATACAGATACAGAGCAGTATCTTCTCCTACACACTGCCAGGCTGCCTATGATAAAGATACAGAGCAGTATCTTCTCCTCCACACTGCCAGGCTGCCTATGATACAGATACAGAGCAGTATCTTCTCCTCCACACTGCCAGCTACCTATGATACAGATACAGAGCAGTATCTTCTCCTCCACACTGCCAGCTACCTATGATACAGATACAGAACAGTATCTTCTCCTCCACACTGCCAGCTACCTATGATACAGATACAGAGCAGTATCTTCTCCTCCACACTGCCAGGCTGCCTATGATACAGATACAGAACAGTATCTTCTCCTCCACACTGCCAGCTACCTATGATACAGATACAGAACAGTATCTTCTCCTCCACACTGCCAGCTACCTATGATACAGATACAGAGCAGTATCTTCTCCTCCACACTGCCAGCTACCAATGATACAGATACAGAGCAGTATCTTCTCCTCCACACTGCCAGCTACCTATGATACAGATACAGAGCAGCATCTTCTCCTCCACACTGCCAGCTACCTATGATACAGATACAGAGCAGTATCTTCTCCTCCACACTGCCAGCTACCTATGATACAGATACAGAGCAGCAGCTTCTCCTCCACACTGCCAGCTACCTATGATACAGATACAGAGCAGTATCTTCTCCTCCACACTGCCAGCTACCTATGATACAGATACAGAGCAGTATCTTCTCCTCCACACTGCCAGCTACCTATGATACAGATACAGAGCAGCATCTTCTCCTCCACACTGCCAGCTACCTATGATACAGATACAGAGCAGTATCTTCTCCTCCACACTGCCAGCTACCTATGATACAGATACAGAGCAGCAGCTTCTCCTCCACACTGCCAGCTACCTATGATACAGATACAGAGCAGTATCTTCTCCTCCACACTGCCAGCTACCTATGATACAGATACAGAGCAGCATCTTCTCCTCCACACTGCCAGCTACCTATGATACAGATACAGAGCAGTATCTTCTCCTCCACACTGCCAGCTACCTATGATACAGATACAGAGCAGCAGCTTCTCCTCCACACTGCCAGCTACCTATGATACAGATACAGAGCAGCATCTTCTCCTCCACACTGCCAGCTGCCTATGATACAGATACAGAGCAGCATCTTCTCCTCCACACTGCCAGGCTGCCTATGATACAGATACAGAACAGTATCTTCTCCTCCACACTGCCAGCTACCTATGATACAGATACAGAGCAGTATCTTCTCCTCCACACTGCCAGCTACCTATGATACAGATACAGAGCAGCATCTTCTCCTCCACACTGCCAGCTACCTATGATACAGATACAGAGCAGTATCTTCTCCTCCACACTGCCAGCTGCCTATGATACAGATACAGAGCAGTATCTTCTCCTCCACAATGCCAGGCTACCTATGATACAGATACAGAGCAGTATCTTCTCCTCCACACTGCCAGCTACCTATGATACAGATACAGAGCAGCATCTTCTCCTCCACACTGCCAGGCTACCTATGATACAGATACAGAGCAGCATCTTCTCCTCCACACTGCCAGCTACCTATGATACAGATACAGAGCAGTATCTTCTCCTCCACAATGCCAGGCTACCTATGATACAGATACAGAGCAGTATCTTCTCCTCCACACTGCCAGCTACCTATGATACAGATACAGAGCAGCATCTTCTCCTCCACACTGCCAGGCTACCTATGATACAGATACAGAGCAGCATCTTCTCCTCCACACTGCCAGGCTACCTATGATACAGATACAGAGCAGCATCTTCTCCTCCACACTGCCAGGCTACCTATGATACAGATACAGAGCAGTATCTTCTCCTCCACACTGCCAGGCTGCCTATGATACAGATACAGAACAGTATCTTCTCCTCCACACTGCCAGCTACCTATGATACAGATACAGAGCAGTATCTCCTCCTCCACACTGCCAGCTGCCTATGATACAGATACAGAGCAGTATCTTCTCCTCCACACTGCCAGCTACCTATGATACAGATACAGAGCAGTATCTTCTCCTCCACACTGCCAGGCTGCCTATGATACAGATACAGAGCAGTATCTTCTCCTCCACACTGCCAGGCTGCCTATGATACAGATACAGAGCAGTATCTTCTCCTCCACACTGCCAGGCTGCCTATGATACAGATACAGAGCAGTATCTTCTCCTCCACACTGCCAGGCTGCCTATGATACAGATACAGAGCAGTATCTTCTCCTCCACACTGCCAGGCTACCTATGATACAGATACAGAGCAGCATCTTCTCCTCCACACTGCCAGGCTACCTATGATACAGATACAGAGCAGCATCTTCTCCTCCACACTGCCAGGCTACCTATGATACAGATACAGAGCAGCATCTTCTCCTCCACACTGCCAGGCTACCTATGATACAGATACAGAGCAGTATCTTCTCCTCCACACTGCCAGGCTGCCTATGATACAGATACAGAGCAGTATCTTCTCCTCCACACTGCCAGCTACCTATGATACAGATACAGAGCAGCAGCTTCTCCTCCACACTACCAGCTACCTATGATACAGATACAGAGCAGTATCTTCTCCTCCACACTGCCAGCTGCCTATGATACAGATACAGAGCAGTATCTTCTCCTCCACACTGCCAGCTGCCTATGATACAGATACAGAGCAGCATCTTCTCCTCCACACTGCCAGCTACCTATGATACAGATACAGAGCAGCATCTTCTCCTCCACACTGCCAGGCTACCTATGATACAGATACAGAGCAGCATCTTCCCCTCCACACTGCCAGCTACCTATGATACAGATACAGAGCAGCATCTTCTCCTCCACACTGCCAGGCTACCTATGATACAGATACAGAGCAGCATCTTCTCCTCCACACTGCCAGCTACCTATGATACAGATACAGAGGAGCATCTTCTCCTCCACACTGCCAGCTACCTATGATACAGATACAGAGCAGTATCTTCTCCTCCACACTGCCAGCTACCTATGATACAGATACAGAGCAGCATCTTCTCCTCCGCACTGCCAGGCTGCCTATGATACAGATACAGAGCAGCATCTTCTCCTCCACACTGCCAGGCTACCTATGATACAGATACAGAGCAGTATCTTCTCCTCCACACTGCCAGCTACCTATGATACAGATACAGAGCAGTATCTTCTCCTCCACACTGCCAGCTGCCTATGATACAGATACAGAGCAGCATCTTCTCCTCCACACTGCCAGGCTACCTATGATACAGATACAGAGCAGTATCTTCTCCTCCACACTGCCAGGCTGCCTATGATACAGATACAGAGCAGCAGCTTCTCCTCCACACTGCCAGGCTACCTATGATACAGATACAGAGCAGTATCTTCTCCTCCACACTGCCAGGCTGCCTATGATACAGATACAGAGCAGTATCTTTTCCTCCACACTGCCAGGCTGCCTATGATACAGATACAGAGCAGTATCTTCTCCTCCACACTGCCAGCTGCCTATGATACAGATACAGAGCAGCATCTTCTCCTCCACACTGCCAGCTACCTATGATACAGATACAGAGCAGTATCTTCTCCTCCACACTGCCAGCTACCTATGATACAGATACAGAGCAGTATCTTCTCCTCCACACTGCCAGCTACCTATGATACAGATACAGAGCAGTATCTCCTCCTCCACACTGCCAGCTACCTATGATACAGATACAGAGCAGTATCTTCTCCTCCACACTGCCAGCTACCTATGATACAGATACAGAGCAGCAGCTTCTCCTCCACACTGCCAGCTACCTATGATACAGATACAGAGCAGCATCTTCTCCTCCACACTGCCAGGCTGCCTATGATACAGATACAGAACAGTATCTTCTCCTCCACACTGCCAGCTACCTATGATACAGATACAGAGCAGTATCTTCTCCTCCACACTGCCAGCTACCTATGATACAGATACAGAGCAGCATCTTCTCCTCCACACTGCCAGCTACCTATGATACAGATACAGAGCAGTATCTTCTCCTCCACAATGCCAGGCTACCTATGATACAGATACAGAGCAGCATCTTCTCCTCCACACTGCCAGGCTGCCTATGATACAGATACAGAGCAGTATCTTCTCCTCCACACTGCCAGCTACCTATGATACAGATACAGAGCAGCATCTTCTCCTCCACACTGCCAGGCTACCTATGATACAGATACAGAGCAGCATCTTCTCCTCCACACTGCCAGGCTACCTATGATACAGATACAGAGCAGTATCTTCTCCTCCACAATGCCAGGCTACCTATGATACAGATACAGAGCAGTATCTTCTCCTCCACACTGCCAGCTACCTATGATACAGATACAGAGCAGCATCTTCTCCTCCACACTGCCAGGCTACCTATGATACAGATACAGAGCAGTATCTTCTCCTCCACACTGCCAGCTACCTATGATACAGATACAGAGCAGCATCTTCTCCTCCACACTGCCAGGCTACCTATGATACAGATACAGAGCAGTATCTTCTCCTCCACACTGCCAGCTGCCTATGATACAGATACAGAGCAGCATCTTCTCCTCCACACTGCCAGGCTACCTATGATACAGATACAGAGCAGCATCTTCTCCTCCACACTGCCAGGCTACCTATGATACAGATACAGAGCAGTATCTTCTCCTCCACACTGCCAGGCTGCCTATGATACAGATACAGAGCAGTATCTTCTCCTCCACACTGCCAGCTACCTATGATACAGATACAGAGCAGCAGCATCTCCTCCACACTACCAGCTACCTATGATACAGATACAGAGCAGTATCTTCTCCTCCACACTGCCAGCTACCTATGATACAGATACAGAGCAGCATCTTCTCCTCCACACTGCCAGCTACCTATGATACAGATACAGAGCAGTATCTTCTCCTCCACACTGCCAGCTACCTATGATACAGATACAGAGCAGCATCTTCTCCTCCACACTGCCAGCTACCTATGATACAGATACAGAGCAGTAACTTCTCCTCCACACTGCCAGCTACCTATGATACAGATACAGAGCAGCATCTTCTCCTCCACACTGCCAGGCTACCTATGATACAGATACAGAGCAGTATCTTCTCCTCCACACTGCCAGCTACCTATGATACAGATACAGAGCAGTATCTTCTCCTCCACACTGCCAGCTGCCTATGATACAGATACAGAGCAGCATCTTCTCCTCCACACTGCCAGGCTACCTATGATACAGATACAGAGCAGTATCTTCTCCTCCACACTGCCAGGCTGCCTATGATACAGATACAGAGCAGCAGCTTCTCCTCCACACTGCCAGGCTACCTATGATACAGATACAGAGCAGTATCTTCTCCTCCACACTGCCAGCTACCTATGATACAGATACAGAGCAGCATCTTCTCCTCCACACTGCCAGCTACCTATGATACAGATACAGAGCAGCATCTTCTCCTCCACACTGCCAGGCTACCTATGATACAGATACAGAGCAGTATCTTCTCCTCCACACTGCCAGGCTGCCTATGATACAGATACAGAGCAGCAGCTTCTCCTCCACACTGCCAGGCTACCTATGATACAGATACAGAGCAGTATCTTCTCCTCCACACTGCCAGCTACCTATGATACAGATACAGAGCAGCATCTTCTCCTCCACACTGCCAGCTACCTATGATACAGATACAGAGCAGCATCTTCTCCTCCACACTGCCAGCTGCCTATGATACAGATACAGAGCAGCAGCTTCTCCTCCACACTGCCAGGCTACCTATGATACAGATACAGAGCAGTATCTTCTCCTCCACACTGCCAGCTACCTATGATACAGATACAGAGCAGCATCTTCTCCTCCACACTGCCAGCTGCCTATGATACAGATACAGAGCAGCATCTTCTCCTCCACACTGCCAGGCTACCTATGATACAGATACAGAGCAGTATCTTCTCCTCCACACTGCCAGGCTGCCTATGATACAGATACAGAGCAGCAGCTTCTCCTCCACACTGCCAGGCTACCTATGATACAGATACAGAGCAGTATCTTCTCCTCCACACTGCCAGCTACCTATGATACAGATACAGAGCAGCATCTTCTCCTCCACACTGCCAGCTACCTATGATACAGATACAGAGCAGCATCTTCTCCTCCACACTGCCAGCTACCTATGATACAGATACAGAGCAGCATCTTCTCCTCCACACTGCCAGCTACCTATGATACAGATACAGAGCAGCATCTTCTCCTCCACACTGCCAGCTGCCTATGATACAGATACAGAGCAGCATCTTCTCCTCCACACTGTCAGCTACCTATGATACAGATACAGAGCAGCATCTTCTCCTCCACACTGCCAGCTACCTATGATACAGATACAGAGCAGCATCTTCTCCTCCACACTGCCAGCTACCTATGATACAGATACAGAGCAGCATCTTCTCCTCCACACTGCCAGCTACCTATGATACAGATACAGAGCCGTATCTTGCCAGCTGCCTGGCTCTACTCTTAAACAGGCCTGCACTTCGCAGACCGGTCACAGTCAGCCTGTGCACATGTCCAAGGCTACCAAATATCAGTATGGAAAGGTGGCACGCATAGCCCAAGGTGCTAACTAAGGCAGCCAGGGGCTGATATTTGGTAAATTTGTCAGTGAAGGCTTGCTCCATGTACAAGTCAAACGAGCAGCCCACCTCTAAAATATGGACATTCTGTGAGCCCTCGTCAACAAAAACAACATCAGGTGTATTTGGGATATCAGAGAATATATCAGCATTGTGACTGAACCAGCTGGACATTACACGGGCATGCTTGAACAGTTTTACATCAGATGGCATTATGCTATGGACTGCAGCTGCTACTAGGTCCACAATAAGATCATGTTGAATATTTTTTAATAGCTTTTAGTTCCATATTTCAAATGTAGTGGAAACATTACACATTCAATTCCAAATCAAAGCATTAACAATTTTTTATCTTATTACGTGCGTCATTTTTTTACAAAAAGCAAATAAAAGGAATATTAATCTGTTAAAAAAAATAACAGTGTCGACATTTTTCTTTTCAAACTCAAACACTTACTGAAATTCTTCAAGATTTAACCACTTTTAATTACTGAACTAATATTTAGTTGCATAACCATTGTTTTTGATAACTGCTGCGCATCTGCGTTGCATCGAGTCAATCAACTTCTGGCACCTAGAAACAGGTATTTCAGCCCAGGATGAACAAACTACATTCCACAGTTCCTGTGAATTTTTGGGTTTTGCTTCAGAAACTGCATTTTTAATGTCACCCCACAAGTTTTCAATGGGATTGAGGTCAGGGGATTAAGCTGGCCTCCATTACCTCAATCCTTTTTGTCTGGAACCAAGATGTTGCTCGCTTACTCGTGTGTTTGGGGTCGTTGTCTTGTTAAAACACCCATTTCAGGGGCATTTCCTCTTCGGCATACGGCAACATAATTTCGTCAAGTATTTTGATGTATTCAAACTGATCCATGATCCCTGGTATACGATAAATAGGCCCAACACCGTAGTGTCCCCATACCATGATTTTTGCGCCACCATGCTTCACTGTCTTCACAGTGTACTGTGGCTTGAATTCAGTACCCGGGGGTCGTCTGACGTACTGTCGACGACCACTAGACCCGAAAAGAACAATTTTACTCTCATCAGTCCACAGAATGTTATGCCATTTCTCTTTGGGCCAATTGATGTGTTCCTTGGCAAATTTTAACCGATTCTGCATGCCGTTTTTTCAACAATGGTGCTTTACAGGGGCTTCTTGCTGATAGCTTAGCTTCGATCAAACGTCTTCTGACTGTAACAGCACTTACAGGTAATTTTAGATAATCTTTGATCTTTCTGGAGGTGATGATTGGCTGAATCTTTGCCATTCTGACTATTTTTCGATCCGTTTTAACAGTAGTTGCTTGTTTTCTTCCGCGTGTTTCAGGTTTTTGTTGTCATTTTAAAGCATTTGAGATCTTTTTAGCTGAGCATCCTATAATTTGCTGCACTTCTTTATATGTTTTCCCCTCTCCAATCAACTTTTTAATCAAATTACGTTGTTCCTCCGAACAATGTTTGGAACGGCCATTTTTCAGAACGAAATATATTTTATAACAATGTGTGAAACATTTGCTTCTCTTCTTCCTTAATAAAGGACAATTAATGACACCTGTTTTTTCACAAAATGAATTCTCTAATTAAACTCCACACTGCTATTATTTTGAACACGCCCCTTTTAATGAATGAGTCAATTACTCAGAACAAGCAGCGTGCATGTCATGACAGTTGGGTCTGATGTTTTTCTATTACACTACTACATCTACAAGTAAATTATTTGCCATGCAGAAATATCACTACTACTAATAACAGTGGTTCATCAGGTTACTGATGTTGTACTGCTATTTTTTTAAACACAACTGTACATCCATTAACAACATGTGCTAGTGACTCTAGATGGTTTGAATCAGAATGTAGGATTCAGTGTGGATGGTGATTTTCAGGGTACCAAAGAGCAAGGTTATACTTTGTTGGTAGCACCTGTAGTCTGGCTTTAACTGTTAACACGAGAATGTCCTGACCTACAGCAGCATCTTCATATATAGAGTGTGATACAGAATGATCAGCAAAATCAAGTGCAGTGAGTTTTCCCTGTAACCTGAGTTCAGCCCTGTGTTGCCTCGTCTCGGCCTGCTTCACACTGAGCAGGAGTCTCCATGTTTTGGATTGTTCCCCTGTGGCTTGTGCCTCCACAGCTACACAGGGGTCCGTTCCCAGTGCATCAGAAATCATAAGGTCAGTTTGGGAGTCTGTTTTTGTCCATTTAAGCTCCACCTTGGCTCGGTTGCACAGGTCATTGAGGTCCGGCCAGTCAGACCATACTCCAAAGCCTGCAGCGCGTGTATCCAGCTTTCCAGATATCTTCCTCTTAAAGCCCAGGAAATTATCCTGATGTGCGTTGGTTACTTCCTCCTCCGCAGGTCCAGCTCCCGAACCGTGGTGTCGTCACTGTTGAGCATGTTCAGTACGGGTCAAACGAGTCACTCTAGTGGCAGTGTAAACCCACT
The DNA here is from genome assembly GCA_022702515.1 of Ilyophis sp. 1 JC-2022. NCBI lineage: Eukaryota > Metazoa > Chordata > Actinopteri > Anguilliformes > Synaphobranchidae > Ilyophis > Ilyophis sp. 1 JC-2022. Next base: position 7,675,912 of record CM040402.1, on the reverse strand, counting down.
CGACATTCGGCACTCCCAACCCCCCTTCCTTTCTGCCCAGGAAGTCCCGAATGGAGCGTGTGTTCAGACACATCTGTACAGTCTTGTTTAGTTTCCTAGACGTTCTGTGGTATATGCACATTTGCAAAAAGGAGCTGTATTTTGGCTAGGGCCACTTCCCTTACCGCCTCTAGTTTCATGACCGTGCGTAGGGGTGACAGGTAAATCAGGTAAAGTCTGTTGATATATTCATGGGCAAGATCCTGGACCTGTTCCGCCCACTCACCGGCGATATTGAATTTGTACCCGAGGTAGCGGTATGTTTCATTGCGGGAGTATACTCTGATGGGCTTACCCATTATTGTGAATAAAGGGGGGGTGTCAGACTTGGCTTTATACCAGCGGTTGCCGCCGCTCCGTCGTTCATAGAACACTGCACATTTCGTGTGTTTGACTTCTAATCCTAACCATTGCAGAAACGTGTCTGTCTGTGCCAGCATGTCTGTGATCACATGCTCCTCTCTGGATGAAACCTGAACATCGTCAGTGTACCCCTGTATGGGGTTGGGAGACTGTACATTTGATGGGGCACACGGACAGAGCCACTTCATCCACTGGTTGATGGCTAGTATGACGTTCACAGCACTCCATGGGCAGCCTGTTTATATTCCCACCCTGAGCAGTATTGGCTCTGCAAGAAGGAATGAGCCTTTGTACACATCTCATATTATATCCACAAAGGGCTGAGGTAGGATTTCCTCTAGTGCACTAAGCATCACCTTATGTGCTAATGTACCGAAGGCATCTCTGATGTCCAGGAACAGTGTAAAACTTGGATGATTCATGCTTGAAATCATCAATTCCAGTTTTTACGCAGAATACATGTTCATTCATGCCTTGCCTGTCAATGTATGCTTTCTGTTTGAGAGAGAATACCTGTGTATGCTTTCTGTTTGGGAGAGAGAATACCTGTGTATGCTTTCTGTTTGGGAGAGAGAATACCTGTGTATGCTTTCTGTTTGGGAGAGAATACCTGTGTATGCTTTCTGTTTGGGAGAGAATACCTGTGTATGCTTTCTGTTTGGGAGAGAATACCTGTGTATGCTTTCTGTTTGGGAGAGAATACCTGTGTATGCTTTCTGTTTGGGAGAGAATACCTGTGTATGCTTTCTGTTTGGGAGAGAATACCTGTGTATGCTTTCTGTTTGGGAGAGAATACCTGTGTATGCTTTCTGTTTGGGAGAGAATACCTGTGTATGCTTTCTGTTTGGGAGAGAATACCTGTGTATGCTTTCTGTTTGGGAGAGAATACCTGTGTATGCTTTCTGTTTGGGAGAGAATACCTGTGTATGCTTTCTGTTTGGGAGAGAATACCTGTGTATGCTTTCTGTTTGGGAGAGAATACCTGTGTATGCTTTCTGTTTGGGAGAGAATACCTGTGTCCACCAACCATGGAAGGATGCAGGCAAGCTGGCATTTCATAAAAACCTGATAAACAGAGCGCAGGAGAGAAATATCTCTCCATCTAGAGGGGTCATCTGTAACATTGTCCTTCTCAGGTATTCTCTGGATGAGGGCACCTTCCCATTGACCAGACAGATATTAAATATGTATATGAGGGCTCGTGTGGACCGGGGTCTAGTGGCCTTCAAAGTTTCATAGGTGACACCATCATAGCCACTGGCCTTATCATTTGGAAGAGTAGACAGGACTGTATCTACTTTATCAACGGTGAAATTACACGTCAGTAAAATAATCAGGGGCCGCTATTTCAATGCTCTGGCACCAAGGGGGCGGGGTCAGTGGTACAGAAGAAAGAGGGCGGGGCGTTTGGCAGTATAATAGCTCTGTACATCAGCAACATTACTAGTGCTGGGCGGGGCATCAGGAAAACAGCGGTTTAAAACAATGCCAATCGCTTTTGATTTGCGGTGTTGCCACAGGTACGCCCATTTGTTTCTGCCTTTCTCTGTGGTCTCTGTTTCCCGCTGAGCGATGGCTGTATAACGTCCTGCACAAAGCGCAGTTGAGTCGCAATCCAGCTAACAATCGAGGCTGTAGTAACGTGGGAAATCTTTGTTTAGAGGAAACTTTCTCAGGATCCCTCAAGATGTATTTTAGTAGTGGAAATCCGAAAAGGTCTCCCATCCCGACGTAACACGGAAAATACGCCATTCTTGTAGAAAGCCCCGGTCATTATAGACACCACTTTGCTCCATTTCTTCAGATCACCGGAGGACAGAAAGTTTGTTTTGTCCTGAAGCAATTTGGTATCCAAGCCTTTCCTGAACACTCTCACGGCTCTGGAATACTATCCATTCCTGATCCGAAAGTGGTCTCACAATCAGTGAAATCTAGCGTGCCATCTCCACTCGACCGGAGTATTGGGGCTGGGTCATGGATACCCGCTCGTTGTTTGTAGACGCGGCCGCTGATCAGAGCTTGTTTAAAAGCTTATCTTAGCGTGGCGACAAGACGCATTTGTACAAAAAGTGTCCAAAACATCTTAAACCTCTACTGCATTAACGATGGCAGTTACAACGGGCGAAATGTGCACACACACATACACACACATTACTAGTGCAGTGCCCATGCCCGTACAAAACGTGCCTGTTCGGATACAATTACTGGAATTCTGATTATAATAGATTGGCACATAACTTAACTATTGTCATTGAGCTACATCACCACAGTACAGGGCCTTAAATGGCTTTTATTCAAAAGGAACATAGAAAAGACTCCCTGGGAGCCCAGATGAACAGAATCATTATTCACAAACTAAGGGATTGAGAGGGATGTGTGATCCCCACCCTGCACTCCAGGGGGTGCTCTCAAGATAGCTTCTTGCTGCTGCTGCTGTCGATGCCCTGTTGCGTGATTATGAAATCCATGATGAGTTTGGCGGTTTTGCGCGGTCGCTCCATCACCACAGAGTGGCCGCAGTTCTCCAGCAGCTCCACCTGGCAACCTGGCAGGGAATCTGCCAACACAGACGCACCAGATACATCCACCACCTGGGGGCGACAGAGAGACCAGTCAGCAATACTCCTGGGCCCCGCCCTGCCCCGGTGCACCCTCCCACCCTCCAGGGACAGTCTTACCTGATCCTGCTTCCCCCAGATCACCTGCACAGGTACTGTGATCAGGTGCATGTGATCATGCAGGGCGTGTCTGGACCCCTCCGCAACAATCTTCATAAAAACTAGAGCGAGAGAAAGACTACACTGTTACGAGTAGTATACATTATACAGTCTATGTTATATTTTAATAAATCATTTTGAATTGAGAGAGAGAGGGAGGGAGAGGCAGAGAGAGAGATCTGCAATTTGATTGATGCACTTAAAGGGTAACAAAACACACTGGTTTTGCTAGACTCCGCCCCCTTTTGAAATTCGAAAAATGCCTAAATCTGGGCGTGATAAGGTGGTAATATAGGGGCTGAGCTCCAGGTATCAAACCACGCTCCAAACCACACCCCCAAACCACGCCCCAGCTATTTATTTTCACTAGTCGCCAAAAGCTCATTTCTACTCTGGACAGTCAGCACTCACAGCGGCTGCTTTGCCTCTCTCGCTACCTCTCTCGCTACCTCTCTCGCTACCTCTCTCGCTACCTCTCTCGCTACCTCTCTCGCTACCTCTCTCGCTACCTCTCACGCTACCTCTCACGCTACCTCTCACGCTACCTCTCACGCTACCTCTCACTCATGCTGCTGCCGTGCCCCGTTTGAGCTTATAATAATGCGGTCAGCAAACAGAAAATCACACGCACACAATGTAGGCTACTCATTTTATCATTTTAACCATCAGTGTGTACAGGATCGGTTGTCAAAACAAACCTTTAGAATCATTTTGCTTGCGCCATAAATAACGTAGCCAGTTCCATTGGCGGTACTTGCGAATACTGTGGGAATGTAAAATATCTTCACAAAGTTAATTTGACAGTTGAACATTTGTGGTTCAATTTGGAAGGAGGAGACGCATTTACACCAGTTGATCGCGGCAAATGATCCATGTTGTTTATTTTATCGATAAGGATACCAAGGAACGCAAAACATCACATTGGTTGTCAAAGAAAATGCATCGCGGAAAATTATAAAACCACAGAATGCCTGCAAGTAGGCTAACCCCAGTGTGTAGCTACGAGGCCCAAGAGAGAATGTCTGTTGTAGGGACGTACGTTGCAAAGGTAAACATGTCGCATGTATAGGCTATAGGCTACTACAACTCCTGGCTCAACTATTTGACCCAAATTCCCTCTTTCTGCAGGAAATGCCACATATAGCAATAATAAAGCATAAATTCAACAATATTTTTTAAAAGTTACTTCATTAACCAACAAAATGTAAATAACTGCTCTAGTCCACAGCGAGCCCTGCAGCTCACACTGAACGGTGTTGTGCAACGAGAGTAATAATTTGTTTACAAAAATATTCAGCATAAACAGGCCAGCAAAGGCACAGTGTGAACAAAGTAAACAACTGATACTTTACTTACCTCGTCAGAACGTAAAATTTTGTTTTGTTTTAACATAAAAATAAAAGAAATATCCACACCTTGCATGCAACGCAGAGAGTAGCTCTCCACGTCCCTGTCAGATACAGTTTTCATATGCTTTATACTATTTAGCCTAATTATTTTTAATAAAGTAGCCTATGTATTTCTATAAAAATTAAAAAACTAGCTAGCTTGAAAAACAAACTATCAAAAAGCAAGGGACTATCAAGCCATCTATAAAAAATAGGCTATTATAACTAGAATATTCAAAAAAGCTCAACTGTAAGCTAGCTATATCACTCGCTCGCTCTCTCTCTCGATCTCCTCTCCAGTCTCCACGCAGATGAACCGCTGCCCCGAGATTCGCTTTTATAGCTGCTGCGTAGGCCGCCCTCGCTCCAAAACTTCAGGGCGTAGCCACGGAACTATCGATGGGCGTAGCTGTACAGGTTTCTATTTCGTAACCGAGGGAGAAATACGTAGGCAAAGACTTTTCTGGCCAATCACAGATTGAACGTGCAGTACCTAATGTGTTACCACTAGAGACACTTTTATGCTTTTTTGCGCTGACTGCAGCAATTTGTCAAGATTTGGACCAGGATGAGTAATGAGTAACACTTAGAAAACCCAAAAGTATCAGTTCTCATCTAAAAGAAGTGGTTTTAGTGCTTTGTTACCCTTTAAAGCAGGTGCAGCTCATTTCATTAGTGTCTGCTTTGCCCACGTACAGGTCGGTTTGAGCCCCCCTGGCTGTGACCGAATCAGACCCCTGTTCCCTGTTCGGTTTGAGCCAGCCCATGGCTGTGAGCGAATCAGACCCCTGTTCTCTGTCCACGTGTTGTGCAGGATTGGAGCACCTGAGCAGGACCTGGAGTTCAGTCGCCCTGAAATAGTCTGAGACCTACCTTCATTATAAAAGTCGGTGTGTGGAAGACGCACATCCACCAGCCCCTGAAGAATCTGACAGCAAACAAGAAACAAAGAAAATAAATCAACTGTACAAGACATTGCATTTATTAATTCATTCAGCTGCAGGCCCAAACTGATCTAATTGGCTGCTACAGCTGCAGGTGCAACCTGTGCTCTAATTGGCTGCTACAGCTGCAATGTGTGTTCTAATTGGCTGCTACAGCTGCAATGTGTGTTCTAATTGGCTGCTACAGCTGCAATGTGTGTTCTAATTGGCTGCTACAGCTGCAATGTGTGTTCTAATTGGCTGCTACAGCTGCAGGTGTAGACTGTGCACTCATTACCTACGACAGCCACATACAAAAACTGCGCCCTTATTGGTTACTACAGCCAAATAGACCAACTGCACCTTTATTGTGACAATAAGAGGGGGGAAGGGAAGGAGGAGGACTCTCATAGGAGCAGAGAAAAGAGGAGGAGGACTCTCATAGAAGCAGAGAAAAGAGGAGGAGACTCTCATAGAAGCAGAGCCAGAAGGAAGAGGAGGAGACTCTCATAGGAGCAGAGCCAGGAGGAGGAGGAGGAGGAGACTCTCATAGAAGCAGAGCCAGGAGGAGGAGGAGACTCTCATAGGAGCAGAGCCAGAAGGAGGAGGAGACTCTCATAGGAGCAGAGCCAGGAGGAGGAGGAGGAGACTCACATAGGAGCAGAGCCAGAAGGAGGAGGAGACTCTCATAGGAGCAGAGCCAGGAGGAGGAGGAGGAGGAGACTCTCATAGGAGCAGAGCCAGGAGGAGGAGGAGGAGACTCACATAGGAGCAGAGCCAGGAGGAGGAGACTCTCATAGGAGCAGAGCCAGGAGGAGGAGGAGACTCACATAGGAGCAGAGCCAGGAGGAGGAGGACACTCACCTGCTGCGGGATCTTGAAGCGCACGTGGGAGCAAAGTCTCAGCATGTCCTCCATCTCCTCTGGGGTGGTGGGGATTAAGTGGGAGCCCTGGGGCATGCCGGATTTCTTCAGCACCTGCAGCTGCTTTAAAAACCTGCTCTCATTGGGGGACCTCAGCCCTGGGGGCGGAGTCACAGGTAAAGCTGGTCATCTGAGAGCGCGCACGCGCACGCACACACACACACACACACACACACACAAACCTGCGGGGCAGATGAGGGTCAGGCCGAAGATGTGGGCGGGGTGGCCAGCAGCATACATCCCTGCCACATTACCCCCCATAGAGGTGCCCACCAGGTGGAAAGGCTTCTTATTCAAGCGAATGCTCTCGACAAACTAGGGGACAGACACAGCATAGCCTTTATTTAGACCCACAGCCTTTATTTAGACCCACAGCCAGAGAAACACCGACTATTTAAAAACACAGCCTTTATTTCGACCCACAGCCAGAGAAACAGCCTGTATTGAGAAACACAGCCAGAAAAACACAGCCTGTATTTAGACCCACAGCCAGAGAAACACAGCCTGTATTTAGACCCACAGCCAGAGAAACACAGACTATTTAAAAACACAGCCTTTATTTTGACCCACAGCCAGAGAAACAGCCTGTATTGAGAAACACAGCCAGAAAAACACAGCCTGTATTGAGAAACACAACCAGAGAAGCACAGCCTGTATTTAGAAACACAGCCAGGGAACCACAGCCTGTATTTATGCATTTAGTAACATAGCACACTGGGGGGGGGGATTCAGATGGTGATGTCATCCGTGCAGAAGGTCCTGCCTCCCCTGCTGTGCCACACCCACCTGGTGTATCCTGCGCACCTGGCCCTGGATGGAGTAGTCGTCGTCACAGGTGCGGGTCGTGCCCTCGTGCCCGGGCATGTCCACACACAGCAGGTGCAGGTGTTTAGGGAGGAACTGCACAGGAGTCACACAGACATGACTAATTAACACATCGCATCACAGTGTCAGAATTCCACTACAGAAGAAACCGGCTCCACCCCCCACGCTTCTGTTAGCTTCCCCCTTCATCACTTCATCTTCATCACATAAAACCTATTTATGAAGTCATTCATCAGCAGATCTGTGATGGACTGGTCATACCTTGACCACAGACAGCCATGTGTCCTTGTGGGTGGAGAATCCGTGCAGCATGAGGACAGAGGGGCGTGGTCCGGGTTTACCCCTGACCGAGTAACAGAAGCGGTAACCCCCACAGTCTGCATACCGCACCTGCAACCCCAAAGTCCTTCTCCAGTACCTAAATACAACAGCAGGGGGCGATGTGACACAAAACACAATCACAATCATGTCCCAATCAGCACACTCGTCTACTATTGAGTATGCCAGTTGAGTATCCTTTTTTAAAAAAGCTGTTAAGTTAACAGTTCTGAAAATTTAGTATTCTTAATATCCCCAACTTATTTCTGGGTTTTCGCTGATTATATGGAGGATATTCTTTGCATACTGCATGTCACTAAACAGTATGCAGTAAGCATTATACAATATGCTAGTACACAGTAAATAGGACACAGTAAATAGGGCTCTCATTCGGACACAGCCACGCATTGCACACTGACACTAATGTGTGTGTGTGTCTATATATATATATATATATATACACATATACATATACACATACACATACACACACACACACACAGGTGTAGCTCAAAAAATTTGAATATCGTGAAAGTTCAATATTTTTTGTCACTCATTTCAGAAAGTGAAACTCATATTATATAGATTCATTACATAGTTAAATATTTCAAGCCTTTATTTCTTGTAATTTTGATGATTATGGCGTATGTGATAGCAATTTTCTGATTCACAATGTGTGTGCTAATTTAGAGATGTATGTTAATTTAGAGACAATCACATTATTAACATTTAACACATATTAAATGTTTCTTTGATTATTATTTAGTCTAACAGTAATGCCGTGGTAAGGGAACAGATAGTTTTCAGTCAGCACATGAGCTGGATCAAACCGATTCTCTCTGTGTCTGTCCCTCTTAGAGGAAAACAGGCAGCCTCGAAGATAAACGGCTATGTTATTGTTAGTGAAAGCCTGCTAGAACATTCTGATATGATGGCAAGGTCAGAAGTTATCTGGAGACTCAATACTATTAAACTTAGGTTGTCAGCTAAATGTCTCTGTAACTGTGATATTATACATAGAGTCCGCCCTCTGTGACATAGCCTGTAAAAAAGTTATAAATGTCTTCTGTACTTCCTGATCATTAGAGAGCTGGGGAAGGACTCTCTCATAATTGGTTTATCCGCAAATAAACTAATTATTATACAACACGGATTTGTTGTGGTTCTGTTTGAACAGACTTAGCTTCACTGTGGGTTAAAGTGAGATTTCCACGACACGTACAGCTAATGAAACCCAAAATTCAGTGTCTCAGAAAATTAGAATATTTTGCTTTAACATATTTTTAAAGTATCATATTTAATATTTGGTCGCATATCCTTTGCATGCTGTTACTTCCTGAAATCTGTGACCAATCAACATCAAAAGACTCTCGATATCTTATTTTCAGGTACTGATACAAGCGATACTATAACCTCTCTGCATTTGAACTGATCTCTATGGGAATTTGGGGGTGAGACTAGATTCAGCTGTAAATTACACTGGTACAGTATGGAACACATGGCTGGCTAAATGGCTGTAAGTCATCAAGGGTCTGAGCTATCGAACGAGCCCAAAACCATCACTCTGTTGCCAGATATGGAGTAGATGTGGATGGATCACTGCAAGGGTTATTTCTCCTGACTCATTTTCCTATAGAACTCTATGGGGGAAAAAGTCAGGAGAAACAACCCTTAAAGGGATCCATCCACATCTACTCCATATCTGGCCGCAGAGTGATGGTTTGGGGCTCGTTTGATACCTTAGACCAGGGGTGTCAAACTCCAGTCCTGGAGGGCCGCGGTGTCTGCAGGTATTTGTGGTTTCCTTTCAATCAGCAGCCAATTAAAGCCTTGGGAAAAGGTGTGTGGATTCTTAGCCAATCAATGATTTAAACAAATCACTCATGTTGAAACACATCGAAAACCAGCAGACACTGCGGCCCTCCAGGACTGGAGTTTGACACACCTGCCTTAGACCCTTGATGACGTACAGCCATTTCGCCAGCCATGTGTTCCATACTGTACCAGCATAATTTACAGCTGAATCTAGTCTTACCCCCAAATTCTCATAGAGATCAGTTCAAATACAGAGAGGTTATAGTATCACTTGTAACAGTACCTGAAAATAAGATATCGAGAGTCTTTTGATGTTGATTGGTCACAGACTTCAGGAGGTAACAGCATGCAAAGGATATGCGACCAAATATTAAATATGAGCAAAATATTCTAATTTTCTGAGACACTGAATTTTGGGTTTCATTAGCTGTAAGCCATAATCATCAAAATTACAAGAAATAAAGGCTTGAAATATTTCACTCTATGTGTAATGAATCTATATAATATATGAGTTTCACTTTGACATGAGTGACAAAAAATATTGAACTTTTTCACGATATTCTAATTTTTTGAGCTGCACCTGTATATATATATACACACACACACACACATTCAATACAGACATATGCTTGCAACAAAAGCACACAATACACACAGAAAATCACATCATACAAAATATGCACACATGGCACTATTATATATATTATATCATTATATTATATATATAGACAACAAGGGCATCTTTTCAGTCAGAGTCTTTGTTCTTTTGTTCATTACTCAACCTGTGTTTAATCATTTTGTGCTTTTTCCACAATTACCAACAGATGCAAAAACTAAATTCAAGCAGGAATATAACCACAAAAGGTTATTTTGGAATCAAAGCCTGTTTGTACTGTGACTGAAACCTAATGTATACCAAAGATTCATAAAGAATGTGTGCAACTGCCTGACATGTCTATAAAGTATGCATGATGCTGTGAATGAAATGGAGCGCTTTCCATTTGAACTCCTGCGAGATGAATAGTCTGTGTACAGGCTGTGTTTTAGCGCAGTGAATAGTCTGCGTACAGGCCGTGTTAGCGCAGTGAATAGACTGCGTACAGGCCGTGTTAGCGCAGTGAATAGTCTGCGTACAGGCCGTGTTTTAGCGCAGTGAATAGTCTGCGTACAGGCCGTGTTTTAGCGCAGTGAATAGTCTGCGTACAGGCCGTGTTTTAGCGCAGTGAATAGTCTGCGTACAGGCCGTGTTTTAGCGCAGTGAATAGTCTGCGTACAGGCCGTGTTTTAGCGCAGTGAATAGTCTGCGTACAGGCCGTGTTTTAGCGCAGTGAATAGTCTGCGTACAGGCCGTGTTTTAGCGCAATGAATAGTCTGCGTACAGGCCGTGTTTTAGCGCAGTGAAGTCTGCGTACAGGCTGCGTTAGCGCAGTGAATAGTCTGCGTACAGGCTGTGTTTTAGCGCAGTGAATAGTCTGCGTACAGGCCGTGTTTTAGCGCAGTGAATAGTCTGCGTACAGGCCGTGTTTTAGCGCAGTGAATAGTCTGCGTACAGGCCGTGTTTTAGCGCAGTGAATAGTCTGCGTACAGGCCGTGTTTTAGCGCAGTGAATAGTCTGCGTACAGGCCGTGTTTTAGCGCAGTGAATAGTCTGCGTACAGGCCGTGTTTTAGCGCAGTGAATAGTCTGCGTACAGGCCGTGTTTTAGCGCAGTGAATAGTCTGCGTACAGGCCGTGTTTTAGCGCAGTGAATAGTCTGCGTACAGGCCGTGTTAGCGCAGTGAATAGTCTGCGTACAGGCCGTGTTAGCGCAGTGAATAGTCTGCGTACAGGCCGTGTTAGCGCAGTGAATAGTCTGCGTACAGGCCGTGTTAGCGCAGTGAATAGTCTGCGTACAGGCCGTGTTTTAGCGCAGTGAATAGTCTGCGTACAGGCCGTGTTAGCGCAGTGAATAGTCTGCGTACAGGCCGTGTTAGCGCAGTGAATAGTCTGCGTACAGGCCGTGTTAGCGCAGTGAATAGTCTGCGTACAGGCCGTGTTAGCGCAGTGAATAGTCTGCGTACAGGCCGTGTTAGCGCAGTGAATAGTCTGCGTACAGGCCGTGTTAGCGCAGTGAATAGTCTGCGTACAGGCCGTGTTAGCGCAGTGAATAGTCTGTACAGGCCGTGTTAGCGCAGTGAATAGTCTGTACAGGCCGTGTTAGCGCAGTGAATAGTCTGTACAGGCCGTGTTAGCGCAATGGATAGTCTGTACAGGCCGTGTTAGCGCAGTGGATAGTGTGTACAGGTTTTGTTAGCACAGTGAATAGTGTACAGGTTGTGTTAGCGCAGTGAATAGTGTGTACAGGCCGTGTTAGCGCAGTGAATAGTCTGCGTACAGGCCGTGTTAGCGCAGTGAATAGTCTGCGTACAGGCCGTGTTAGCGCAGTGAATAGTCTGCGTACAGGCCGTGTTAGCGCAGTGAATAGTCTGCGTACAGGCCGTGTTAGCGCAGTGAATAGTCTGCGTACAGGCCGTGTTAGCGCAGTGAATAGTCTGCGTACAGGCCGTGTTAGCGCAGTGAATAGTCTGCGTACAGGCCGTGTTAGCGCAGTGAATAGTCTGCGTACAGGCCGTGTTAGCGCAGTGAATAGTCTGCGTACAGGCCGTGTTAGCGCAGTGAATAGTCTGCGTACAGGCCGTGTTAGCGCAGTGAATAGTCTGCGTACAGGCCGTGTTAGCGCAGTGAATAGTCTGCGTACAGGCCGTGTTAGCGCAGTGAATAGTCTGCGTACAGGCCGTGTTAGCGCAGTGGATAGTGTGTACAGGTTGTGTTAGCACAGTGAATAGTGTACAGGTTGTGTTAGCGCAGTGAATAGTCTGCGTACAGGCCGTGTTAGCGCAGTGAATAGTCTGCGTACAGGCCGTGTTAGCGCAGTGAATAGTCTGCGTACAGGCCGTGTTAGCGCAGTGAATAGTCTGCGTACAGGCCGTGTTAGCGCAGTGAATAGTCTGCGTACAGGCCGTGTTAGCGCAGTGAATAGTCTGCGTACAGGCCGTGTTAGCGCAGTGAATAGTCTGCGTACAGGCCGTGTTAGCGCAGTGAATAGTCTGTACAGGCCGTGTTAGTGCAATGGATAGTCTGTACAGGCTGTGTTAGCGCAGTGGATAGTGTACAGGTTGTGTTAGCGCAGTGAATAGTCTGTGTACAGGCCGTGTTAGCGCAGTGAATAGTCTGCGTACAGGCCGTGTTAGCGCAGTGAATAGTCTGTGCACAGGCTGTGTTAGCGCAGTGAATAGTCTGCGTACAGGCCGTGTTAGCGCAGTGAATAGTCTGCGTACAGGCCGTGTTAGCGCAGTGAATAGTCTGCGTACAGGCCGTGTTAGCGCAGTGAATAGTCTGTACAGGTCGTGTTAGTGCAGTGGATAGTCTGTACAGGCTGTGATAGCGCAGTGAATAGTCTGTACAGGCTGTGTTAGCACAGTGAATAGTCTGTGTACAGGCTGTGTTAGCACAGTGAATAGTCTGTGTACAGGCTGTGTTAGCACAGTGAATAGTCTGTGTACAGGCTGTGTTAGCACAGTGAATAGTCTGTGTACAGGCTGTGTTAGCACAGTGAATAGTCTGTGTACAGGCTGTGTTAGCACAGTGAATAGTCTGTGTACAGGCTGTGTTAGCACAGTGAATAGTCTGTGTACAGGCTGTGTTAGCACAGTGAATAGTCTGTGTACAGGCTGTGTTAGCACAGTGAATAGTCTGTGTACAGGCTGTGTTAGCACAGTGAATAGTCTGTGTACAGGCTGTGTTAGCACAGTGAATAGTCTGTGTACAGGCTGTGTTAGCACAGTGAATAGTCTGTGTACAGGCTGTGTTAGCACAGTGAATAGTCTGTGTACAGGCTGTGTTAGCACAGTGAATAGTCTGTGTACAGGCTGTGTTAGCACAGTGAATAGTCTTGCAAGATTGCCTACCGACTGATGCCTGGAGGGGTGGATGATGTGACCATTGACCTTACCAGTAGTAGACCTTGATGAGGGCAGAGGGCCAGAGGAAGAAGGAGGCCAAAAAGGCTAGAATGGGGATGGCCAGTGTCCCCCCCGCAATCAGGAACATGTTGAGCATATCCATGTCCATCGCGAGCGTCACCTGCTACACAAGAAAGCACCACCCCACTGAGACCACACTAACACACACACACTGAGACCACACTGACACACAGAGACCACACTAACACACACACACACAGACCACACTAACACTAACACACACACAGACACAAACACACAGAGACCACACTAACACACACACACACACACTGAGACCACACTAACACACACACACACAGACCACACTAACACACAGAGACCACACTAACACACACACACACACACAGACCACACTAACACTAACACACACAGAGACCACACTAACACACACACCCCCACACTGAGACCACACTAACACACACAGAGACCACACTAATACAGACCACACTAACACACACACACACACACAGAGACCACACTAACACACACACAGAGACCACACTGAGACCACACTAACACACACACAGAGACCACACTAACACACACACAGAGACCACACACACACACACACAGAGACCACACACACACACACACACACACACACAGAGACCACACTAACACACACACAGAGACCACACTAACACACACACACAGAGACCACACTAACACACAGAGACCACACACACACACACACACACACAGAGACCACACACACACACACACACAGAGACCACACTAACACACAGAGACCACACTAACACACAGAGACCACACTAACACACACACAGAGACCACACTAACACACACACAGAGACCACACTAACACACACACAGAGACCACACTAACACACACACACAGACCACACTAACACACAGAGACCACACTAACACACACACACACAGACCACAATAACACACACAGACCACACTAACACACTGAGACCACACTAACACACACACACAGACCACACTAACACACACACAGAGACCAAACTAACACACACACACACTAACACACACACAGACCACACTAACACACTGAGACCACACTAACACAGACCGCACAGAGCCTCTCAAGGTAATCATTATAGTCTTTGCTCTATTGTGTAATTTACTGCAGAGAGAGAAACAGTCACAGGGACTAATATAGCTGCACATAATGAGTAAGCCACTAAATAAAAGCACAGAAATGTGTTCCATCTGGAAAGCAGCCGAATGTACCCATGAGCCAAGAAACAGGAGAGTAAAGGGACATCGAACAGAACAGGCCTCTTTCTCCATTTGCCCTTCAGTTAACCAATAGGGCAAAGACAGGGGGAGGGTATAGCACATTCTAAGTGGACCTGCCCATGTGCACATTGCACACACGCCTGTGTTCAGTAAGAATGTAGGTCTTTACAAACATCCCCCTCATCTATGGTTTGATATTTAGGTGCAGTTATGACTGTCAGATTATACACTACGATCCATCTTGAAAAATTTCACAATCAACATGCCGGGATTTCCAACAGCTAGGCCTACCAACTAGAGCGGCTCTCCAAAAAGCATATTGATCTCTGGGATAAAGGCCGTTGGGCACGCACTCAACTCAAGCGCGACAGGATGTCCGCCAAAACCAGAGTTCTGGAATTCCACCGAACTTCTACAGGAATTAATCTGCAGTGACCTACGGCCCGCTGAAGTCTATACAAACTTTTTCAGAATTAATTATTCCCAATACATAAATTCTACATTGTTCTAAATTCATTTTACATGTTTTAAATAATTATATTCAGAAGTGATATTCACTGCTGCATTTTTTAGTTATAATCACTAAAGGAGTGTTAATGTTTAAACCAGGATGTGCTTTTTCCTCGTGACCACAGCAGCAGATCAGAGACTATATATCCAGTTGAAATCTTTGAAATACTAATTTTTAGGCTACTTTATAGTGAAAAACAACAGTGTTCCCATTGGATATATGGAATCACATTTAACTGTAGTGGGCAAGCCTATGTTGCACTTCAGTGTTAAATGTAAAATAGCCTAATGACATTTCCATTTGAAAAATAAATAGGCCTACAAATGTTTGGCTAAAGCAAAAGGTGGCTGAAAGAGACGTTCGTTTTATACACCGTTTGATTTTACAATTAGGCTATATTTGTTTCGCTCGGCCAATATGTCAGAATATGCGATTGACTCAATTTATGACTGTGTGCCGAAAGAGAACTATTGGCATTATCTGTTCTGTTTATAAAGCGTGTTACATAAATGAAAATAGAAAGAAAAAAAGTGCACAAATAGGCTATTCTATTCTCAGCGTTTCATGGCTAATGCTCCAGGGTCAATAATTAATTAACACCAATGGATACCCTACCATATTCCTCAAACTATCTCAACGACAATGAAACGACACAATTCGTATAAAAATCACAAAATAAAACCATAGATTCGATACATTAGGATTGGACAACCCTGCTCCCTTGCCTTATCTAAATAATGTCCCTTTCCTATAACAATAGGTAAGCACTGAGCCGAAAGTAAATTATCGAGCCAGAAACTATCGAAGTAGGTTAACAGAAAAATGAACAATAACGTTACCTCTCCGTCCTCTCAGACCGCTGGATCTTTCACAATAATATTTCCTCAGGTGAAGGTAAACTGTCTCTAAAGCGCACGGATTTCTAGCGAACACATTATGACTGAATCATTGTTCACATTCGAACCCCCGGGTTGCGACGACCCCTTTACACGCCGTGAATACAGGCTGTGTCACAGTATTTAAAGGGGAAGGTAGCGTTCGTCTCTGCCGCCTGTATTGCGCTTGGAATCAGTCGTCCTCAATAGATCCAGTACTCACTAATCCAGGGGTGGGCAACTCCAGGCCTCGTGTGTATGCATGTTTTACTGCCACCAGTTACCACGGCTCAACCAGCTAATTAGTCACACACAGAATTACCGATTCACTCGTAAATTACAGAACGATGAAACGCTAAAATACACGCATACCGGCACAACAACATTCATCAGCTGCTGTTCATATCGCGGATATGTAGATTAAAATATCAGATCATGTAAACGATTGGGCTAATTAAATAATTATTAACTGGTGGCAGCAAAAACCTTCATACACACCGGCCGGCGAGGCCTGGAGTTGCCCATCCGTGCACTAATCTATAGTGGTTCTCAAGGATATGGTAAGATATTATCTCAGATACCTCCCTCTTTAAATTTAGTGATTGCGTGAGCAGCGCAATTTCTCACAGAAATAGTAACTTCTTCTTCTGTGAGGTGGCAGAGATCTATCGCCATCTGCAGTGCAAAATTGTAAATGCATGTGTTTCTGGAAGTGACATAAATGCAGCGCCATTCGCTTGTTTAAACCAAGGGGCTAAGACCGACCAGGGGCTAAGACCGACCAGGGGCTGCGTTCGGATCCGAAATGTATCCTTTCTTCCTATCATTCCCTTCCCTTGCTTCAAGGGGGGAATCCCCAAAATGCCAGGATGAAATATGGCCGCCACAACAAGTGTGATTCGGATCCATTTTTAATAAAGGAGAGGGAGTAATTATATTCCCTCGCCCCCTCATTTATCCTCCCTTCCACCAAAGGTATAAAATACAAGCTTCCAGCAAGAAGGGAATCCCACAATGCAATGCTCCACATGGGAAAAGTGGGCGGTCACCATAGAACTATGTGGCGGTCACATTTCAATTCTATGGTGTTGCACTTCCGAAATGTTGCAAGGGCGGTTCAGTTATATTTTTGTTTGTTTCTCGTCAATCCTCTCTTGCAGAGCACCTTTTAAGTTTGCTTGCTGCACGTAGCAAACTGCGTCACAAGATAAGCTCCCTCGAGGAAAGACAGCAAGGGAAGGGAGCGTGTTAAATTGGATTCGAATGCAGCCCTGGGCCGTGATTGAATACGACCCCTGCTCCCTGTCCACTGTCCCCTGTTCACTCAGACCCCTGTCCCTATGCGCCCCGTCCCCTCACTTTGCAAGCAGTGTGCGAAATAAATCTCGCAAAACTCTTCCAAACTAGTGCGGTAAGTAGTTCGTAATAGTTATTTAGAATTTTTTTATTTATTGAGAATATCAATCAGTTTCCATATGATTGTTACAAAGTGTAGATTATGAATGAAGATAGAATTAACAAAAATTTAAAAAAGTAGTTTGTAATATGAACCTATCTTGTACCATAGATATACATATACACTCTGTCTTTTACGTTTTTACCATGTCTTCCGGGTTACTTACTAAAATTGTCAGATGAGTGTGCTCCTGAATTCCCTCAACAAAACCCCGAAAATAAGGGGTTCATCCTGGTATTTTAAGTGCCCCCATTTGTGAGAAAAAGTCGCCCACTCAAAAGCTTTTTGACGACGTGGACTCAAATATGCACCCTCAACAGGGTGTAGGGGTCGTATTCGGACACGGCCCTCAACAGGGTGTAGGGGTCGTATTCGGACACGGCCCATGTCGTTTTAACCATCGCATGGCAGGCGAGGGAGGAGCTCATTTGGAACCACTGCATGCCGACTCAGTAGCACCCTCTAGGGAACTCTATGGTAGTTCTCAAACTCGGTCCTGGTATGCAGGTTTTTGTTCCAACCACAATTTAAATCCCAGAATTTTAACAAGCTGTTAATTGTTCTTAATTGGACACTTTTCATGTTTTAAGGAATTATATACCATCTTAAACTACAATATGTCGAAAATAGCTACGCCTGCCATGCAGAATAGAAGTCCCATATACACATGCTTCTTGTGCTATATTACATAAAAGGTTGTTTTTTTTAACTCATTGAGGTGTATAAATAGGCTCCTAATTGGTGAAGGTGTGAACACCTGGTAGATGAAGAATTCAAAGACAACGCAAATGATAACAAGCCATGAGTGTACCTGAGAACTATTAGCAATTTATTTATTTATTCTTTTAATATCATGTTAAAGAAGCACATTTACACAAAATCATGTTTGAACATGATTCCTACATTGCAATGGTAACTACACTCTAGATCACATTTATTTTAGATGTAGACGTGTTTGTATGCCTACCTTATAATGAACCTTATTCATCCATTTCGTTATTTCAACAATTCTGAAATAATATCGTATATCAGAAAATACTGGCAGAAAAGCGTCTTTGTGCTGCCCTCTAGCGGTTGGAATTTTCTTTCTGCACCACACGCTGCCCCCGCCCCAATGGTGATGTCAGAGTACCTCCGTCATATGTGACCCACTCTACAAAAATGAGTCTGATGTGGCCAAAACAAAATGAGCTTATGATTTTTAAAAATAATATATTTTTCACAAATGACAAAAAGACACATAAGAGAAAAACAAGCTTTTAAAACCACATACATGTGCATACATGTATATGCATACGGTGCAGATTTGGACACCAAAAATTTGGTTGATACCAAAAATGTAAGGGCAGTGAATATAAAGACGATTGCAAGAGGGGCGAAAACACGCAAATTTTACGCATCACAGCGAACAAAAAAATTTACTTGAAACAAAAAAGTAAACAAAATCCTTTAATAAAACTTCAGGAATCAAAATCAATACTTCTTTCGGTTTTATCTGAGAATATGGATATTAAAAAAGCAAGACAAACTAATAAAAATCACCCCACAACATTCACTCGCTCTGTACGTGTAAACATTACGCCACATCCGACTCATTATTGCAGAGCGGGTCACATATGGATAATTGTTGCCGCCCACAACAGAATAGCCGGCACCTGATTGGTTTGACGCATTACAGTCCTTTGGTTTTTAAAGCGGAACAACATGGCGGCCTGTTCATAAACTTTTATTCCACCTAAACACTCCATATGTTTCTGAAAATATTTTAGATGAGAAATAGGCAATGCAGTTGCTAAATCTTGATTCATATTTGATATGCAATGCCTGGTTTCAGTTTGATCCGAGTATGGACACCCCCCCCCCCCCCCCGCCCCCTCTCCCTCACTCTCCCCATTAACTATTTTTGAAAATTGTGTAGTAGGTGGAGACAGGCTGAGACAGTGGGTGCATTTACTCTTTAATAAAATTTACCTGGTTTGAAAG
The DNA here is from genome assembly GCA_022702515.1 of Ilyophis sp. 1 JC-2022. Classification (NCBI taxonomy): domain Eukaryota; kingdom Metazoa; phylum Chordata; class Actinopteri; order Anguilliformes; family Synaphobranchidae; genus Ilyophis; species Ilyophis sp. 1 JC-2022. The sequence continues at coordinate 7,656,524 of CM040402.1, read as the reverse complement.
GAAATGGAGTCTGAAGAACAGTGAATTTTATATTTATTTAGTCATTTAAGTGAAAATAATCAAAGCTTTCAAACATTTATAGAAAACTTGTTCTGCATCTTCTATAACTTCACTGCATAATTATCTTCTTGCATGAGCAGATGAGGTTCTCCTAACAGGGACATACTGGAATGACCAATGTGAATGATCTCTATCACAAAAACATGAAAACAGAAATAAGTGGAAATATTAAAGTCATCCCAAAAGTGTGTATGTGCGTGTGTGTGTGTATGTGTGTGTGTGTGTGTGTGAGTGCGTGTGTGTGTGTGTGCGTGCGTGTGTATGTGCGTGTGTGAGTGCGTGTGTGTGTGTGCGTGCGTGTATGTGCGTGCGTGTGTATGTGCGTGTGTGTGTGCGTGTGTGTATGTGTATGTGCATGTGTGTATGTGTGTGCGTGTATGTGCGTGCGTGTGTGTGTGCACATGCACACTCTCGAGTGTATCTGTGTGTACTCTATATATACCCAGTAATTATACTTTTCCCAGAAGTGGCTTTTAAATTACCACAATATCAGTGAAAAATAAAAGGAAGACAGAAAAGCCTCGGTGCTCATGGGAGAAATGCCTATTTTAGGCCGCAGTAACACTTACATTAAAAATCAAACGGATAACGCAATGTGGAGATGAAGTATTTTATCTACAGCGCAAGTCGCTAGTTTTATTCCCTCTATGCACTGGCAGTAAAACATTTATTGAAAACATTTATTGGGTGGGGCTCCCTCTGTTGGCAGGAGGGCTTGTGGGTTAGGGGGGCAGTGCTTTATGGGTTAGGGGGCGTGGCTCCGTTAGTAGGCGGGGCTTGTTGGGTTAGGGGACAGGGCTCCGTGGGATCAGGAGGAGTTCTCGGACAGGGTGGTGTACATCAGGCCCCCGACAACCATCACGGCAACAGCAGAGCCACAGCACAGCCACCCACTCTGGAACAGAGGCACTACAGTTACTAAACACAGCCAACTTAACACCACTAAACACAGTCACCTTAACTGTGCTGCTGTGGACATCACTAAACACAGTCACTTTATTAAACTGTGCTGCTCTGGACATCACTAAACACAGTCACTTTATTAAACTGTGCTGCTGTGGACATCACTAAACACAGTCACTTTATTAAACTGTGTTGCTGTGGACATCACTAAACACAGTCACTTTATTAAACTGTGTTGCATCACCTAAATAAACACTTGCAAATGTAAATAACAAGTAATAACAATAATAATAATAATAATATTTTAAAAATCACATTGAAAAAGGCAGATTCACATGCTGAATGGTGGGAGGAATCAGACAGACAGACAGAAGGATGACTTAGTGAAGTTCTCCCAGTGTACTTGAGCTCCTAAACCATAAAGAAATGAGTGGAGTTCAGACACACCCCGACATGAGAGTTTGTGGGGTGGTAGATGCAGACAGGTGGAGGAGAGGAGTTTGGAGTACCTGCGTCTACCCCAGGGAGCTGTAAGCCCAGAACAGCACAGCCAGGACCACGCCCACCAGCAGAGCCAGGATAGGCTGCAGAAAGGCCTGCAGGGGTGGGACAGTACAATCAAACACACATGACCTCCATCGTCTCCCCACTCTTCCTCTGTACACACACATGAGCTCCATCGTCTCCCCACTCTTCCTCTGTACACACACATGAGCTCCATCATCTCCACACTCTTCCTCTGTACACACACACAAGCTCCATCATCTCCCCACTCTTCCTCTGTACACACACACGAGCACCATCGTCTCCACACTCTTCCTCTGTACACACACACGAGCTCCATCGTCTCCACACTCTTCCTCTGTACACACACATGAGCTCCATCATCTCCACACTCTTCCTCTGTACACACACACGAGCTCCATCATCTCCACACTCTTCCTCTGTACACACACACAAGCTCCATCATCTCCACACTCTTCCTCTGTACACACACATGAGCTCCATCATCTCCACACTCTTCCTCTGTACACACACATGAGCTCCATCATCTCCACACTCTTCCTCTGTACACACACACGAGCTCCATCATCTCCACACTCTTCCTCTGTACACACACACGAGCTCCATCGTCTCCCCACTCTTCCTCTGTACACACACACAAGCTCCATCGTCTCCCCACTCTTCCTCTGTACACACACATGAGCTCCATCGTCTCCACACTCTTCCTCTGTACACACACATGAGCTCCATCATCTCCACACTCTTCCTCTGTACACACACATGAGCTCCATCATCTCCACACTCTTCCTCTGTACACACACGAGCTCCATCATCTCCACACTCTTCCTCTGTACACACACATGAGCTCCATCATCTCCACACTCTTCCTCTGTACACACACATGAGCTCCATCATCTCCACACTCTTCCTCTGTACACACACACAAGCTCCATCATCTCCACACTCTTCCTCTGTACACACACATGAGCTCCATCATCTCCACACTCTTCCTCTGTACACACACACATGAGCTCCATCGTCTCCACACTCTTCCTCTGTACACACACACAAGCTCCATCATCTCCACACTCTTCCTCTGAACACACACACAAGCTCCATCATCTCCACACTCTTCCTCTGTACACACACATGAGCTCCATCATCTCCACACTCTTCCTCTGTACACACACACAAGCTCCATCATCTCCACACTCTTCCTCTGTACACACACATGAGCTCCATCATCTCCACACTCTTCCTCTGTACACACACACAAGCTCAATCATCTCCCCACTCTTCCTCTGTACACACACACGAGCACCATCGTCTCCACACTCTTCCTCTGTACACACACACGAGCTCCATCGTCTCCACACTCTTCCTCTGTACACACACATGAGCTCCATCATCTCCACACTCTTCCTCTGTACACACACACGAGCTCCATCATCTCCACACTCTTCCTCTGTACACACACACAAGCTCCATCATCTCCACACTCTTCCTCTGTACACACACATGAGCTCCATCATCTCCACACTCTTCCTCTGTACACACACATGAGCTCCATCATCTCCACACTCTTCCTCTGTACACACACATGAGCTCCATCATCTCCACACTCTTCCTCTGTACACACACACGAGCTCCATCATCTCCACACTCTTCCTCTGTACACACACACGAGCTCCATCGTCTCCCCACTCTTCCTCTGTACACACACACAAGCTCCATCGTCTCCCCACTCTTCCTCTGTACACACACATGAGCTCCATCATCTCCACACTCTTCCTCTGTACACACACATGAGCTCCATCATCTCCACACTCTTCCTCTGTACACACACATGAGCTCCATCATCTCCACACTCTTCCTCTGTACACACACATGAGCTCCATCATCTCCACACTCTTCCTCTGTACACACACACAAGCTCCATCATCTCCACACTCTTCCTCTGTACACACACATGAGCTCCATCATCTCCACACTCTTCCTCTGTACACACACACATGAGCTCCATCGTCTCCACACTCTTCCTCTGTACACACACACAAGCTCCATCATCTCCACACTCTTCCTCTGTACACACACACAAGCTCCATCATCTCCACACTCTTCCTCTGTACACACACATGAGCTCCATCATCTCCACACTCTTCCTCTGTACACACACACATGAGCTCCAATTACTGTTACCATCCATATAGAACAATACTGCCCAATTACTGTTACCATCCATATAGAACAATACTGCCAAATTACTGTTACCATCCATATAGAACAATACTGCCCAATTACTGTTACCATCCATATAGAACAATACTGCCTGATTACTGTTACCATCCATATAGAACAATACTGCCCAATTACTGTTACCATCCATATAGAACAATACTGCCCAATTACTGTTACCATCCATATAGAACAATACTGCCCAATTACTGTTACCATCCATATAGAACAATACTGCCCAATTACTGTTACCATCCATATAGAACAATACTGCCCAATTACTGTTACCATCCATATAGAACAATACTGCCCAATTACTGTTACCATCCATATAGAACAATACTGCCCAATTACTGTTACCATCCATATAGAACAATACTGCCAAATTACTGTTACCATCCATATAGAACAATACTGCACAATTACTGTTACCATCCATATAGAACAATACTGCCCAATTACTGTTACCATCCATATAGAACAATACTGCCCAATTACTGTTACCATCCATATAGAACAATACTGCCCAATTACTGTTACCATCCATATAGAACAATACTGCACAATTACTGTTACCATCCATATAGAACAATACTGCCCAATTACAGTTACCATCCATATAGAACAATACTGCCTAACTACTGTTACCATCCATATAGAACAATACTGCCTAACTACTGTTACCATCCATATAGAACAATACTGCCCAATTACTGTTACCATCCATATCGAACAATACTGCCTAACTACTGTTACCATCCATATAGAACAATACTGCCCAATTACAGTTACCATCCATATAGAACAATACTGCCCAATTACTGTTACCATCCAGATAGAACAATACTGCCCAATTACTGTTACCATCCAGATAGAACAATACTGCCCAATTACTGTTACCATCCATATAGAACAATACTGCCCAATTACTGTTACCATCCATATAGAACAATACTGCCCAATTACTGTTACCATCCATATAGAACAATACTGCCCAATTACTGTTACCGTCCAGATAGAACAATACTGCCCAATTACTGTTACCATCCATATAGAACAATACTGCCCAATTACTGTTACCATCCATATAGAACAATACTGCCCAATTACTGTAACCATCCACATAGAACAATACTGCCCAATTACTGTTACCATCCATATAGAACAATACTGCCCAATTACTGTTACCATCCAGATAGAACAATACTGCCCAATTACTGTTACCATCCATATAGAACAATACTGCCCAATTACTGTTACCATCCATATAGAACAATACTGCCCAATTACTGTTACCATCCATATAGAACAATACTGCCCAATTACTGTTACCATCCATATGGAACAATACTGCCCAATTACTGTTACCATCCATATAGAACAATACTGCCCAATTACTGTTACCATCCATATAGAACAATACTGCCTAACTACTGTTACCATCCATATAGAACAATACTGCCCAATTACTGTTACCATCCATATAGAACAATACTGCCCAATTAATGTTATCATCCAGATAGAACAATACTGCCCAATTACTGTTACCATCCATATAGAACAATACTGCCCAATTACTGTTACCATCCATATAGAACAATACTGCCCAATTACTGTTACCATCCATATAGAACAATACTGCCCAATTACTGTTACCATCCATATAGAACAATACTGCCCAATTACTGTTACCATCCATATAGAACAATACTGCCCAATTACTGTTACCATCCATATAGAACAATACTGCCCAATTACTGTTACCATCCGTATAGAACAATACTGCCCAATTACTGTTACCATCCATATAGAACAATACTGCCCAATTAATGTTATCATCCAGATAGAACAATACTGCCCAATTACTGTTACCATCCATATAGAACAATACTGCCCAATTACTGTTACCATCCATATAGAACAATACTGCCCAATTACTGTTACCATCCAGATAGAACAACACTGCCTAACTACTGTTACCATCCATATAGAACAATACTGCCTAACTACTGTTACCATCCATATAGAACAATACTGCCCAATTACTGTTACCATCCATATAGAACAATACTGCCCAATTACTGTTACCATCCATATAGAACAATGGGAGGGGAGTGGGCAGTATAGAACAATGGGAGGGGAGTGGGCATGCATATAGAACAATGGGAGAGGAGTGGGCATGCATATAGAACAATGGGAGGGGAGTGGGCATGCATATAGAACAATGGGAGGGGAGTGGGCATGCATATAGAACAATGGGAGGGGAGTGGGCATGCATATAGAACAATGGGAGGGGAGTGGGCATGCATATAGAACAATGGGAGGGGAGTGGGCAATGGGAGGGGAGTGGGCATGCATATAGAACAATGGGAGGGGAGTGGGCATGGTATAGAACAATGGGAGGGGAGTGGGCATGGTATAGAACAATGGGAGGGGAGTGGGCATGGTATAGAACAATGGGAGGGGAGTGGGCAATGGGAGGGGAGTGGGCATGCATATAGAACAATGGGAGGGGAGTGGGCATGCATATAGAACAATGGGAGGGGAGTGGGCATGCATATAGAACAATGGGAGGGGAGTGGGCATGCATATAGAACAATGGGAGGGGAGTGGGCATGCATATAGAACAATGGGAGGGGAGTGGGCAGAACAGGGTTTAGAACAATAGAGGAGACGCAGGACCACAGCAAGTGCACCTTTAAATGTTTGTCCCATTATTGAATAAGTATTTTATGTAATCAGTTAATTCATTGCAGCGCACAAACACAAACACTCACTCACATCCATTCCCCCTTTTTAATACTGCCAGTTATTAACACTCAGTTTATAGTTCATATTATAAACAATAAAAATATTAAAATATTTAAATATGGGATATAAAAGAATAAACCAAAAAAGTGAATTTTCCAATAACCTGTGTAACCAGCAGTATAATCCAAAAAATATGGGATATATAATTTAATAATAATAATATTATAATTTCTCTATTTATGAAAATACATATTTACTGCTGCTCCTAATACTGCATGTTGTGGAAATATTTTTTAAAAATATAGCTTGACTTATTCACTTGTAGAGCTGAGGGCCTCAATCTTGCAACACTTGCAAACGGCTAAAGGAAGTTTAGCCAACCACAAGTTTAAAAAATCAGGGAAACTGTGCTAGATAACAGGAACTCGCAGAGGGTTGCTAATGGACACCTAGGCCCCTTTTAAGTTACGAAACTAACTGTCTTAAAGTTACGAGAGAACATGTGATTACGGGGGTTGTTGGGGTGTGAGGCCTTCTGATTGGAGGACTGAGATGGTGCACGGACGGCTGATTGGTTGCCCAACTGCAACACCGAGTAACCAATCAGGAACCAGAGAGGTCATACAAGAATTGAACCCCACGATTGGATGGGCAGAGCGCTCTCCGGCCGACACCTGAGCACATCTGTTTGAGAGTTTGCTGAGCTGTCTGCTGTAATCAACTTTACTTGCTATTTGTCTCATTAAATACTTATACTTTGAATTTGGTTTCAAGAGTCCTGTCTTCACCACCACCTTGAACAAACACGCTGAGAAGAAAAGAATTTTCCTGACAATGTCTGTGACACAGAATGTGTTGTTTTCAGACAAACTGGGAGATAAGAACATAACACACAAAGCCCTGAACTGGACATGCACAAAACACACACGTGTTCTGTTGGGCACACACTCATAGCTGAGAAATGCACATTACCTGTTTATGTGGAAGTAAAATTTGACGAACAAAAAGTTACAGTGTGTAATATAAGGCACTGTTTTCCCTACATAGAGACAACAGCAGCGCAGGCTAGGGCATAAGGGTAGGGTATAAGTGAGTAGGATATAAGAGTGTAGAAGGGTAGGGGGTAGGGTATAAGTAAGTATGGTATAATGGTGTAGAAGGGTAGGGTATAAGTAAGTAGAGTATAATGGTGTAGAAGGGTAGGGTATAAGTGAGTAGGGTATAAGTGTGTAGGGGGTAGGGTATAAGTGAGTACGGTATAATGGTGTAGAAGGGTAGGGGGTAGGGTATAAGTGAGTAGGGTATAATGGTGTAGAAGGGTAGGGGTAGGGTATAAGTGAGTAGGGCATAAGGGTGTAGAATGTAGGGTATAAGTAAGTAGAGTATAATGGTGTAGAAGAGTAGGGGGTAGGGTATACGTGAGTAGGGTATAATGGTGTAGAAGGGTAGGGAGTAGGGTATAAGTGTGTAGGGGGTAGGGTATAAGTAAGTAGGGTATAATGGTGTAGAAGGGTAGGGTATAAGTGAGTAGGGTATAATGGTGTAGAAGGGTAGGGGTAGGGTATAAGTGAGTAGGGTATAATGGTGTAGAAGGGTGGGGGGTAGGGTATAAATGAGTAGGGTATAATGGTGTAGAAGGGTGGGGGGTAGGGTATAAGTGAGTAGGGTATAAGTGTGTAGGGGGTAGGGTATAAGTAAGTAGAGTATAATGGTGTAGAAGAGTAGGGGGTAGGGTATAAGTGAGTATGGTATAATGGTGTAGAAGGGTAGGGGGTAGGGTATAAGTAAGTAGAGTATAATGGTGTAGAAGGGTAGGGGGTAGGGTATAAGTAAGTAGAGTATAATGGTGTAGAAGGGTAGGGGTAGGGTATAAGTGAGTAGGGTATAATGGTGTAGAAGGGTAGGGGTAGGGTATAAGTGAGTAGGGTATAATGGTGTAGAAGGGTAGGGTATAAGTAAGTAGGGTATAATGGTGTAGAAGAGTAGGGGGTAGGGTATAAGTGAGTAGGGTATAATGGTGTAGAAGGGTAGGGAGTAGGGTATAAGTGAGTAGGGTATAAGTGTGTAGGGGGTAGGGTATAAGTGAGTAGGGTATAATGGTGTAGAAGGGTAGGGGTAGGGTATAAGTGAGTAGGGTATAATGGTGTAGAAGGGTAGGGTATAAGGGTGTAGAAGGGTAGGGGGTAGGGTATAAGTAAGTAGAGTATAATGGTGTAGAAGGGTAGGGGGTAGGGTATAAGTGAGTAGGGTATAAGGGTGTAGGGGGTAGGGCATAAGGGGTGTAAGTGCACACTCACTTGGCTGGCTCTCTCCTGCAGTTGTCTCAGTCTGTCCTTGCACTGCTGCAGCTCCTCTGACAGAGACAGCTTCTCCTGCTCCACCTCAGAGCACCTCTGCTTCACCTGCACCAGCTCTACCTGAGTGTCCTCATACTGCAGGAAACACACACACACCTGAGTGTCCTCATACTGCAGGAAACACACACACACCTGAGTGTCCTCATACTGCAGGAAACACACACACACCTGAGTGTCCTCATACTGCAGGAAACACACACACACCTGAGTGTCCTCATACTGCAGGAAACACACACACACCTGAGTGTCCTCATACTGCAGGAACACACACACACCTGAGTGTCCTCATACTGCAGGAAACACACACACACACACACCTGAGTGTCCTCATACTGCAGGAAACACACACACACCTGAGTGTCCTCATACTGCAGGAAACACACACACACCTGAGTGTCCTCATACTGCAGGAAACACACACACACCTGAGTGTCCTCATACTGCAGAAACACACACACACCTGAGTGTCCTCATACTGCAGGAAACACACACACACCTGAGTGTCCTCATACTGCAAGAAACACACACACACCTGAGTGTCCTCATACTGCAGGAAACACACACACACCTGAGTGTCCTCATACTGCAGGAAACACACACACACCTGAGTGTCCTCATACTGCAGGAAACACACACACACCTGAGTGTCCTCATACTGCAGGAAACACACACACACCTGAGTGTCCTCATACTGCAGGAAACACACACACACCTGAGTGTCCTCATACTGCAGGAAACACACACACACCTGAGTGTCCTCATACTGCAGGAAACACACACACACCTGAGTGTCCTCATACTGCAGGAAACACACACACACCTGAGTGTCCTCATACTGCAGGAAACACACACACACCTGAGTGTCCTCATACTGCAGAAACACACACACACCTGAGTGTCCTCATACTGCAGGAAACACACACACACCTGAGTGTCCTCATACTGCAGAAACACACACACACACCTGAGTGTCCTCATACTGCAGGAAACACACACACACCTGAGTGTCCTCATACTGCAGGAAACAAACACACACCTGAGTGTCCTCATACTGCACTAGGGCTGTGCCAGTAACATAATTTGCATACTCGGTTAACCGTTTTCCTAAATGAACCGCGGTAGACGGTTAAACCGGGGTTGGGGGAGGGGGGTCACACATTTTCCTTGGCCATTTTCACTTACTTAAACTTTTATTTGGAAAATTTGAATGCAAAGTGTTGCACACATTCATTACTTTTTTTAATTACACAGAGATTACTTGCCATTACTATCATTGTAAACAACAATGTTCTGCAAACCTGCCATACAGGTGATTAAAAACTATAAAACCAAATAAAACTACAGACGTAAACTGTTAATAGAACAGCAGCCTCGTAAGCAATCGTGAGCAACCTTACTATACAGGCAATTCATAAAACAGGATTAAGCCTGGGCTTTTGTCATGGCAAATATTGACGAAAGTCATGGAAAAAACTGAAAAAAGCGTAAGAAATCACAGAGTGTTTTATAATCAAACCTTAATTTATTAAATTCATTCATAAATTATTAAATGAATTAATCATGCGAGTGCAATGCATTTATAGGTTAGTAAGTAGAGTATAATGGTGTAGAAGGGTAGGGGTAGGGTATAAGTGAGTAGAGTATAATGGTGTAGAAGGGTAGGGGTAGGGTATAAGTGAGTGCAATGCATTTATAGGTTAGTAAGTAGAGTATAATGGTGTAGAAGGGTAGGGTATAAGTGAGTAGGGTATAATGGTGTAGAAGGGTAGGGGTAGGGTATAAGTGAGTACAATGCATTTATAGGTTAGTAAGTAGAGTATAATGGTGTAGAAGGGTAGGGTATAAGTGAGTAGGGTATAATGGTGTAGAAGGGTAGGGGTAGGGTATAAGCGAGTAGGGTATAATGGTGTAGAAGGGTAGGGGGTAGGGTATAAGTGAGTAGGGTATAAGGGTGTAGAAGGATAGGGGTAGGGTATAAGTGAGTAGGGTATAATGGTGTAGAAGGGTAGGGGGTAGGGTATAAGTGAGTAGGGCATAAGGGTGTAGAAGGGTAGGGGTAGGGTATAAGTGAGTAGGGTATAATGGTGTAGAAGGGTAGGGGGTAGGGTATAAGTGAGTAGGGTATAAGGGTGTAGAAGGGTAGGGGGTAGGGTATAAGTGAGTAGGGTATAAGGGTGTAGAAGGATAGGGGTAGGGTATAAGTGAGTAGGGTATAATGGTGTAGAAGGGTAGGGGGTAGGGTATAAGTGAGTAGGGCATAAGGGTGTAGAAGGGTAGGGGTAGGGTATAAGTGAGTAGGGTATAATGGTGTAGAAGGGTAGGGGGTAGGGTATAAGTGAGTAGGGTATAAGGGTGTAGAAGGGTAGGGTATAAGTGAGTAGGGTATAAGGGTGTAGAAGGGTAAGGGTAGGGTATAAGTAAGTAGAGTATAATGGTGTAGAAGAGTAGGGGGTCGGGTATAAGTGAGTATGGTATAATGGTGTAGAAGAGTAGGGGGTAGGGTATAAGTGAGTAGGGTATAATGGTGTAGAAGGGTAGGGGGTAGGGTATAAGTGAGTAGGGTATAAGGGTGTAGGGGGTAGGGCATAAGGGGTGTAAGTGCACACTCACTTGGCTGGCTCTCTCCTGCAGTTGTCCCAGTCTGTCCTTGCACTGCTGCAGCTCCTCTGACAGAGACAGCTTCTCCTGCTCCACCTCAGAGCACCTCTGCTTCACCTGCACCAGCTCTACCTGCATGTCCTCATACTGCAGGAAACACACACACACCTGAGTGTCCTCATACTGCAGGAAACACACACACACCTGAGTGTCCTCATACTGCAGGAAACACACACACACCTGAGTGTCCTCATACTGCAGGAAACACACACACACCTGAGTGTCCTCATACTGCAGGAAACACACACACACCTGAGTGTCCTCATACTGCAGGAAACACACACACCTGAGTGTCCTCATACTGCAGGAAACACACACACACCTGAGTGTCCTCATACTGCAGGAAACACACACACACCTGAGTGTCCTCATACTGCAGGAAACACACACACACCTGAGTGTCCTCATACTGCAGGAAACACACACACACCTGCGTGTCCTCATACTGCAGGAAACACACACACACACACCTGAGTGTCCTCATACTGTCCCTTCACAAGGCAGAGAATACATGTATCAATACCTCATTCCAAAGGCCCCTGGTTCTGTGGGCTGCCTGGAAATGGCAGATAATAGGACAGGGGTAGATGATAAGGCCTAGAGGTAACGTATAAGTGGGTAGAGTAAAAAGATGTAAAAGAGTAGGGGGTAGGGTATAAGTGAGATGGGTATAATGGTGTAGAAGGGTGGGGTATAAGTGAGTAGAGTATAATGGTGTAGAAGGGTAGGGGGTAGGGTGTAAGTGAGATGGGTATAACGGTGTAGAAGGGTAGGGTATAAGTAAGTAGAAGGGTAGGGTATAAGTAAGTAGAAGGGTAGGGTATAAGTGAGAAGGGTATAATGGTGTAGAATGGTAGGGGGTAGGGTATAAGTGAGTAGGGTATAATGGTCTAGACGGGTAGGGAGTAGGGTATAAGTGAGTAGGGTATAATGGTGTAGAAGAGTAGGGGTAGGGTGTAAGTGAGTAGGGTATAAGGGTGTAGAAGAGTAGGGGGTAGGGTATAAGTGAGTAGGGTATAATGGTGTAGAAGTGTTGGGGGAAGGGTGTAAGTGAGTAGGGTATAAGGGTGTAGAAGGGTAGGGGGTAGGATTAAAGTGAGTAGGGTATAATAGTATAGAAGGGTAGGGTATAAGTGAGTAGGGTATAATGGAGTAGAAGAGTAGGGGGTAGGGTATAAGTAAGTAGAGTATAATGGTGTAGAAGGGTAGGGTATAAGTAAGTAGAGTATAATGGTGTAGAAGGGTAGGGGTAGGGTATAAGTGAGTAGGGTATAAGTGTGTAGGGGGTAGGGTATAAGTGAGTAGGGTATAATGGTGTAGAAGGGTAGGGGGTAGGGTATAAGTGAGTAGGGTATAAGGGTGTAGAAGAGTAGGGTATAAGTAAGTAGAGTATAATGGTGTAGAAGTGTAGGGGGTAGGGCATAAGTGAGTAGGGTATAATGGTGTAGAAGGGTAGGGGGTAGGTTATGAGTGAGTAGGGTATAATGGTGTAGAATGGTAGGGGATAGGGTATAAGTGAGTTGGGTATAATGGTGTAGACGGGTAGGAGGTAGGGTATGAGTAAGTAGAGTATAATGGTGTAGAAGGGTAGGGGGTAGGGTATAAGTAAGTAGAGTATAATGGTGTAGAAGGGTAGGGGGTAGGGTATAAGTAAGTAGAGTATAATGGTGTAGAAGGGTAGGGGGTAGGGTATAAGTGAGTAGGGTATAATGGTGTAGAAGGGTAGGGTATAAGTGAGTAGGGTATAATGGCGTAGAAAGGTAGGGGGTAGGGTATAAGTGAGTAGGGTATAATGGTGTAGACGGGTAGGGAGTAGGGTATAAGTGAGTAGGGTATAATGGTGTAGAAGGGTAGGGGGTAGGGTATAAGTAAGTAGGGTATAATGGTGTAGAATGGTAGGGGATAGGGTATAAGTGAGTAGGGTATAATGGTGTAGAAGGGTAGGGTATAAGTGAGTAGGGTATAATGGCGTAGAAAGGTAGGGTATAAGTGAGTAGGGTATAATGGTGTCGAAGAGTAGGGGGTAGGGTATAAGTGAGTAGGGTATAATGGTGTAGAAGGGTAGGGGGTAGGGTATAAGTGAGTAGGGTATAATGGCGTAGAAAGGTAGGGTATAAGTGAGTAGGGTATAATGTGTCGAAGGGTAGGGGGTAGGGTATAAGTGAGTAGGGTATAATGGTGTAGACGGGTAGGGGGTAGGGTATAAGTAAGTAGGGTATAATGGTGTAGAATGGTAGGGGATAGGGTATAAGTGAGTAGGGTATAATGGTGTAGAAGGGTAGGGTATAAGTGAGTAGGGTATAATGGCGTAGAAAGGTAGGGTATAAGTGAGTAGGGTATAATGGTGTCGAAGAGTAGGGGGTAGGGTATAAGTGAGTAGGGTATAATGGTGTAGAAGGGTAGGGGGTAGGGTATAAGTGAGTAGGGTATAATGGCGTAGAAAGGTAGGGTATAAGTGAGTAGGGTATAATGGTGTCGAAGGGTAGGGGGTAGGGTATAAGTGAGTAGGGTATAAGGGTGTAGGGGGTAGGGCATAAGGGGTGTAAGTGCACACTCACTTGGCTGGCTCTCTCCTGCAGTTGTCTCAGTCTGTCCTTGCACTGCTGCAGCTCCTCTGACAGAGACAGCTTCTCCTGCTCCACCTCAGAGCACCTCTGCTTCACCTGCACCAGCTCTACCTGAGTGTCCTCATACTGCAGGAAACACACACACACCTGAGTGTCCTCATACTGCAGGAAACACACACACACCTGAGTGTCCTCATACTGCAGAAACACACACACACACCTGAGTGTCCTCATACTGCAGGAAACAAACACACACCTGAGTGTCCTCATACTGCAGGAAACACACACACACCTGAGTGTCCTCATACTGCAGGAAACACACACACACCTGAGTGTCCTCATACTGCAGGAAACACACACACACCTGAGTATCCTCATACTGCAGAAACACACACACACCTGAGTGTCCTCATACTGCAGGAAACACACACACACCTGAGTATCCTCATACTGCAGGAAACACACACACACCTGAGTATCCTCATACTGCAGAAACACACACACACCTGAGTATCCTCATACTGCAGGAAACACACACACACCTGAGTATCCTCATACTGCAGAAACACACACACACACCTGAGTGTCCTCATACTGCAGGAAACACACACACACCTGAGTGTCCTCATACTGCAGGAAACAAACACACACCTGAGTGTCCTCATACTGCAGGAAACAAACACACACCTGAGTGTCCTCATACTGCAGGAAACACACACACACCTGAGTATCCTCATACTGCAGAAACACACACACACCTGAGTGTCCTCATACTGCAGGAAACACACACACACCTGAGTATCCTCATACTGCAGAAACACACACACACCTGAGTATCCTCATACTGCAGGAAACACACACACACCTGAGTATCCTCATACTGCAGGAAACACACACACACCTGAGTATCCTCATACTGCAGAAACACACACACACCTGAGTATCCTCATACTGCAGGAAACACACACACACCTGAGTATCCTCATACTGCAGAAACACACACACACACCTGAGTGTCCTCATACTGCAGGAAACACACACACACCTGAGTGTCCTCATACTGCAGGAAACACACACACACCTGAGTGTCCTCATACTACACATATGCGTACACATACAAACACACCGGAGTGTGCAACAGGAAATACACACAAACACACACACACAGGTGCGTTAGTACCTCTCTCTGAAGGCCCTTGATTCTGTGGGTTCCCTGGTCTATTTGGGCCTTCAGTCGGACACAGTCCTGGAGGTGCAGCTCCTGTTGCTCTGCCAGCCTGCTCTCTAGCTCCCCCTGTGTTCGCTCCAGGACACTGACACTGCGGCCCAGCAGCGCAGCCTGATCCCGAGAGCTACCATGAGAGAGAAAGAGAGAATGTGTGTGTGTGTGTGTGTGTGTGTATGTGCATGAGTGTGTGTGTATGTGTGCATTTGTATGTGTGTGCGTGTGTATGTGCATGAGTGCAGGTATATTTGTATGTGTGTGAGTGTGTATGTTCCCGAGTGCAGGTATATTTGTATGTGTGTGCGTGTGTATGTTCCCGAGTGCAGGTATATTTGTATGTGTGTGAGTGTGTATGTTCCCGAGTGCAGGTATATTTGTATGTGTGTGAGTGTGTATGTGCATGAGTGCAGGTATATTTGTATGTGTGTGCGTGTGTATGTGCACGAGTGCAGGTATATTTGTATGTGTGTGAGTGTGTATGTTCCCGAGTGCAGGTATATTTGTATGTGTGTGAGTGTGTATGTGCATGAGTGCAGGTATATTTGTATGTGTGTGCGTGTGTATGTGCACGAGTGCAGGTATATTTGTATGTGTGTGCATGTGTATGTGCATGAGTGCAGGTATATTTGTATGTGTGTGTGTGTATGTGCACGAGTGCAGGTATATTTGTATGTGTGTGCATGTGTATGTGCATGTGTATGTGCATGAGTGCAGGTATATTTGTATGTGTGTGTGTGTATGTGCACGAGTGCAGGTATATTTGTATGTGTGTGCGTGTGTATGTGCACGAGTGCAGGTATATTTGTATGTGTGTGTGTGCGTGTGTATGTGCACGAGCGCAGGTATATTTGAGCTCACCTGTACAGCTCTTTCTCCAAATGCTGCATAATTTCCTGCAGCGTTGTCTTCTCAGAGCGCAGAGCTGCGCAGTCGGTCTGAAAGACGGTGCAGTTTCTCTGCAGCTCGCCTGCGCAAACGCAACACAGCATAATCCCATAACCTGCGTTTATGCAACACAGCATAATCCCATAACCTGCGCATACGCAACACAGCATAATCCCATAACCTGCGTTTATGCAACACAGCATAATCCCATAACCTGCGCATACACAACACAACATAATCCCATAACCTGCGCATAGGCAACACAGCATAATCCCATAACCTGCGCATACGCAACACAGCATAATCCCATAACCTGCGTTTATGCAACACAGCATAATCCCATAACCTGCGCATACGCAACACAACATAATCCCATAACCTGCGCATACGCAACACAGCATAATCCCATAACCTGCGCATACGCAACACAGCATAATCCCATAACCTGCGCATACGCAACACATCATAATCCCATAACCTGCGCAAACACAACACAGCATAATCCCATAACCTGCGCATACGCAACACAGCATAATCCCATAACCTGCGCAAACACAACACAGCATAATCCCATAACATGCGCATACGCAACACAACATAATCCCATAACCTGCGCATATGCAACAACATAATCCCGTAACCTGCGCATACGCAACACAATCCCATAATCATAGACGTCACGTGGCGCTGTATTGGCGACATGTAGGTTAGCTGTCTCTCGTGTTTGTGTTTGTTAATTTGGATGTATTTTGTTGTCTGGCTTTTGTCTTAGTTTTTTTCATGCGCTGTGTGTCTGTTGTGGGACAGGAAAGCGGGCGGGAGATTTTTCAGGGCACTCCTGCTGCTCGTTTTCGTAATATTAATTAATTGTCTAGTCGGGATAATTTTGTTTGTGGTCGTCACCATGGAGACTCATTCGCAACATATGCTCTGGAATGTCCGTTGGATCTGCAGCTACAAAGTTTACCATCGCTCTTCACTGGAGTCAAAGATGTTGGGACTGATCCGGGAGTGCAGGCAATCTCCAAAAGGCCATCAGAGAAGGGAAGGAGAAGATAATGTGGGGCAGGAGTGAGGCGACGACTGGGAAGACTGACGCAGTTCGGTGCTCCGTTTCGACAGTGTACAGAGACCGCAACACTGCGTGTATGGAGGAGAGTCGCGGTGTGTGTGTTGGACTGCTTGATGACACTGGGACAGCGGGGGCTATTTTTAATCATGGCTATTCCACTTTAATTCACTTAATTAATTTGATTAATGCAATGATTCTATTAAATGTCTTTATTTGATATGTTTGTTTGTGTGTTGTGGGTAGTGGTGTAACGGATCGTAGTTGATCCGTGATCCGTACGGATCGCCCCCCACGGTTCGGCACGCATGTGAACCGCGGATTAATTGCAAAATTTAACCATCATAATGAATTACAGTTTTACTGCCGCTAGTACTTTTTAAAGTAATAATTCCCTAAATCTCGATGCAGAGTTGCAGTGAAAAGACAGATGCGTGCTGTGTTTTACTCTGAAGCGCATTGGACCTATCGCTAAGCCCCGCCCCTCTTCGCAGGGGGAGACAGTTTGAGAGCCAGCTCACCCACTGTAATGTAATTTTCACGGATTTAACACATTAAATACTCGTTCATTTTTGGAACCAGAGCTACGAAATCTCTTCCAAATCCGTCAACAAGGCCTGCCGTATGCACTGTAAAAATGTGTGCATGACTATTTTTAAAAAAACGGAGTTTTATGATTACAATTTAGCTCTGGTCCATAGCGTTAGAAGGAGCGTCTCCTTAACGCTATGTTACTTTCCAGTCTGTGCTTCGCCTCGTCAAACAATATGTAATGGAGCCCGGGGTATTTAATTTTGTTATTCATATGGATAAGGCAAGGCTAGTGATGTTAACACCACTGTTCTAATTATTAATTATAACGTTATATATATGGCTAACTAGCCTTGTTGGTACAAGCCTGACCGTCTTGATCCAAGGCTATGGCTAATGTTAACCAAGCCAGACTCACCTAAAGTATAATATTAACGTCAACGTTTACACAGGCTATTTTTTCATTCACTACCATGTTTAAAGGAAGAAGGTATCATGCCTCATATTGCACTTTGATTTAACAATTGAGTATTGAATATTTTATATATTTTAAGATTTTACTTAAACATTGGACATCTTGAATGTTGTTTTCATTTAAGACCATGGGCAAAAGTTCCTTGCTTTAAGTGTTTTACAGAATAAATGGAAAGCAAAGATATACTTGTCTCCCTTTTTTTTTTTTTGCTGATCCGAAAAATGATCCGATCCGTGACTCAAAACCGTGATACGATCCGAACCGTGAGTTTTGTGATCCGTTGCACCCCTAGTTGTGGGTCTGCCCCACTGTCTCTGTCTGTTTTGTTGTTGCTGGGGCTACAACTGAAGTTCCCTCACGAGAAAATAAAGGTTATTCTATTCTATTCTAAACTGCACATACGCAACACAATCCCATAATCTGCACACACACAACACAATCCCATAATCTGCACACACACAACACAATCCCATAATCTGCACACACACAACACAATCCCATAATCTGCACACAACACAATCCCATAATCTGCACACACAACACAATCCCATAATCTGCACACACAACACAATCCCATAATCTGCACACACACAACACAATCCCATAATATGCACACACAACACAATCCCATAATCTGCACACACAACACAATCCCATAATCTGCACACACACAACACAATCCCATAATCTGCACACACACAACACAATCCCATAATATGCACACACAACACAATCCCATAATATGCACACACAACACAATCCCATAATCTGCACACACACAACACAATCCCATAATCTGCACACACACAACACAATCCCATAATCTGCACACAACACAATCCCATAATCTGCACACACAACACAATCCCATAATCTGCACACACAACACAATCCCATAATCTGCACACACACAACACAATCCCATAATATGCACACACAACACAATCCCATAATCTGCACACACAACACAATCCCATAATCTGCACACACACAACACAATCCCATAATCTGCACACACACAACACAATCCCATAATATGCACACACAACACAATCCCATAATATGCACACACAACACAATCCCATAATCTGCACACACACAACACAATCTCATAATATGTACACACAACACAATCCCATAATCTGCACACACACAACACAATCCCATAATATGCACACACAACACAATCCCATAATCTGCACACACAACACAATCCCATAATCTGCACACACAACACAATCCCATAATCTGCACACACACAACACAATCCCATAATATGCACACACACAACACACTCCCATAATATGCACACACACAACACAATCCCATAATATGCACACACAACACAATCCCATAATCTGCACACACACAACACAATCCCATAATATGCACACACAACACAATCCCATAATCTGCACACACACAACACAATCCCATAATATGCACACACACAACACAATCCCATAATATGCACACACACAACACAATCCCATAATCTGCACACACAACACAATCCCATAATCTGCACACACACAACACAATCCCATAATATGCACACACAACACAATCCCATAATCTGCACACACACAACACAATCCCATAATATGCACACACACAACACAATCCCATAATCTGCACACACACAACACAATCCCATAATCTGCACACACACAACACAATCCCATAATATGCACACACAACACAATCCCATAATATGCACACACAACACAATCCCATAATCTTCACACACACAACACAATCCCATAATCTGCACACACACAACACAATCCCATAATCTGCACACACACAACACAATCCCATAATCTGCACACAACCCCATAATCTGCACACACAACATAATCCCATAATCTGCACACACAACACAATCCCATAATCTGCACACACACAACACAATCCCATAATCTGCACACACACAACACAATCCCATAATCTGCACACACAACACAATCCCATAATCTGCACACACAACACAATCCCATAATCTGCACACACACAACACAATCCCATAATCTGCACACACACAATACAATCCCATAATATGCACACACAACACAATCCCATAATCTGCACACACACAACACAATCCCATAATCTGCACACACAACACAATCCCATAATCTGCACACACACAACACAATCCCATAATCTGCACACACACAACACAATCCCATAATCTGCACACACAACACAATCCCATAATCTGCACGCACACAACACAATCCCATAATCTGCACACACACAACACAATCCCATAATCTGCACACACAACACAATCCCATAATCTGCACACACACAACACAATCCCATAATCTGCACACACAACACAATCCCATAATCTGCACACACACAACACAATCCCATAATTTGTGCACATGCAGAACCAGGGCTGTACAGTGCAACATATATGTTGCACGTGCTACGAAAAAATCGGTCTGTGCGATAAATTAATTTACTGCAGTAGCACCCGTGAGATAGCCTGCGTGAGGAAAAAACGAATTTTATTTTGTGTGTGATGTGAGGGTTCATGTGAAGTGAATCGATGCGCCTCGATATTCTATTTGGTAGTTGTAGTCTATCGTGCGATTAAAAACCATGTCCCCGTCTGCGTAGAGTCCATACATCCAACACCAAATCCCACAATTCCTAGCGAACAATCACCTTTTCTTCAGCGAGTCGAGTCAAGCTAGCTATCTATCTGGGACACCGGGATGACGACAAAATGAAGAGGTATTTTCAAGTCTTAAATCAAAGTAAAGTAGGAGAAGTGCAAAACAAAACCCCCAAACGAGCCCGCGAGGAATCCCTGCCAAATTAAAAGTGTGAAACAAGAAAGAAGATTTACAGGCACATTTGGACGTTTGTATCAACCTCTGACTCTGATCAGCCAGTAGCTGTGTAAAGTTAGCTAGCTAGCTGACACTCAAATAACGGCAATCAAACAAGCTTAACGTTTATTTGGGAGCACGAGCTGGCTAGCATAACCAGTGTGTTTGTATTTATTTATTTATTTTCAACTAACTTAGTCATTACCATTTCTCTTGAACGTTTGTATCACAATATACCTGATGGCCACCTCCATTTAATTCATTAGCATATTGATGGTGGACAATTCGAGGGAAACCAGGAAATCTTTGTCTTATATAACCATCACATTAACGTGTGTGTATGAGAATAGATGGATGTTAACGTTACAGATTAGCCTCTGTTCACTAATTTACGACATTTATTAATTTAGGACAGCTAGGTCAGAGTGACTGTGATCTCCTACGTGCTCTATATCGCCATCTGGTGTTCTGAAACTACATAGTATACCTTTAATGGGAAAATGCATATACATTCTACATTTTCCACAAAGAGCTACTAAATACTTTAAACTCTGAACTCTGTGGATTTGGAAAGTCGACGGTCTGCTGAGTAGAAATGCCACTATGCGGAGACATCAAGCATAGTTTTTTATGTACAAAGCAAAATGTACTTGGCTATGGGGAAATGTATTGTAATAGCGCCGCTCTGGTGGTGGGCTCTGGTACATACATCTGTGACACATGCCCGCGCGTACACACGCGCACACGCGTTCTCTTATTACCGATTTACACACTTTCTCAATTTAAAATAAAAAAAATATTGTATGATGATATGAATGAGATTTGCACTGCTAATTTCAAGCCTAACATATTGATGTCTTGTATACAGTTGTTATATGTCCCTGCAATTTACCATTATGGGCAAATAAAGAAAAAATGTTTGTCTGAAAACATTTATTGTTAAGGTTTGGATTTTGTGTGCCCTGTATGCAACATTCATGTCCTTTGCCAGTCACATACCTGTTTAACCCCTTAGTGCAGATACCTGTTTAACCCCTTAGTCACATACCTGTTTAACCCCTTAGTGCACATACCTGTTTAACCCCTTAGTCACATACCTGTTTAACCCCTTAGTGCAGATACCTGTTTAACCCCTTAGTGCAGATACCTGTTTAACCCCTTAGTGCACATACCTGTTTAACCCCTTAGTGCACATACCTGTTTAACCCCTTAGTGCACATACCTGTTTAACCCCTTAGTGCACATACCTGTTTAACCCCTTAGTGCACATACCTGTTTAACCCCTTAGTGCACATACCTGTTTAACCCCTTAGTGCACATACCTGTTTAACCCCTTAGTGCACATACCTGTTTAACCCCTTAGTGCACATACCTGTTTAAGTGATGACCTGCATTACTTGTGCTTGTTTTTAGAGATTTTAGAGACTTTTTATACTTGTGCTACAAGTTTTTGGCTTGTGCTACAAAACTATCAACTTCAGTAGCACCAGTGCTATGTGCAAAAGCCCTGAGAACGTTAGCTGTACCTAGCTGCTTAGCAGTCTGTGCTGATTGCTGAATCATTTCCTGCAGATGGGCCTTCAGACTGGCTGTCTCCTGCTTGTACTCGGCCGCGCTGCGGCGCCACCTATCCAGCTCTGCTGTAACTACACCCAGATTCTCCCTCTCCTTTTCCCGCTCGCTCGTGCTGGCCTCCACAGCACCTCGCAGCAACTGCACCTCTTCCTGGGCACTGGAGACAATGCACTCACGCTCCGCACACAACATCTTCACCTCCTCCTGAAGCTTCTGCACCTGGGCTGAGAGAGAGAGGGAGAGGGAGAGAGAGGGAGAGAGAGAGGGAGAGAGAAAGAGAGAGTATGACCATTACAGTATAACCATTCCAAACATGCAAAATCTCTCATTTAAATATGGCTGTTTGCAGCTGGAGTATTTACATAATGACTCTTAGTTGATCACCCGCAAAGTGTGAAATGATAACACGTGCAAATACTTTGGCTGCGCCCGCAAAATAACACCTTATTTGGGATCTTAGTAAATCGACTCCTAAGTATGCACTTATTGTAATCGACCCCTAAGTATGCACTTATTGTAATCAACCCCTAAGTATGCACTTATTGTAATCAACCCCTAAGTATGCACTTATTGTAATCCACCCCTAAGTATGCACTTATGGTACATTTTTTTGTATAAAAGCTTCTGCCAAATGAATGCCTCCGTTTCCCCAGGAAAACCCACCCTGCAGAGCCTGGCTCTGATTGGCTGATTCCTGGGAGTGGATCTGGGCTTCTCTCCTCTCCTTTTCCAGCACACCTGTGAGATGAGACAATAAGAGCAGCACCAACATACCCCGTTTATAAGCAGACACACAGAGTACCCCGTTTATAAGCAGACACACAGAGTACCCCGTTTATAAGCAGACACACAGAGTACCCCGTTCATAAGCAGACACACAGAGTACCCCGTTTATAAGCAGACATACAGAGTACCCCGTTTATAAGCAGACTCACAGAGTACCCCGTTCATAAGCAGACGCACAGAGTACCCCGTTCATAAGCAGACACACAGAGTACCCCGTTCATAAGCAGACATACAGAGTACCCCGTTTATAAGCAGACGCACAGAGTACCCCGTTCATAAGCAGACGCACAGAGTACCCCGTTCATAAGCAGACGCACAGAGTACCCCGTTCATAAGCAGACACACAGAGTACCCCGTTCATAAGCAGACACACAGAGTACCCCGTTTATAAGCAGACACACAGAGTACCCCGTTCATAAGCAGACATACAGAGTACCCCGTTTATAAGCAGACTCACAGAGTACCCCGTTCATAAGCAGACGCACAGAGTACCCCGTTCATAAGCAGACACACAGAGTACCCCGTTCATAAGCAGACATACAGAGTACCCCGTTTATAAGCAGACGCACAGAGTACCCCGTTCATAAGCAGACGCACAGAGTACCCCGTTCATAAGCAGACGCACAGAGTACCCCGTTCATAAGCAGACACACAGAGTACCCCGTTCATAAGCAGACACACAGAGTACCCCGTTTATAAGCAGACACACAGAGTACCCCGTTCATAAGCAGACGCACAGAGTACCCCGTTCATAAGCAGACACACAGAGTACCCCGTTCATAAGCAGACACACAGAGTACCCCGTTTATAAGCAGACACACAGAGTACCCCGTTCATAAGCAGACACACAGAGTACCCCGTTCATAAGCAGACACACAGAGTACCCCGTTCATAAGCAGACACACAGAGTACCCTGTTTATAAGCGGGCACACAGAGTGCAGATCTCAGTACCCCGTTTATAAGCAGACACACAGAGCTTATAAACAGAGCTACATACCCTGGAGCTCCACACATCTGCGCTGGCTGCTGGCCGCCTCGTCCTGGGCCTCGTGCAGCTGGGCACTCAGACGGGCGTCAGGCTCCGCCTCTTTGCATCGCAGCTCCCCACTCCCAGAATCCTCTGCAGAATAAAAGGGTGAAAAGACTGAACCCCAGGAGAATATGTGGTGTCCAGAGAAAGGGCCGTGTGTGTGAGCCCAAGCACACATACACACACGCATGTAAACATGCGCACATACACACACACACACGCATATAAGCATGTGCACATACACACATACACTGTGACCACGCCCACCTCTCAAACACACTGTGCATATGGCCACGCCCACCTCTCAAACACACTGTGCATATGGCCACGCCCACCTCTCAAACACACTGTGCATATGGCCACGCCCACCTCTCTAACACGCTGTGCATATGGCCACGCCCACCTCTCAAACACACTGTGCATATGGCCACGCCCACCTCTCAAACACACTGTGCATATGGCCACGCCCACCTCTCAAACACACTGTGCATATGGCCACGCCCACCTCTCAAACACACTGTGCATATGGCCACGCCCACCTCTATAACACGCTGTGTATATGGCCACGCCCACCTCTCTAACACGCTGTGTATATGGCCACACCCACTTCTCAAACATATTGTGCATATGCCCACGCCCACTTCTCAAACACTGCACACCCCCACTGAATCCCTCTCATATTACACTCGTCAGGTGCAGCTGTATGTGTATGCGAATGCTACCCTGCTGTTAGCTGTGAGCTACTGAACAAGCCTGACTGGCCTACTTAGCTTCTGAGCAAACTGTCCCTCAAGCGAAAGTATGTCACAAGCAAGCCAAAGAAAAATCTAGATAAACTGGTGCAGCTAGACAGCGTGAGCTGAGCTGCACTGGAATGGGGATCTGGTGCATTCTGGGTAAGAGGAGGGATGACCTAAAAGACTCAAAATAGTCTGAGACAAAGAGGACAGAATGGAGCAAGATGTGTGTGTGTATGTATGTGTGTGTGTCTGTGCATGTGTGTGCGCGTGTGTGTGTGTGTGTGTGTGTGTGTCTGTGCATGTGCGTGTTGTCGGGACAACAGGCTACATTTCCATTCATTCCACAGGAAACCCAAAAGACAATTACAACACAGCCACAGCGTAATGTCCGTTTTAGTGATCCAATCGTGTCACTTGAAAATACGAGACACTAAGGGTCATAAAACTAAACCAGATAAAACTGAAGACATTCCAGTCTGTCGCCCCCATTTTCCTTCGGCCCCCACTCTACTTCTTCTCTTCCTCCATCGAGCAGCAGCACAACTGCACAAGAGGCGGCACTCCATTTTGTCTTCCCTTTTACTAGCTACACAGCTACAAAGAAGGATCTCCATCACCAGCAACACCGCTGCACGCAATGAACGAGTTATCTTGCCTACGGCATCTAACCCCAGGATTGAGTTAACGCAACTCCGACTGTTCCAGCCACGGACAAAGACGCAGACCAGGCCGACCAGCAGAACTCCCTACCAGGATAAGAAAGGCCAAAGGAGACGCCCTGGCCACTCACCTCACGGACAAAGCCAGCTGTAATCAACTTATCGCAGACTTCAGTAAGACTGATCAAACATCCCAGGCATAGCGTAGAACTTTAATCTGAATGGTTTATCTGTAATTTGATTGTATCTCAACTTTGTGCGATAATAATAGCTGTATAAACTTGTTGCGTTGTAGCCGGCTGGCCTATCGTTTTATAGCTAATGTGGTAGTACTGTTAACTAACCAAAGCAGGCCTCATGGTTTGCTCCTCTTCTTTAACATTTACTAACATTTGTGTGATATGATCTCATTATAGCTTACTGTAGATGGTTAACAGTATTTCCTGACCGAAGTGCGTGAACTTATTTATAGTAACGTTAGATTTGAGATCAATAACCACCATCGTGCTGCGAAACAGCCAGTTTACTCCACACTCCTTTGTTCTCTGAGCACACGTGGCACGCACACACACACCTACACACGCACACACACACACGTGTGTATACCCACACAACACGATGTGTCTATTTAGTAGAATTTGATATTTCTGTTTTTCCTTTAATAAATCTATTTTTGTTAAACCTGGTGTCTGTTCTGATATCATATGAACACGAGGGCTGAGTCAAACCTAATCATGAGAACGTAATACCTTCAACCCTTATGAGTTATTAGTGCTTTGATGGTAAATTGAAGTAGTAGTAATTATAATCCATAATAATCAAAATGAGACTGATTTAATTTTAACCTAATTTAAGAATAATAAGGGTGAACCTCATTATTCCATAGTTATTGCTTATATTTCTGGCATCCCATGTAAGAGTTTATACAATGGGAGAAATAAGTATTAGACACGTCAACAATTTTATTATCAAACATATTTCCAATGTAGCTATTCACATGAGATTTTGACCAGACATTGGTATTAACTCAATAAAACTACACAGCTAAAGAAATTGTAACGTTCCAATTCTTTAAAAAAGTTATGTGCAATAAAGTGAAATGACACAGGAAAAAAGTATTGAACACGCTAAATTAAATGTATTTAATACTTGGTAGAAAAGCCATATTTTTATATTTGGTTGCATATCCTTTGCATGCCATGACTTTATGATGTCTGTATTCTTACAAGCGATACTATAACAGCTCTGCATTTGAATGGATCTCTATGGGAATTGGGGGGTGAGACAAGATTTAGCTGTAAATTACACTGGAACAGTATAGAACACATGGTTGGCTAAGTGGCTCTAAGTCATCAAGGGTCTGATGTATTAAACAAGCCTTTAGCCATCACTCTGCTGCCAGAAATACAGTAGATATGGAAGGATCACTTTAAGGGTTGTTTCTCCTGACAGATTTTCCTATTGAACTCTATGGAAAAATAAGTCAGGAGAAGAAACCCTTCAAGTTAAAATTGTTGACGTGTCCAATACTTATTTCCCCCATTGTATATACAGAGGCATATTCCTCACATTTATTGGCATCCCGTCCAAGGATATTCCCTACATAATTGGTGCCGCGTGAGGACTCTGATGATTCAGAAATAATATTATTAATATTACAATTTTACACAATGACCCAGTTCCACATTCAGTGTTTCAGTGCTTGAGGGACCTGGTTTATTAGGTCATGATAAGACGGTGCTTCTCATGGGGACTGATGCACCACTGCAGGCCTAAATGGAGCTTCTATCCACACAGACAGTTAAAGAGAATCTTTCTACATTGCAACAGAGAGATACTACAGCTGCAACTACACTACCGTTCAAAGGTTTGGAATTTTTATGTTTTTTTTTTTTTAATTGATAGTTTTATTCATCGAGGTGGCATTAAATTGATCAAAAAGTACAGTTGTGACATTAATAAAGTTATACTATTACTATTTGAATTAAGTGCTTTTTAATTAAATCTTTACATATGATTGCAAAGCCCATGTTCAGCAGCCATAACAACACGCTGTGTTACCTCATCCTTAAGTAATCATGCTAACGTGCTAATCTGGTACTAGAGAAACCATTCCCATTATATTACACATGCTCTCCTCCTCATTACACATGCTCTCCTCCTCATTATGCATGCTCTCCTCCTCATTACGCATGCTCTCCTCCTCATTACGCATGCTCTCCTCATTACACATGCTCTCCTCCTCATTACACATGCTCTCCTCCTCATTATGCATGCTCTCCTCCTCATTACGCATGCTCTCCTCCTCATTACGCATGCTCTCCTCATTACACATGCTCTCCTCCTCATTACGCATGCTCTCCTCCTCATTACACATGCTCTCCTCCTCATTACACATGCTCTCCTCCTCATTACACATGCTCTCCTCCTCATTACACATGCTCTCCTCCTCATTACACATGCTCTCCTCCTCATTACTCCTGCTCGTCTCATTACACATGCTCTCCTCCTCATTACGCCTGCCCTCCTCATCATTACTCCTGATCTCCTCATCATTACTCCTGATCTCCTCATCATTACTCCTGATCTCCTCATCATTACTCCTGATCTCCTCATCATTACTCCTGATCTCATCATTACTCCTGATCTCCTCATCATTACTCCTGCCCTCCTCATCATTACTCCTGCCCTCCTCATCATTACTCCTGCCCTCATCATTACTCCTGCCCTCCTCATCATTACTCCTGATCTCCTCATCATTACTCCTGCTCGTCTCCTCTTTACACCTGCGCTCCTCAGACATTACCCAGCATGCACCTGGTTGTCCCCATACCTCTGTCCTGTAGCAGCTCTCAGCAGCAGTGATGTGCAGTAAAGTTAATGTGTTGAGTTACCAGTGTGTACTAAAGTGACTGTGAGTTAATGTGTTGAGTTACCAGTGTGCAGTAAAGTCAATGTGTTTAGTTACCAATGTGCAATAAAGTTAATGTGTTTAGTTACCAGTGTGCAGCAAAGTTAATGTGTTGAGTTACCAGTGTGCAGCAAAGTTAATGTGTTGAGTTACTAGTGTGCAGTAAAGTTAATGTGTTGAGTTACCAGTGTGCAGTGTGACGTTATTCACAGCTTCATTCTTCTTCTCCTCCATTCTGCTCACTGTGTGAAAGAGGGAGAGAGTCTGAGAGATCACACATGCTACGGACATGTTACAGTCACCTCACACATGCTACGGACATGTTACAGTCACCTCACACATGCTACAGACATGTTACAGTCACCTCACACATGCTATGGACATGCTACAGTCACCTCACACATGCTACAGACATGTTACAGTCACCTCACACATGCTACAGACATGTTACAGTCACCTCACACATGCTACAGACATGTTACAGTCACCTCACACATGCTACAGACATGTTACAGTCACCTCACACATGCTATGGACATGCTACAGTCACCTCACACATGCTACAGACATGTTACAGTCACCTCACACATGCTACGGACATGCTACAGTCACCTCACACATGCTATGGACATGTTACAGTCACCTCACACATGCTACAGACATGTTACAGTCACCTCACACATGCTACAGACATGTTACAGTCACCTCACACATGCTACGGACATGCTACAGTCACCTCACACATGCTATGGACATGTTACAGTCACCTCACACATGCTATGGACATGCTACAGTCACCTCACACATGCTATGGACATGCTACAGTCACCTCACACATGCTACGGACATGTTACAGTCACCTCACACATGCTACGGACATGTTACAGTCACCTCACACATGCTACGGACATGTTACAGTCACCTCACACATGCTACAGACATGTTACAGTCACCTCACACATGCTACGGACATGTTACAGTCACCTCACACATGCTATGGACATGTTACAGTCACCTCACACATGCTATGGACATGTTACAGTCACCTCACACATGCTATGGACATGTTACAGTCACCTCACACATGCTACAGACATGTTACAGTCACCTCACACATGCTACGGACATGTTACAGTCACCTCACACATGCTACGGACATGTTACAGTCACCTCACACATGCTACAGACATGTTACAGTCACCTCACACATGCTACGGACATGTTACAGTCACCTCACACATGCTACGGACATGTTACAGTCACCTCACACATGCTACAGACATGTTACAGTCACCTCACACATGCTACGGACATGTTACAGTCACCTCACACATGCTATGGACATGTTACAGTCACCTCACACATGCTACAGACATGTTACAGTCACCTCACACATGCTATGGACATGCTACAGTCACCTCACACATGCTATGGACATGTTACAGTCACCTCACACATGCTACGGACATGTTACAGTCACCTCACACATGCTACAGACATGTTACAGTCACCTCACACATGCTACGGACATGTTACAGTCACCTCACACATGCTACGGACATGTTACAGTCACCTCACACATGCTACGGACATGTTACAGTCACCTCACACATGCTACAGACATGTTACAGTCACCTCACACATGCTACGGACATGTTACAGTCACCTCACACATGCTATGGACATGTTACAGTCACCTCACACATGCTACAGACATGTTACAGTCACCTCACACATGCTACGGACATGTTACAGTCACCTCACACATGCTACGGACATGTTACAGTCACCTCACACATGCTACAGACATGTTACAGTCACCTCACACATGCTACAGACATGTTACAGTCACCTCACACATGCTACAGACATGTTACAGTCACCTCACACATGCTACAGACATGTTACAGTCACCTCACACATGCTACAGACATGTTACAGTCACCTCACACATGCTACAGACATGTTACAGTCACCTCACACATGCTACGGACATGTTACAGTCACCTCACACATGCTACAGACATGTTACAGTCACCTCACACATGCTACGGACATGTTACAGTCACCTCACACATGCTACGGACATGTTACAGTCACCTCACACATGCTACGGACATGTTACAGTCACCTCACACATGCTACGGACATGCTAGTCACCTCACACATGCTATGAACATGCTAGTCACCTCACACATGCTATGAACATGTTACAGTCACCTCACACATGCTACAGACATGTTACAGTCACCTCACACATGCTACGGACATGCTAGTCACCTCACACATGCTATGGACATGTTACAGTCACCTCACACATGCTATGAACATGTTACAGTCACCTCACACATGCTACAGACATGTTACAGTCACCTCACACATGCTACGGACATGTTACAGTCACCTCACACATGCTACGGACATGCTACAGTCACCTCACACATGCTACAGACATGTTACAGTCACCTCACACATGCTATGGACATGTTACAGTCACCTCACACATGCTACGGACATGCTAGTCACCTCACACATGCTATGAACATGCTAGTCACCTCACACATGCTATGGACATGCTAGTCACCTCACACATGCTATGGACATGCTAGTCACCTCACACATGCTATGGACATGCTACAGTCATTATAACTGCTGCACTACCTCATTATAACTGCTTTACGCTCAGGTCTAATCACACAGCTTAATGAAATACACCACAGGCAGTGCGTGTTCACAACACTGTGTAGCATAAAGCGACCAAACCCAAACTTCAACAAAAACTCAAATCATACAATTAATTAAAACACAAATTCCTAACACTAACGCCCCCTGATCATACTAAAGTGCATACAAGTCTCATACAATTTCAGTACACATTTACAAAGGACGACCACGTCAATTTACAGTGAATGCAATCATTACATGTGTTTAAATGAAGGTGAAAAAAACAAAATTGAAAAAATCATAACTGCCAAATTACTCAACTTTCCCAAAAAGTAGTAATAGTATACATTAAATATATATGTATATATTACTCTCAGCAGAACTGAGGCAACTATACAAATCTAATATCTATAATTAAGAAAAAGGATGAGAGATTTAGAAGTAGTTGTTTTACCTGTACAGCGGTTGGTGTGGTCCTTGCCTGAGCTCAGTGTACCTGACACTAACCAGCCGGCAGCATCTATCTGAGACTCTGAGGGGGGTGGGAGAAACCATTCTGAGGAGGAGGGGGGAGCCAGCTAATAAATGAGCTGAGAGAGATTGCACTAAAACAGAGCTTCAAAGACACAGGTAGTGGATAACTGCTGTCACATGCTCATTTGTACCCTAATCTGTTAGTTCTATTTTACAGCTTACTCAAGACAAAATGTCGGAGAAATTGGCACAATGTTTCAAATGTATAATGTTGTTCTCCACATTTAAAGAGAAGATATGTAGTAAAATGAATAGGCTGGTTTAATAACTGGGGGGGGGGGGGAGACAGAGTGTGTGACAGCCCCGCCTACAGCACAGGACCTAGCCAATCAGGACACAGCACCATAACACCCTGTTAGCCCACACCTGCGGCGCTCGCATGCTAATCACGCTAACCCCATGCTAATCTGGGCCTGTAAGCCTTGTACATAAACAGATCAGCACCAGAGAGAGAGAGAGAGAGAGAGAGAGAGAGAGAGAGAGAGAGAGAGAGAGAGAGAGAGAGTTGGAGAGAGAGAGAGAGAGAGAGAGAGAGAATGGGAGAGAGAGAGAGAGAGAGAGAGAGAGAGAGAGAGAATTGGAGAGAGAGAGAGAGAAAGAGAGAGAGAGATCCTTTAACAAGATCTTCCCTCAGATTAAATCTGTAGAAAGCACAAAAGCCATCCTGCCAGTCCAAGCCTCCAGGGTACAAAGATCCTATCAGTAAAAGTCCTGTACAGAGCTACAATCACGCCAACAGCCGCCATAGCAACCTACATAAGGACCCTGCTATAGAGCTGCTTCAATAATATAAATATATATATATGTCTGTGTATAAATTTATATAATCCATAATAACGAAAAGGCCCTGGCCCTGTAGCAAGAGCACAGGGAGGAAATATAAACTGTGGGAATACAGTAAAGCACATGCTGCTACACAGTCTCTACAAAGTCAATACTCATAATTACAGTCTCTACACAGTCACTGCACAGTCACAACACAGTCTCTACACAGTCACTGCAGTCACAACACAGTCTCTACAAAGTCAATACTCATAATTACAGTCTCTACACAGTCACTGCAGTCACAACACAGTCTCTACACAGTCACTGCAGTCACAACACAGTCTCTACACAGTCAATACTCATAATTACAGTCTCTACACAGTCTAGATTTAGCTATAAATTACACAGGAACAGTATGGAAAACATGACTGGCTAAATGGCTCTAAGTCATCGAGGGTCTGATGTATCAAACAAGCCTCAAACCATCACTCTTCTGCCAGATATGCAGTAGATATGGATGGATCACTTTAAGGGTTGTTTCTCCTGACTCATTTTCCTATTGAACTCTATGGAAAAAATAACACGCACACTGTAACCGCACTTATTTTACGGAAAGCCTGTATTCAGATTCAGTTTTAACAGACATCTGGTGCCCAGATGATTTGAAGAAGGTCAAAGCAATTAACTCACTCCCAGCGAAAGAATCCAACAGAGAATTCAAGAAGAACAATAATTTTTTTTCTTCCTATTAAAAGAAGATTTGAACCCAGAGGCACAGGCACACTCAGAATGAACACAATGACCCTCTGCTGTCCCGTTGCTGTAGAAACTAATGACCCTCTGCTGTCCCGTTGCTGTAGAAACTAATTTCCAGGACCTCTGATTTAAAAAAAGAGAAGCTAAACCAATGACCAATGGGAAACATCCATAAACAGAATATTATTTATTTCTGTGATATTAACCCATAACTCAATATCGGCAAAACAAGACTACTTTTAGTAAAAGACTAAATGCATCCATTAAAGACAAATAGACACATTTTGGGTTTTCTGGATACCTTTGCATTGCTCACCAGCACTGTAATGAAAGATTATACTTCTTATGGCAGCTGAGGAAGTTTATCCATATCAATAACAATATAACCTGTTAAACTACCTTGTTTCCATCACCTAATAACAATCCCCCCCCCTACCATCTGCACTCATTCACACTGTTTATACACTGCAGTACCCCTCTGAGTAATTCCACACTGCACAGTGCTGTGTAGTCATGTCTAGTGCTCTGCAGTGATTTGCACTGTGCAGTGATATGCAGTGATTTGCAGTGTGCAGTGACCTGCAGTAATGTTCAGTGATGTGCAGTAACCTGCAGTGAGTTGCACTGATAGTCAGTGATAGTCAGTGATGTGCAGTGAGTTGCAGTGATAGTCAGTGATGTGCAGTGAGTTGCAGTGAGGGGCAGTGACGTGCAGTTACCCTGCAGGGAGGAAAGATGCAGTTTTGTGCGGTGGTTGGTCTGCAGCA
Organism: Ilyophis sp. 1 JC-2022; assembly: GCA_022702515.1. Taxonomy (NCBI): domain Eukaryota; kingdom Metazoa; phylum Chordata; class Actinopteri; order Anguilliformes; family Synaphobranchidae; genus Ilyophis; species Ilyophis sp. 1 JC-2022. Next base: position 7,622,270 of record CM040402.1, on the reverse strand, counting down.
CCTGCTGTTGCTCCTCAATGCCGTGGATGACCAGCTGAAGCTCCTCCCTCTCCTGCTGCTTCTCTGCCAGCTGAATGACAATATTTTCGCCGCGTTCAACAATATTATCACCGCGTTCCACAATATTATCACCGCGTTCCACAATATTATCACCGCGTTCTACAATATTATCACCGCGTTCCACAATATTATCACCGCGTTCCACAATATTATCTCTTATGTGGGTGAGATCTTAAAGGCTCTGTAAACATGCCTTTATGGTGTGGGTGAGATCTTAAAGGCTCTGTAAACATGCCTTTATGGTGTGGGTGAGATCTTAAAGGCTCTGTAAACATGCCTTTATGGTATGGGTGAGATCTTAAAGGCTCTGTAAACATGCCTTTATGGTGTGGGTGAGATCCTTGATGAGTTTAACGGCCGTGTTGTACTTGTTGGCCAGCTCCGTGAGCTCCCGCTCAGCACACTCTCTCAGGTGCTGCAGGTGTGAACAGGTGTCCTCTGTGCTAGAGATAGTCAGCTGGGAAACACAAGAAGAAAGCCAATCAGCCTCTCACTGTGCTGAGCCCAGCCAATCAGTGAACACATACCTGTGCTGTACACAGTCAGTCAGCATGTGATGAAAGACCTGAGTGAGATCATCGAACACGTTGCTCTCTAGTTAGTTAAACCATTTAAAGAAGTAATAAACACTAAATCACACATTTTGAGCTATAAAGCCTTTTCACCATTTCATGAGCCACGCCACTATTAGTGACGTGAAAAAAAGTTAAAAACCTTTTTTCCACATAAGCAAGTCAATGCCCCATCTACCCTGTTCTTGACTGATGGATATTCAAACTGCGCAAATTAACATTAGCCCTTTAATTTCAAGCGGTTTTCCCCTTGCTGGCTCTGCCTATGTGCCTATGACACGTACCGTATGGATCTATCACCCCTCCCCCCAACTGTAACTCCTCCCTCCTCCCCCCTCCTGTCTGTGTTCTCACTCAAGCCCAATTCACCTCCCTCCTCCCCCCTCCTGTCTGTGTTCTCACTCAAGCCCAATTCGCATCTTTTGAAAATGTGAAGTGGGCGGAGACAGAACAAAAGCTGGTGTTTATTGCTCCTTTAAAAAGTAGGTTTTTTTAATATGTTTGTTTCTAAATTTTAAGTCTGTGTTCTAGAACTCCATTGCTTTCAGTAACCAGTAGTGATTGTTACATCAGCATTAGAATGTTCAGTTAAGAACATTCTAATCACATATTTGTGATCTTACACCTTAAAGGGTAAAACAAACTAAGCCTTAACCATCTGCCTCTGGGTTTCCCATGGAAACACAGTAGCACACCAAGACTGACCAGCATGAAGCAAGAACACAACTCGCTTGCAGCTGGTACTGAGTTTCAGATGGAAGGGTCTATTCTGCTTTCCAAAAATGTTCATTTAACTAAGATGGACGCAAAAGGGAGAAGAAGGGGATTACACATGGTTTGTTTTTAAAAGTTAGGATCAAGTATTGCATTTATTAAAATGAATAGTGTTGAAACATTGCGGTGCACAACTTTTTCAACACTATTAGCTAACGTTAGCAAATCTTCATGGTGAACAAAATAAAGTGACTGTTTACAAACATTAGCTAACGTTAGCTTTCGTTCACCTTGTTGAACTCATGTCAGCTGTTTACAGCAGGGGTGTTGAGCCAGCACTCACTCCAGATAATGCCTGCAACATATCCTCCATGATCGCTAACCTGGAGAGAAGCTGATCCTCATCCACAACAGCCTGTCGTGGAGGGAGCACATCATGACTGTGACATCACACTCAACACCTCAGAGACTGAATGACCTCACACTGTGCTATCACACACATACCATCTGCATAGCTGCACACCGGATTAAACACTCTCCACACCCTTTAATGAAGGATCCTTTCTGTTCTTTCTGTCCCTTTAATGATGGGTCACATGATCTCTCTCTCGATATTTAAACATTACTGCTCAAGAACAGAGCTGCATCTTCAGCCAAACAGCACAACAGGTGCTTTAATAAAGAAAGCGGGTGATCAGGTCCAATGAAAGGGCAGTGACCTTCTACACAGCTCTTCATTTGGTATCATGATCAAAACATTTAACAGTGTGAATCTAGAGTACCCCTTTAAACATTGGGCTAAATCATGCAATGAACAAATAGAAGACAGTTTAAAAGCTCAGTGATGTTATAAAAGGCCTTAGTACCTTTAGGCAGTGCTCATTGACAGTTTAAAAGCTCACAGTGTTGTTATAAAAGGCCTTAGCGCCTTTAAGCAGTGCTTATAGAGAGTTTAAAAGCTCACAGTGTTGTTATAAAAGGCCTTAGCGCCTGTAAGCAGTGCTTATAGACAGTTTAAAAGCTCACAGTGATGATATAAAATGCCTTAGCACCTTTAAGCAGTGCTTATAGACAGTTTAAAAGCTCACAGTGATGTTATAAAAGGCCTTAGCACCTTTAAGCAGTGCAGTGCTTATAGACAGTTTAAAAGCTCACAGTGATGATATAAAATGCCTTAGCACCTTTAAGCAGTGCTTATAGACAGTTTAGAAGCTCACAGTGTTGTTATAAAAGGCCTTAGCACATTTAAGCAGTGCAGTGCTTATAGACAGTTTAAAAGCTCACAGTGATGTTATAAAAGGCCTTAGCACCTTTAAGCAGGGCTTATAGACAGTGTAAAAACTCAGCGTTTATAAAATACCCATTTGCTTCAATGCAGATTCTCATTAATTTACAAACACTTCCAAGGTTAAATTGTTGGTGTATTGCAGTAATGTTCTATGAATTAAACAGGGACAGTCAGACTGTTTTTAAATGGCTGCTACAAATCCACATTTTAAGTTTGTTTCACCATCTAGTGGTAAAACAAAGGCACTGCAGTGAAACTACTGAGAAAACTACAACCAGATTAGGCCAAGCAGACATTACACAAATTGGCCAGTAGAGGTTGCTAGCGTGCCGTACCGTTATATACTGAGAGAGCTGGAACGGGTCCAGGGAATACACACTGGGTGTGTTGGCTGCAACCTGCGGGGGTGCGAGAACACAGCGGTCAAACAGGGTGATTCCAAAACCTTCCTCGCACCCTTTCCCGCCCCCCGGGGCATAGAGGACACACTCACCAGCAGATAGTTCACAGGCATAAAACACACTGACCCAGGGAATGAACAGGTAAACAACCGAGGGGGAGGGGGAGGGTATCTGTGTTGAGCTGTAAAAATGGGAGGTAATAAAATTGGAGGTAAATCTCTGATAAGAGAAACAGCCAATCAGCTTCTTACCCGCTCCACAGGAAGTGGTGACGGTGCCGGACTTCCACTGGAAGAAAGCAGTGGACAATTTAGAACCAAGCAGCTAATATGGAGTTTATCCAGTTAACCTGCATATACACACACCTCCTACAACTACACCACCATCAACTACACCTGCACCAGCACACAGCGCAGTCTAAACATTATGACTGGATCTTGCAGAGGAACATGTTTTGTCGAAAGATAGTGATAATAACTGCAGTGTTACTGAGTAAGATCTTACTCTGAGTGGTGACAGGGATAACTGCAGTGTTACTGAGTAAGATCTTACTCTGAGTGGTGACAGGGATAACTGCAGTGTTACTGAGTAAGATCTTACTCTGAGCGGTGACAGGGATAATAACTGCAGTGTTACTGAGTAAGATCTTACTCTGAGCGGTGACAGGGATAACTGCAGTGTTACTGAGTAAGATCTTACTCTGAGTGGTGACAGGGATAACTGCAGTGTTACTGAGTAAGATCTTACTCTGAGTGGTGACAGGGATAATAACTGCAGTGTTACTGAGTAAGATCTTACTCTGAGTGGTGACAGGGATAATAACTGCAGTGTTACTGAGTAAGATCTTACTCTGAGTGGTGACAGGGATAACTGCAGTGTTACTGAGTAAGATCTTACTCTGAGCGGTGACAGGGATAATAACTGCAGTGTTACTGAGTAAGATCTTACTCTGAGCGGTGACAGGGATAACTGCAGTGTTACTGAGTAAGATCTTACTCTGAGTGGTGACAGGGATAACTGCAGTGTTACTGAGTAAGATCTTACTCTGAGTGGTGACAGGGATAACTGCAGTGTTACTGAGTAAGATCTTACTCTGAGTGGTGACAGGGATAACTGCAGTGTTACTGAGTAAGATCTTACTCTGAGCGGTGACAGGGATAACTGCAGTGTTACTGAGTAAGATCTTACTCTGAGTGGTGACAGGGATAACTGCAGTGTTACTGAGTAAGATCTTACTCTGAGCGGTGACAGGGATAACTGCAGTGTTACTGAGTAAGATCTTACTCTGAGCGGTGACAGGGATAACTGCAGTGTTACTGAGTAAGATCTTACTCTGAGTGGTGACAGGGATAATAACTGCAGTGTTACTGAGTAAGATCTTACTCTGAGCGGTGACAGGGATAATAACTGCAGTGTTACTGAGTAAGATCTTACTCTGAGCGGTGACAGGGATAACTGCAGTGTTACTGAGTAATATCTTACTCTGAGTGGTGACAGGGATAACTGCAGTGTTACTGAGTAAGATCTTACTCTGAGCGGTGACAGGGATAACTGCAGTGTTACTGAGTAAGATCTTACTCTGAGCGGTGACAGGGATAACTGCAGTGTTACTGAGTAAGATCTTACTCTGAGTGGTGACAGGGATAACTGCAGTGTTACTGAGTAAGATCTTACTCTGAGTGGTGACAGGGATAACTGCAGTGTTACTGAGTAAGATCTTACTCTGAGCAGTGACAGGGATAATAACTGCAGTGGTACTGAGTAAGATCTTACTCTGAGTGGTGACAGGGATAACTGCAGTGTTACTGAGTAAGATCTTACTCTGAGTGGTGACAGGGATAACTGCAGTGTTACTGAGTAAGATCTTACTCTGAGCAGTGACAGGGATAATAACTGCAGTGGTACTGAGTAAGATCTTACTCTGAGCGGTGACAGGGATAACTGCAGTGTTACTGAGTAAGATCTTACTCTGAGTGGTGACAGGGATAACTGCAGTGTTACTGAGTAAGATCTTACTCTGAGCAGTGACAGGGATAACTGCAGTGTTACTGAGTAAGATCTTACTCTGAGCGGTGACAGGGATAACTGCAGTGTTACTGAGTAAGATCTTACTCTGAGCGGTGACAGGGATAACTGCAGTGTTACTGAGTAAGATCTTACTCTGAGCAGTGACAGGGATAACTGCAGTGTTACTGAGTAAGATCTTACTCTGAGTGGGGACAGGGATAACTGCAGTGTTACTGAGTAAGATCTTACTCTGAGCGGTGACAGGGATAACTGCAGTGTTACTGAGTAAGATCTTACTCTGAGTGGTAACAGGGATAACGGCAGTGTTACTGAGTAAGATCTTACTCTGAGCGGTGACAGGGATAACTGCAGTGTTACTGAGTAAGATCTTACTCTGAGCGGTGACAGGGATAACTGCAGTGTTACTGAGTAAGATCTTACTCTGAGTGGTGACAGGGATAACTGCAGTGTTACTGAGTAAGATCTTACTCTGAGTGGTGACAGGGATAACTGCAGTGTTACTGAGTAAGATCTTACTCTGAGTGGTGACAGGGATAACTGCAGTGGTACTGAGTAAGATCTTACTCTGAGTGGTGACAGGGATAACTGCAGTGTTACTGAGTAAGATCTTATTCTGAGCGGTGACAGGGATAACTGCAGTGTTACTGAGTAAGATCTTACTCTGAGTGGTGACAGGGATAACTGCAGTGTTACTGAGAGATAAATCTGTACTCTGAGTGGTGACAGGGATACCCCCAGTAGTACACTCAGAGATAACTGTACCTTATGAACCCCCAGTAGTACACTCAGAGATAACTGTACCCTATGAACCCCAGGGAGTAACTCAGTGTTACTGAGTAACTGTACCCTATGGTGACCCCAGTAGTACACTCAGAGATAACTGTACCTTATGAACCCCCAGTAGTACACTCAGAGATAACTGTACCCTATGAAGGGCCCCCAGTAGTACACTCAGAGATAACTGTATGCAAGCCCTATACGAACCCCCAGTAGTACACTCAGAGATAACTGTACCCTATGAACCCCCAGTAGTACACTCAGAGATAACTGTACCCTATGAACCCCCAGTAGTACACTCAGAGATAACTGTACCCTATGAACCCCCAGTAGTACACTCAGAGATAACTGTACCCTATGAACCCCCAGTAGTACACTCAGAGATAACTGGACCCTATGAACCCCCCAGTAGTACACTCAGAGATAACTGTACCCTATGAACCCCCAGTAGTACACTCAGAGATAACTGTACCCTATGAACCCCCAGTAGTACACTCAGAGATAACTGTACCCTATGAACCCCCAGTAGTACACTCAGAGATAACTGTACCCTATGAACCCCCAGTAGTACACTCAGAGATAACTGGACCCTATGAACCCCCAGTAGTACACTCAGAGATAACTGTACCCTATGAACCCCCTGTAGTACACTCAGAGATAACTGTACCCTATGAACCCCCAGTAGTACACTCAGAGATAACTGTACCCTATGAACCCCCAGTAGTACACTCAGAGATAACTGTACCCTATGAACCCCCAGTAGTACACTCAGAGATAACTGTACCCTATGAACCCCCAGTAGTACACTCAGAGATAACTGTACCCTATGAACCCCCAGTAGTACACTCAGAGATAACTGTACCCTATGAACCCCCTGTAGTACACTCAGAGATAACTGTACCCTATGAACCCCCAGTAGTACACTCAGAGATAACTGTACCCTATGAACCCCCAGTAGTACACTCAGAGATAACTGTACCCTATGAACCCCCAGTAGTACACTCAGAGATAACTGTACCCTATGAACCCCCAGTAGTACACTCAGAGATAACTGTACCCTATGAACCCCCTGTAGTACACTCAGAGATAACTGTACCCTATGAACCCCCAGTAGTACACTCAGAGATAACTGTACCCTATGAACCCCCAGTAGTACACTCAGAGATAACTGTACCCTATGAACCCCCAGTAGTACACTCAGAGATAACTGTACCCTATGAACCCCCAGTAGTACACTCAGAGATAACTGTACCCTATGAACCCCCGTAGTACACTCAGAGATAACTGTACCCTATGAACCCCCAGTAGTACACTCAGAGATAACTGTACCCTATGAACCCCCAGTAGTACACTCAGAGATAACTGTACCCTATGAACCCCCAGTAGTACACTCAGAGATAACTGTACCCTATGAACCCCCAGTAGTAAACTCAGAGATAACTGTACCCTATGAACCCCCAGTAGTACACTCAGAGATAACTGTACCCTATGAACCCCCAGTAGTAAACTCAGAGATAACTGTACCCTATGAACCCCCAGTAGTACACTCAGAGATAACTGTACCCTATGAACCCCCTGTAGTACACTCAGAGATAAAGGCGCCCTAAGAAAGTGCAGTAGTGCACACTCAAGCATACCATTATGGTTGCTCTCTGTTACATCCACTCCAAACTGGATGATGTCACCGGTGAAAATTTGGGTGGGGGGGCTTCCCTCCCCCGCTCGGCTTAGCCGCCTGCTGTTGATGAAGGTGCCGTTGCTGCTTCCAGTATCCTGCAGATAGACCTGTACACAACAGTTACACACACACACACACACCCAGTATCCTGCAGATAGACCTGTACAGAACAGTTACACACACACACACACACCCAGTATCCTGCATAGTACTGTACAGAAAAGTTACACACACACACACACACACCCAGTGTCCTGAAGATAGACCTATACAGAACAGTTACACACACACACACACACACACACCCAGTATCCTGCAGTCCAACACACTGCTACCGTCAGTCCAACACACTGAGCTGTCAATCATTCTGTCGGGAGGGGTGAGATCTGTCACTCTGCAGGTACACGAGCCCCTTAACACTCTCTAAAAGGTATGAACCATTCCGAACTCAGGAAACACACACACACACACACACTTGACAACGACATCGGTTTGTTCAACACGGTCAGTTTGAGACCGCGCGGCGCGCGCCTACCTTGGCGGATTTGTGGTCGAAGCAGAGGAGCGCGTGGTTCCGCGACAGCACCTTGCAGTCAAAGGTTGCGTTGTTTTGGGCTGGTCGCGATCTTCCCACGGTGCGCCCGATCTTAACGGGCTCCCTAACGTACACACGTCGTTCCAGAAACGGGTACGAAGTGTGAGTGCGGCTAAACACAACCAGCGCTGGAGACATGTAGCTATACGTGTTGAGGGCTGTTAATCCAACCAGGGACTAACAACACAGTTTACTAGTCCAAACGGGAACCTTTCAGGTTGCCTCATCGGCTATTAAAAGGTAAATATAATGTTAATTACTTCATTAAATTACCCCTTTCTAAAGAGCAAACCGCAAAAATGTATACTAAGCTGTATATTAAGCTAGCTTTTTATACTATCGGTTGATCTGAAAATACAATTTTTTTGTATTCAACATTCAAATGCTCATTCTGCTTCGACCACTTAGCCTAGATGATGCAACGTAGCTAGCGTAGATAGCTGTATAATTTAGCCAGTCTACTGGGCTACCGAATAGAAAGTACATTGACTAAAATGTACATTGTCTAAATATACATTGACTAAAATGTGTTAGAAGTTTCTATAAGTTAGCCAATTCAGCTCGCCAGGAGTTGCCACCGAAAAAGAGCGAGTCAATTCGGTTCAATTAAAAACACGAGCCGGCTGCAACAGCGCAGATTTCCTGGGTTTAATTATGCGCCATCGCTGGCTTCAGTTCGCTCGCTATTTTAACAGACTACAGACATTTTACATAAATTAAATCCCTCTGTTGAAAGCATAGAGGCGAGTGAGCAGCTACTTTAGTTTTGCGATGACTGCCACTGTTGTTTTACGTTCTTTTTTGTTTTGTTTTAAAAGTTCTTGGCCATTCAATCAACACCAGCTCGAGGCAACTGTCTGTCCCGCCAGAATGATCAGGGTTCCGCATCATCTCTTCCACCAGCAGTTCCAAAATGGCCCCCGTACCCCGCAGGCCCGCGCACGCAAACAGCAGAGGGCAGGATGGGTGCAACAGTGGTGATTGACAAGTGTCCATCCGATAAATATACAAATATTGGATCGATCTAATATGTTAGCAACTACTTTGGTTATTATCCAGAGGTTATTACAGGGTTTGCGTGGAAATAAGAGCACATATTAACTGCATTACCTTGAAAAGAGTAATGAATAAAAGTTAATATAAAGAGATGACATTGGAATTCACCTGCCAAAGCAGCTACTAGTGTGCCAAAATGCTGACTTGTAACACTATAATATTAAATATTTTGCAACATGACCACCATGACAGATTGTTAATTCCGTTCTAAATATAAATGTTCAATCCAGTGGCATACAGGGTAAATCACCTGAGGGATGCTTAAAGGTCACACAACAGCGTGTGCACATTTCTGTGAGCACATTTAGATCAACACACAATCATCTCATCTGATCTCATCTATTTATTGTCTGACCAACTGGCCATCAAAAGTCTTTCAAAACACATTCAGGCTGTTTGGTACATGAATGATCACCATGTGCGTCTCAGTGTAATATGCAGACATTATATGTTGCCATGGGAATGCTGCATTAGTATAACACAAGGAGTTATGAATGCTATGACTGCTGATTGTGGTTACTTGATTATGACCATTATATGATGTCACCGCTTTTTGTCTCTTATTTATTCTCCGTTAAAGCACATTTCGGGAACTTCCCCGCCCTGTAAAACATCACATCCCACAGGAAACTCAGCTTTGTGTGTTCGTTTTTTTACAATCACTTTGGCACTAATTTCAGAACCTTGAGGTCATTTTTCTAAATTGTAGATGCAAACCTCAAAACAGATTATTAAAATACATTTTTCAAAACTCTAAACACCTTTTTCAATTGCATGAATACAATACACATAAACCTAAAATCATTTGTTCACTGAACCAAATCACTTGTTCACAATGACACAACTTGCCATCAAAGTATTAGCATTTCAAAATGCAACTCACACATTACATATGATGTGACTGTCTTTTCATTTCATTACAATGTGTCTAACTATGAATTAATCCAACAGCTCAAAATGATAACTGTAGCATTAATAATAATGCAGTTTTATGGAAACTGATTACTAACAACATTCCATGTTTAGATCATGAATGTTTCAGGATAAAGAAATCTATTGACACCAATTACTTTGGAAAATGAAACAATTTTACAACATTATCTTTTAAATATTTCATCATCATCCTTTATTAGACACTGTTATGGTTCCACTGTTCCAGACAATGTTTTCAGATTTGATTATGTATGTAGGCCGTTTTCTTGGCTTTTCCAATAATGACAACTCGTTACAGTAATGATGACTGGTTTCACATTGTGGTAAGAGTATAAAGGGTGTGTATCCACCTGCAACAACACAGCAAAAACATGGAGCAGGCAGATGATCTATGTCAGAATAGAGGTCAAGCAGAGGAGGAGGAGGAGGTGGTCAGGGGAATGGCAGAGGAGGAGGAGGAGGTGGTCAGGGGAATGGCAGAGGACAAGTACCAAAGAGACGGTGCCTATTGAAAGTAATGCAGATAGAGTGCAGCAACTGCATACTGAATATGTTCAGTTTCAAGATTCCTGTTGTCAAAGATTCAAGTTTGATTGATTTTCTTTCAATTTCTTTTTAGATGGTGATGGAGCTGGATGCTGCAGAGAACCAAACTGTTATCAACCTAGCCAGAGGTCAACCTGGCCAGAGGTCCAAACTGTTATCAACCTAGCCAGAGGTCCAAACTGTTATCAACCTGGCCAGAGGTCCAAACTGTTATCAACCTGGCCAGAGGTCCAAACTGTTATCAACCTAGCCAGAGGTCCAAACTGTTATCAACCTGGCCAGAGGTCCAAACTGTTATCAACCTGGCCAGAGGTCCAAACTGTTATCAACCTAGCCAGAGGTCCAAACTGTTATCAACCTAGCCAGAGATCCAAACTGTTATCAACCTGGCCAGAGGTCCAAACTGTTATCAACCTGGCCAGAGGTCCAAACTGTTATCAACCTGGCCAGAGGTCCAAACTGTTATCAACCTGGCCAGAGGTCCAAACTGTTATCAACCTGGCCAGAGGTCCAAACTGTTATCAACCTAGCCAGAGGTCCAAACTGTTATCAACCTGGCCAGAGGTCCAAACTGTTATCAACCTGGCCAGAGGTCCAAACTGTTATCAACATAGCCAGAGGTCCAAACTGTTATCAACCTGGCCAGAGGTCCAAACTGTTATCAACCTGGCCAGAGGTCCAAACTGTTATCAACCTAGCCAGAGGTCCAAACTGTTATCAACCTGGCCAGAGGTCCAAACTGTTATCAACCTGGCCAGAGGTCCAAACTGTTATCAACCTAGCCAGAGGTCCAAACTGTTATCAACCTGGCCAGAGGTCCAAACTGTTATCAACCTAGCCAGAGGTCCAAACTGTTATCAACCTGGCCAGTGGTCCAAACTTATCAACCTGGCCAGAGGTCCAAACTGTTATCAACCTGGCCAGAGGTCCAAACTGTTATCAACCTGGCCAGTGGTCCAAACTTATCAACCTGGCCAGAGGTCCAAACTGTTATCAACCTGGCCAGAGGTCCAAACTGTTATCAACCTGGCCAGAGGTCCAAACTGTTATCATTTTTTTTGTTTTTCACTGCAGTTGAGGAATGTTTTTCTCTTTGTAGCTATAATTACTTGATTATTTTGTTGCTATGATTCAAACAATCCTATGTTGTAATTGTATATCTATTTTTAAAAATAAATTCAGATTTTGTTCAATGATTCCACTGTTCTACTATTCCCTTTATTTAGAACCACAATAAGAACCATATTGAAACATGTATCAAGTATTTCTTACTGCAATATTAAAGGATTATAAAAAACAACTAAACAGTGAAGCTATCGGTATCTTGTGTCTGGGTGATCTAAACCAGTTATTTGAACCAATGATTCTGAAGGGCAAGACTACTTCAAAGATATGAATGCACGGTTTTGAACAAAGGACAGGCTGTGTTACAAGTGCTGACCATTTTGAGTGTTGTGTGTAAGGTTTTGACAATTGAGCAGACTTGTGAGATGAGCGCCAAAGTGATTGTAAAAAAACTGCAAGATGGCAGTTTTTTCAGCATGAGAAAATGACACTCTGCTCACATGAGGATATATGACACATATTTAAACTAATATTCCCAGTAATTAAATACATTTCTGCCCACATTTCAGTCACGCACTCCCCCAATATGACTACCTGATGACATCCAGGTAAAAATGGCTCATTATGGTCCCTTCAGACTCTTAGAGGCCTGGACCTCACTGTGCTATTTGACTGATTGCAAAGTCAAAGTCAGTTTTCTTAAATGTGAAGAGCTGCTTGATTTCGCATGTTCAGAATTTTAGTTTACTAGCAGGAGGGAATAAGCTATGAATTTCATTGCGACTATAAATAACCTTGGACTAAGTCAAACACAAAAATATTTTACAAAAGGTAACATCCGTCTACACTGCTATTAACACAATTAAAAAAGGGGCTGTATTGTGCAGTTTAATATGACCTGAATATAATGATGGTCCATCAGTAATGAATAAAATAATATATCCTTGAGGGTGTAAGGATTAAATGAGACTCCTGTGATTGATCAGTTGGAGCTCTGTGTGATGACATCACGCTGTGCAGACTCTGTATTTGCCTTGTGTCTGAGCTCCCCTTTGGTGGCCAGTGTACAGCCGTGTGATTGGTCCAGGCAGCATCCTCCAATCAGAGGTCAGCTCAAACAGCTCTGGCACAGTATTGGTTGGCTCTGATTGGACAGCATATGGTTGGTTGGCTCTGATTGGACAGCACAGGGTTGGTTGGCTCTGATTGGACAGCGCAGGGTTGGTTGGCTCTGATTGGACAGCGCAGGGTTGGTTGGCTCTGATTGGACAGCACAGAGTTGGTTAGCTCTGATTGGACAGCACAGGGTTGGTTGGCTCTGATTGGACAGCACAGGATTGGTTAGCTCTGATTGGACAGCACAGGGTTGGTTGGCTCTGATTGGACAGCGCAGGGTTGGTTGGCTCTGATTGGACAGCGCAGGGTTGGTTGGCTCTGATTGGACAGCGCAGGGTTGGTTAGCTCTGATTGGACAGCACAGGGTTGGTTGGCTCTGATTGGACAGCACAGGGTTTGTTGGCTCTGATTGGACAGCACAGGGTTGGTTAGCTCTGATTGGACAGCGCAGGGTTGGTTAGCTCTGATTGGACAGCACAGGGTTGGTTAGCTCTGATTGGACAGCACAGGGTTGGTTAGCTCTGATTGGACAGCGCAGGGTTGGTTAGCTCTGATTGGACAGCGCAGGGTTGGTTGGCTCTGATTGGACAGCGCAGGGTTGGTTGGCTCTGATTGGACAGCACAGGGTTGGTTGGCTCTGATTGGACAGCGCAGGGTTGGTTGCACTCAGCAGATGGTCCTGTGCAACACAAGCTTAAGAGTCTTTGCAGCGGGGGCTGGGGGCGGGAGAAAACGTTTTTGAGTGGCAGGCCCCCTGACCTCCCCTGGTGGGCATGGTTTGGGGGTACAGTCTCTCAGGAGCCGGTCTTGTCTGTGCGGTCGGCGTCAGAACTGCGGGGGAAGTAGACGGTGGTTTTGTGCTCTTCGTAGCGGTCGATGTGCTTCAGGTGCACCACCATGTGCAGGGCGTAGGCCAGGACCAGCAGCAGGATGAACGAGGTGACCAGGCCCATCAGAACGGCCGGCGACAGCATTGATGCGCAGTCCCGCACCGTCCCGAAACGCGCTGACTGCACCTGAAAGGCCTGGATCTGCAGGTAAATACACACCTGTAGCTGCTGAAATTCACAGACACTGCGAATACACCTGGACCCACAGAACGGAAGCTAAGTGTCATTATAGTCACATGTTTTAATCAATTCCTAGGCTATTCGGCCCATATACAGTTTGGTCCTTATACTCCATATGAATACGCAAGTTACTGTGGATAAGAGCTCTTAATAAGAACATGAATGATAATGAAAATAGATGATAAGTGAGTTAATATTACCGAATGATAGGCATGCATGTGCTTAAATGTTACCGAATGATAGGCACGTTTAAATGTTACCGAATGATAGGCATGCATGTGTTTAAATGTTACCGAATGATAGGCATGCATGTGTTTAAATGTTACCGAATGATAGGCATACATGTGTTTAAATGTTACCGAATGATAGGCATGCATGTGTTTAAATGTTACCGAATGATAGGCATGTGTTTAAATGTTACCGAATGATAGGCACATGTTTAAATGTTGTAACAGGTCATAAGGACACACGGTACCTGGAAGTCGGTGAAGGTGATGTGCCAGTTAGCCGAGCCGCTGCTGGGCTCCCCGTGGCTCGGTACAAGCAGGGAGTCGTATTTCTGCAGGTTGCTGAGTCGCTGACAGTGGTAAGAGTGTGTGGCAGGAGCGTATATCTCTGGGGCGTCGAACGCAGCCTCCAGCTCACGGTCATAGTGGATCTGAACGCTGTCCAGGGTGAACCAGCTCTGCTCTGTAGACTCATAAAAGGTGTTGGACATCTCCAGCCTGTGTGAGAACCACAGAGAGTTTGAGTGTGTGTGTCTATGTGTGTGTCTATGTGTGTGTGTGTGTGTGTGTGTGTGTGTGTGTGTGTGTGTGTGTTTGTGTGAGAACCGCACAGAGTTTGAGTGTGTGTGTCTATGTGTGTGTGTGTTTGTTTGTGTGTGTGTGTGTGTGTGTGTGAGAACCGCACAGAGTTTGAGTGTGTGTGCGTGAAGATATGTGAGTTTGTGCATGTGTGTGTCTGTGTGAAGATATGAGAGTGTGTGTATGTGTGTGTCTGTGTGAAGATATGAGAGTGTGTGTATGTGTGCATGTGTGCGAGGATATGAAAGAGAGTGTGTATGTGTGTGTGTGTGTGTGTGTGTGTGTGTGTGTGTGTGTGTGAAAAGATATGCAAATGTCTTGAGTAAGTTGTGTGTGTGTTTGTGTGTCTGTCTGTGTGTTTACGTGTCACACACCTGATGATCAGTCCCTTCAGATTCTCCACATCTCCAAAGTTCAGAGACAGCCTGCAAGCAGAGACAGATTAGACACAGCAGTCACTGCCACTCCCACACAGGAGCCAATCAGTGACTGTCCCCACTGTACCCCCAAAACACAGTGTAGGTGGAACCCCATAAATACACACTGATCCTCCCATAAGCACATAGCTCACTCAATCACTCACTCACTCATACACACACACACACACACACACTCACACAGCTCTATCTTTGCTGCAGGTTGAGTCTCTGGTGTCCACCGAGGCAGAGGGTCCGAACGTATGCTCGGTCAGGTCCACGGCGGTATGGTTGTGGTAGCTGACGGCCAGCTTGCGCGCGCGGAGCAGGATACACGTCTTTCCGCCAGGGGCCACGCTCAGAGGGGGATAGGGGGCGGAGCCTTTCTGCAGCAGTTTCCGATTCCATGTGGGCGGAGTCTGCTCGTGGCTCCTCCCATTTGACTGTGGACACCACAGAAAGGCCAAAAGAGATAAAATTACAGATCAGCTTTATGCTCTCCACACTGCCTCTTCCTCTCCACACTGCCTCTTCCTCTCCACACTGCCTCTTCCTCTCCACACTACCTTTTCCTCTCCGCTACATTCTCTGCCTCTCTTATATATATACAGATGGGTGTCAAATTAAAGGAAAAACCAACATAAAGTGAGTAAGGTGTTGGGCCACCACAAGCCGATATTACAGCTTCACTGCGCCTTGACATAGATTCTAACTTTAATCTAGCTGAGATTATAGTCTCTGGAACTCTACTGGAGCAATGGAACACCATTCTTCCAAAAGATCTTCCCTCATTTGGTGTTTTGATGATGATGGTGGAGAGCACTGTCTGACACGTCGGTCCAAAATCTCACATAAGTGTTCATTTGGGTTGAGATCTGGTGACTGCAAAGGCCATAGCATATGATTAACATCATTTTCATATCAAACCATTCAGTGACATCCATTGTCATCCTGGAAGAGACCACTCCCATCAGGATAGAAATGTTTCATCATAGGATAAAGGTGATCACTCAGATCAACTTTGTATTGATTTGCAGTGACCCTTCCCTCTAAGGGGACAAGTGGACCCAAACCATGCCAGAAAAATCCCTCACTGTAGGGGTTTGTCCTTTAATTTGTCAAATTCGTCTGTATATACAGTCAAGCCGGAAAGTCTGCACACCCCTTTCACCTACTCCACGTTTTATTACGTTACAGACAGATTCTACAATAGATTGAGTTCATTTTTTGTCTCAAAATTCTACACAAAATAGCCCATAATGACAAAGTGAAAACAGGTTTTTAGACATTTGTGCTAATTTATTAAAAATCTAAATGTAAAATATCATATGTACACAAGTGTGCCATTATTAGACCATTATACCACACCTATATTATATCTCACTTCTGTAAGACTTAGACTATGCCAAGTTAATCTCCGTTTTAAACGATGACTGCGTTGGGCTTGCCTTTGGAGGCCATTTTAATCGTTCTGATGTTGATAACAACTGAGGCAAAATGTAATTCCATGTGATATGGCTTCAGTATTAATCCCTGTCGCTGCTGACATGTATGGTTTTAATGCCAGTCTCAGTCTCCTTGGCGATGACGTCGACCAATTACACTGAATTAAAAAATGCATCCATGTGATTTCGATCAATTATTCGATCACTATCAATTTAGTTCTCTTGAGAATGGTATGAGTGAGTCCACCGTTACGCAGGTGTGAGTGAGTCCACCCTTACGCAGGTATGAGTGAGTCTACCCTTACGCAGGTATGAGTGAGTCCACCCTTACGCAGGTGTGAGTGAGTCCACCCTTACGCAGGTATGAGTGAGTCCACCCTTACGCAGGTGTGAGTGAGTCCACCCTTACGCAGGTGTGAGTGAGTCCACCCTTACGCAGGTGTGAGTGAGTCCACCCTTACGCAGGTATGAGTGAGTCCACCCTTACGCAGGTATGAGTGAGTCCACCCTTACGCAGGTATGAGTGAGTCCACCCTTACGCAGGTGTGAGTGAGTCCACCCTTACGCAGGTATGAGTGAGTCCACCCTTACGCAGGTATGAGTGAGTCTACCCTTACGCAGGTATGAGTGAGTCCACCCTTACGCAGGTATGAGTGAGTCCACCCTTACGCAGGTATGAGTGAGTCCACCCTTACGCAGGTGTGAGTGAGTCCACCCTTACGCAGGTATGAGTGAGTCCACCCTTACGCAGGTATGAGTGAGTCCACCCTTACGCAGGTGTGAGTGAGTCCACCCTTACGCAGGTATGAGTGAGTCCACCCTTACGCAGGTATGAGTGAGTCCACCCTTACGCAGTTATGAGTGAGTCCACCCTTACGCAGTTATGAGTGAGTCCACCCTTAGTGGCTGAATAAAAGAAGGGCAGAAACTCAGAGGACTCACTTCTCTAACTCTCTTCTTCAATAGGAGAAGATGCTGCTTTACAACAGGAAAATTTAAGATGATGATGTTCAGATGATGAATCACTGGACAGAGTGGCAGTGCCGTAACCAGTGCTCCATGAGATGAATCACTGGACAGAGTGGCAGTGCCGTAACCAGTGCTCCATGAGATGAATCACTGGACAGAGTGGCAGTGCCGTAACCAGTGGTGCATGAGATGAATCACTGGACAGAGTGGCAGTGCCGTAACCAGTGGTCCATGAGATGAATCACTGGACAGAGTCGCAGTGCCGTAACCAGTGGTCCATGAGCGTGATTCGGTTTTTGGACACGATTTTTAAACGACCCCATTATAACGCGACCCTGCTTTTAACGCAATGGCAATTTATGGACCCCTCAGCTATCATGTTATAAGGGGTTCCACTGTGTGTGAGAGTGTGTTTGTGTGAGTGTGTCTGAGTGTGTGTGTGGATGAGGTGGGGTCAGAGCGGGGTCACAGTGGGGTCTGTACCTGCAGAATCCCGATGAGGGGGTGTGGGGAGACACTGTGATCCTCACTGACCTCTGCATCTGCACCCCACAAAGAGACACACACACAGAGTACATCTATCAGCCGCTAAACTCACACTGCACATCAATCAGCCGCTAAAATCACACACAGTGCACATCTATCAGCCACTAAAATCACACACAGTGCACATCAATCAGCCACTAAACTCACACACTGCACATCAATCAGCTGCTAAAATCACACACAGTGCATATCAATCAGCCACTAAACTCACACACAGAGTACATCTATCAGCCGCTAAACTCACACACAGTGCACATCAATCAGCCACTAAACTCACACACTGCACATCAATCAGCCGCTAAACTCACACAGAGTACATCTATCAGCCGCTAAAATCACACAGCACACATCTATCACCCGCTAAACTCACGAACAGCGACATCTATCACCTGCTAAACTCACAGTCACATCTATCAGCCACTAAACTCACACAGAGTACATCAATCAGTCGCTAAACTCACACAGCGCACATCAATCAGCCACTAAACTCACACACAAAGTACATCTATCAGCCACTAAACTCACACACTGCGCACATCTATCACCCGCTAAACTCACAAATAGCGACATCCATCACCTGCTAAACTCACAGTCACATCTATCAGCCGCTAAAGTCACACACAGTGCACATCAATGAACCGCTAAACTCACACACTGCGCACATCAATCAGCCGCTAAAATCACACACAGTGCACATCAATCAGCTACTAAACTCACACACAAAGTACATCTATCAGCCGCTAAACTCACACACTGCATACATCAATCAGTCGCTAAAATCACACACAGTGCACATCAATCAGCCACTAAACTCACACACAAAGTACATCAATCAGCCGCTAAAATCACACACAGCGCACTAAAGTCACACACAGCCACATCTATCACCTGCTAAACTCACACACATACACTACCATTCAAATGTCACTTGGAAATTTTCTTGTTTTTGAAAAAATGTATACTTTTATTCACCAAGGTAGCATTAAATTGATAAAAAAATACAGTCAAGACATTGATAATGTTACAAACTACTATTTTTATTTCATTCTATTTCTACTTTCACAATTGTAGCTATTTTTACACACAGCCCCCCCCCCCTCCATTTTTTGGTAATTAACATAAATTTAAATAAAATCATCATATTTCATATTTGGATGCATATCCTTTGCATGCTATGACTTCCTGATGTCTGTGACCCAACAATATCAAAATACTCTTGATATCTTATTTTCAGGTACTCTTACAAGCAATAATATATCCTTTCTGCATTTCAATAGATCTCTATGGGAATTGTGGGGTGGGACTAGGTTAAGCTGTAACTTAAATGGGAATAGTATGGAACACATGGTTGGCTAAATGGCTGTAAGTCATAAAGGGTCTGAGGTATCAAACGAGCCTCAAACCATGACTGTGTTGCCAGATCATATGGATGGATCACTAAGGATTGTTTCTTCTGACTTATTTTTCCATAGAGTTCAATAGAAAAAAGAGTCAGAAGAAACAACCTTTAAAGTGATCCATCCATATCTACTGCATATCTGGCAGCAGAGTGATGGGTTGAGGCTCGTTTGAATGCAGAGAGTTTATAATATCGCTTGTAAGAGTACCTGAAAATAAGATATCAAGAGTCTTTTTATATTGCTGGGTCACCAGGAAGTCATAGCATGCAAATGATTTGCAACCAAATATGAAATATGTTTACTTTATTTAAATTTATGAAATTTAAAAAAAAACGTGTAATGCTATGTGTAAAAATGGCAACAATTGTGAAAGTAGAAATAGAATGAAATAGAAATAGTAGTTTGTAACATTATCAATGTCTTGCCTGTATTCTTTAAAATCAATTGAATGCTACCTTGGTGAATAAAAGTATAAAGTTCTTTCAAAAACAAAGGATATTTCTAAGTGACCCCAAACTTTTGAACGTAGTGTATATCAACCGCTAAACTCACACACAGTGCACATCTATCAACTACTATAACTCATCTGTATAACTCACCGCTCCTGATCCCAGCAGTTGGGGACGGGAGTGTCTTTGAGCTGCCAACATAAACAAAAAAGAGAATATCTTTGATGAGGAAGATGTTGACCCGATTCATGGCTGCAAGTTAAGTCAAGAAGTCAAGGATCACACACACCTGTGCTGTGCCACGCCCATCTCACACCTGTATTTACCATGCTCCTCACACCTGTACTGTGCCACGCCCATTTCACACCTGTATTTACCATGCCCCTCACACCTGTACTGTGCAACGCCCATCTCACACCTTTACTGTGTCATGCCCATCTTACACCTGTGCTGTGCAACACCCATCTCACACCTGTGCTGTGCCACACCCATCTCACACCTGTACTGTGCCACACCCATCTCACACACCATGGCAAAACAAGTTAGTTGTGGATAACAGCTAAATAGTGTAAACTCACTGCGGCTAAATAATGCCCATGCACAATGGCTAAATAGCAGCATCCTCTTTATAGCTCTTTATAGGTGTAAATACAGCATCACCAGTACTGGACCCAAACCAACTGACATATTGAAGTCTTTTCAAATAAAACATTTTAATTGCCTCATTGGTTCCTTCACGCTCTTCACAGAAGCCAGATATTCAAAAAGAATATTCAGATATCACTGACATTCCATTGTTCTGACTATTTACAACACCATCAGTTTAGTTAAAAATAATGAATTATAGATTCCACAGTTTATGGTTAGTCCTATATTTTAGACATTTAGCTGCATCTTGACAATTAATACTACGTACATTAAGTCACTGAATTTATAATGAAAAATGTATATTACCTTTGCAGGTAATATATGAACTAATAGCCTTTATTCTATCTCAAAATAATAAAATGTTATTACCTGTGAAATTAAAAAACACAATGGGCTGAAATAATGCTTTTTATGACCTCTCTTGAATGAGGTTCTGGCCTGAAGGACTAATTCAGCAGGGTTTGGGTTTTTAAATGCTTTTTCCAGAGGAGAATTAACCCGTGGCATTACTATCAGTTACACAAATACGAGACGACTGGTTATAGTGTACATTGGAGTTATATGAAAGAATTTGTTTATGAATTGGATGAGATGGCTCTATTTATGCATTATCTCTAACACACAGATAAGCAAACAAACAACAACTACACAAGCAGCAAAGTAGCACCATAGTCACACTTACAGGCTTGCACACTTACAGGCTTGCTCACAGTCTTGCTCACTTACAGGCTTGCACACACAGGCTTGCTCACTTACAGGCTTGCACACACAGGCTTGCTCACTTACAGGCTTGCACACACAGGCTTGCTTGCTCACTTACAGGCTTGCACACTTACAGGCTTACTAAATATATTAAGAATGATATAATGTGAGCCTCACAGTCTGGGACAGAATTGGATCCGTATCAGGGCCGACTGGTCAGTAGCTCCATAGGGAGATGTGTAATTGCTGATTGCATTGCCCAGGGTAAGAGAGGGTTCAGGCGGTTATCACTCTCTAGTGACGCCCTGCTCTGGACTGCATGCCCAAGCTGCATAGGAAAGGTCTTCGGTTGGACATTCCAAATTAGGGTAGGTTTAGGTTTAACCTCAACCCTAACAAAGCACCTCATTC
Source organism: Ilyophis sp. 1 JC-2022 (assembly GCA_022702515.1). NCBI lineage: Eukaryota > Metazoa > Chordata > Actinopteri > Anguilliformes > Synaphobranchidae > Ilyophis > Ilyophis sp. 1 JC-2022. The sequence continues at coordinate 7,600,579 of CM040402.1, read as the reverse complement.
AACAGCTAGAGATCTACCGTCCTGTAGGTTTAACCTCAACCCTAACAAAGCACACCTCATTCAACAGCTAGAGATCTACCGTCCTGTAGGTTTAACCTCAACCCTAACAAAGCACACCTCATTCAACAGCTAGAGATCTACCGTCCTGTAGGTTTAACCTCAACCCTAACAAAGCACACCTCATTCAACAGCTAGAGATCTACCGTCCTGTAGGTTTAACCTCAACCCTAACAAAGCACACCTCATTCAACAGCTAGAGATCTACCGTCCTGTAGGTTTAACCTCAAACCTAACAAAGCACACCTCATTCAACAGCTAGAGATCTACCGTCCTGTAGGTTTAACCTCAACCGTAACAAAGCACACCTCATTCAACAGCTAGAGATCTACCGTCCTGTAGGTTTAACCTCAACCCTAACAAAGCACACCTCATTCAACAGCTAGAGATCTACCGTCCTGTAGGTTTAACCTCAACCCTAACAAAGCACACCTCATTCAACAGCTAGAGATCTACCGTCCTGTAGGTTTAACCTCAACCCTAACAAAGCACACCTCATTCAACAGCTAGAGATCTACCGTCCTGTAGGTTTAACCTCAACCCTAACAAAGCACACCTCATTCAACAGCTAGAGATCTACCGTCCTGTAGGTTTAACCTCAAACCTAACAAAGCACACCTCATTCAACAGCTAGAGATCTACCGTCCTGTAGGTTTAACCTCAACCCTAACAAAGCACACCTCATTCAACAGCTAGAGATCTACCGTCCTGTAGGTTTAACCTCAACCCTAACAAAGCACACCTCATTCAACAGCTAGAGATCTACCGTCCTGTAGGTTTAACCTCAACCCTAACAAAGCACACCTCATTCAACAGCTAGAGATCTACCGTCCTGTAGGTTTAACCTCAACCCTAACAAAGCACACCTCATTCAACAGCTAGAGATCTACCGTCCTGTAGGTTTAACCTCAACCCTAACAAAGCACACCTCATTCAACAGCTAGAGATCTACCGTCCTGTAGGTTTAACCTCAACCCTAACAAAGCACACCTCATTTAACAGCTAGAGATCTACCGTCCTGTAGGTTTAACCTCAACCCTAACAAAGCACACCTCATTCAACAGCTAGAGATCTACCGTCCTGTAGGTTTAACCTCAACCGTAACAAAGCACACCTCATTCAACAGCTAGAGATCTACCGTCCTGTAGGTTTAACCTCAAACCTAACAAAGCACACCTCATTCAACAGCTAGAGATCTACCGTCCTGTAGGTTTAACCTCAACCGTAACAAAGCACACCTCATTCAACAGCTAGAGATCTACCGTCCTGTAGGTTTAACCTCAACCCTAACAAAGCACACCTCATTCAACAGCTAGAGATCTACCGTCTTGTAGGTTTAACCTCAACCCTAACAAAGCACACCTCATTCAACAGCTAGAGATCTACCGTCCTGTAGGTTTAACCTCAACCCTAACAAAGCACACCTCATTCAACAGCTAGAGATCTACCGTCCTGTAGGTTTAACCTCAACCCTAACAAAGCACACCTCATTCAACAGCTAGAGATCTACCGTCCTGTAGGTTTAACCTCAACCCTAACAAAGCACACCTCATTCAACAGCTAGAGATCTACCGTCCTGTAGGTTTAACCTCAACCCTAACAAAGCACACCTCATTCAACAGCTAGAGATCTACCGTCCTGTAGATTTAACCTCAACCCTAACAAAGCACACCTCATTCAACAGCTAGAGATCTACCGTCCTGTAGGTTTAACCTCAACCCTAACAAAGCACACCTCATTCAACAGCTAGAGATCAAACGTCCTGTAGGTTTAACCTCAACCCTAACAAAGCACACCTCATTCAACAGCTAGAGATCTACCGTCCTGTAGGTTTAACCTCAACCCTAACAAAGCACACCTCGTTCAACAGCTAGAGATCTACCGTCCTGTAGGTTTTCACTCCAACCCTAACAAAGCACACCTCATTCAACAGCTAGAGATCTACCGTCCTGTAGGTTTAACCTCAACCCTAACAAAGCACACCTCATTCAACAGCTAAAGATCTACCGTCCTGTAGGTTTTCACTCCAACCCTAACAAAGCACACCTCATTCAACAGCTAGAGATCTACTATCCTGTAGGTTTAACCTCAACCCTAACAAAGCACACCTCATTCAACAGCTAGAGATCTACCGTCCTGTAGGTTTAACCTCAACCCTAACAAAGCACACCTCATTCAACAGCTAGAGATCTACCGTCCTGTAGGTTTAACCTCAACCCTAACAAAGCACACCTCATTCAACAGCTAGAGATCTACCGTCCTGTAGGTTTAACCTCAACCCTAACAAAGCACACCTCATTCAACAGCTAGAGATCTACCATCCTGTAGGTTTAACCTCAACCCTAACAAAGCACACCTCATTCAACAGCTAGAGATCAAACATCCTGTAGGTTTAACCTCAACCCTAACAAAGCACACCTCATTCAACAGCTAGAGATCTACCGTCCTGTAGGTTTAACCTCAACCCTAACAAAGCACACCTCGTTCAACAGCTAGAGATCTACCGTCCTGTAGGTTTTCACTCCAACCCTAACAAAGCACACCTCATTCAACAGCTAGAGATCTACCGTCCTGTAGGTTTAACCTCAACCCTAACAAAGCACACCTCATTCAACAGCTAAAGATCTACCGTCCTGTAGGTTTTCACTCCAACCCTAACAAAGCACACCTCATTCAACAGCTAGAGATCTACTATCCTGTAGGTTTAACCTCAACCCTAACAAAGCACACCTCATTCAACAGCTAGAGATCTACCGTCCTGTAGGTTTAACCTCAACCCTAACAAAGCACACCTCATTCAACAGCTAGAGATCTACCATCCTGTAGGTTTTCACTCCAACCCTAACAAAGCACACCTCATTCAACAGCTAGAGATCTACCGTCCTGTAGGTTTAACCTCAACCCTAACAAAGCACACCTCATTCAACAGCTAGAGATCTACCGTCCTGTAGGTTTTCACTCCAACCCTAACAAAGCACACCTCATTCAACAGCTAGAGATCTACTATCCTGTAGGTTTAACCTCAACCCTAACAAAGCACACCTCATTCAACAGCTAGAGATCTACTGTCCTGTAGGTTTAACCTCAACCCTAACAAAGCACACCTCATTCAACAGCTAGAGATCTACCGTCCTGTAGGTTTAACTTCAATCCTAACAAAGCACACCTCATTCAACAGCTAGAGATCTACCATCCTGTAGATTTAACCTCAATCCTAACAAAGCACACCTCATTTAACAGCTAGAGATCTACTGTCCTGTAGGTTTAACCTAAATTCTAACAAAGCACACCTCATTTAACAGCTAGAGATCTACTGTCCTGTAGGTTTAACCTAAATCCTAACAAAGCACACCTCATTTAACAGCTAGAGATCTACTGTCCTGTAGGTTTAACCTAAATCCTAACAAAGTACACCTCATTTAACAGCTAGAAATCTTGTTGAGCTGCTAATTAGTAGAATCAGGTGTGCCAGATTGGGGTTGAAATGAAAACCTCCAGCACAATACATCTCCAGGAATAGGGTTAGGGGCCACTGCAATACAGGACAGCAGAATATGGAATATGGCAAAGGTAAGGGGGTGTGGCGTGTATATACAGTGACAAGGTGATTTCAGTTACACATGCTCTCCTGCTGTAGGCGCTGTATATCTGTAAACCTTAAACAATCCCATACGGCAACAGTATTAACTATCAGAGATGCTCATTCATTGGTCTAGGAAGCTTACAAATTCTGCCAAATATTACCCAATTGCTGGGTGTGGACGAGAAACAATTGCAATGAACATTATATTTATATTATATTTCCCACTGGACTGAGTAACATAATGATGTGACAATTAAATAAAGAAAACAAAGTATTTAAAATATGGAAAACTAAAAACACCCAAGAAACCGAATCCACTGGAGCTTCATACAGCAGCAGAAACATCAACAGTAATAACAACAATAATAATAATAATAATAACAGTAATAATAATAAGTTGTTGTTAAAATGATGAAGTAGAGCTTGAGTGGTAAATGCAGGGGTGCTCAGTGTACACCAGTGATGTCAGACTGAGCATGCTCAGTGCGCACCAGCACAGTGAGCTCCCACTGCAGCGCTCATGTTTCACCGAAGCAGCCGCCGTGTAACAGAGCAGAGCCCGCACACTGCGCATAAGCACACACACACACACACACACTCGCTCGCACTCACACACGCTCGCACACACACACACACACTCGCTCGCACTCACACACGCTCGCACACACACGCACACACGCACGCACACACACACACACACTCTCTCAGCGATGCGTCTCTATTCCCCCTGTATTGTGAGAGCAGCAGCAGACTCACCTCTCCTCAGGGACAGCAGGAAGCCGCTGGGCGGACACTGCAGGGGTCAGACACACGGACAGCAGGACGGGCAGGAGGAGAAAGCGCTTGTGCTTTGCCATCGAGTCCATCAGACGCTTCTGCTACAGAATCTGACTCATTCTCTGCCTGGAGAGCCCGCCCCACCAGCCTGACTGACAGATACAGCCTCTCTGCCTGGAGAGCCCGCCCCACCAGCCTGACTGACAGATACAGCCTCTCTGTCTGGAGAGCCCGCCCCACCAGCCTGACTGACAGATACAGCCTCTCTGCCTGGAGAGCCCGCCCCACCAGCCTGACTGACAGATACAGCCTCTCTGCCTGGAGAGCCCGCCCCACCAGCCTGACTGACAGATACAGCCTCTCTGCCTGGAGAGCCCGCCCCACCAGCCTGACTGACAGATACAGCCTCTCTGCCTGGAGAGCCCGCCCCACCAGCCTGACTGACAGATACAGCCTCTCTGTCTGGAGAGCCCGCCCCACCAGCCTGACTGACAGATACAGCCTCTCTGCCTGGAGAGCCCGCCCCACTAGCCTGACTGACAGATACAGCCTCTCTGCCTGGAGAGCCCGCCCCACCAGCCTGACTGACAGATACAGCCTCTCTGCCTGGAGAGCCCGCCCCACCAGCCTGACTGACAGATACAGCCTCTCTGCCTGGAGAGCCCGCCCCACCAGCCTGACTGACAGATACAGCCACCAATAGGCAGGCAGTGTCTGAGTATGCGCAAACATCACTGCTATAAATCTGCACTGAAATGCCATTGTTCTGCACATTATGGTAATAATGCCATTGTTCTGCACAATATGGTAATAATGCCCTTATTCTGCACATTATGGTAATAATGCCATCGTTCTGCACACTTAATATTCACAAAATATAAAGAAAACAAAAAAAATAAACAATGGCCAGTATTTTATTTATCCTTTATTTTACCAGGAAAGTCCCATTGAGATTAAATCTTTTACAAGGGTGTCCTGGCCATGCAGCAATGAGCAATACAATAAGTACAATACAAATACAAATACGTGACAATAATGGAGAATAAGGGCATATTTAGTCTCCAGTTAGTGAAAGGAACGGGGCTCTCCAGTTAGTGAAAGGAACGGGGCTCTCCAGTTAGTGAAAGGAACGGGGCTCTCCATCTTTAGTTGTTTTTGCAGCATGTTCCAAGGTGCATTAGAAGTAAAAGCCAGTTTTCCGAATTCAGATTGGAACGCAGATTGTAACTGCTATTAATTCCTATCAAGTGAGACAAAAGATAAGAAAGTTTAAGTAAAATAGGTGAGTAAATGAAGACATACAATTGTTTGGAGAAGGTAGACTGTTTAGTTCTGGCTTTCAACACACATTGTACTAACATTTTAGATGACGTAGCACCCTTTGTGACTCGCACTGTCCGCCCTGTTAATATCGCCCCTTGGGTAAATGATGACATCCGCATTCTCAGACGAAAGTGTCGCAAAACAGAGAGGCTCTGGAAATCTTCCAACCTTCAAGTACACCGCCTCTACCTTAAAGAGCTCATATCTGATTTTAATGATCTGGTTAAGAGCTCTAGGGCTGCTTATTTTTCTAAATTAATCACCTCTAGCAAGCAAAATCCCAGAGTATTGTTCAGTACCATTAAGAAGTTAGTTAGCCCCCCTTCCTCATCTGTACCTATTGTTTCAAATGTAGACTGTAATCGTTTTCTTTTATTCTTTGTGAACAAAGTTGCAGATATAAGGGCGAACATTACCCCCTCCCCTTCTCCCCTCCTTCCCTGCCCAGCCAGAAATTACTCTTTGAGTAGTTTCTTTATCATCTCGCAGACGGAGCTAACAGACATAGTAGCCTCTATGAAATCTTCCTCTAGCCCCCTAGATATTCTCCCTACTGCCATGCTAAAGGAGGTAATCAGTGCTGTTGGCCCCAGCTTAGGCATCATTATAAATAGGTCTTTAGTTTCTGGCGCAGTCCCAGTTTTTTTTAAGCAGGCGGTCATTCAGCCCCTCCTTAAAAAGCCAAATCTGGACCCCTCCCAACTAAAAAATTACCGACCCATCTCTAAGCTGCCCTTTATCTCGAAGGTGTTAGAGAAAGTTGTGGCAAACCAGCTCACCACGTTTTTGACCAATCATAACATCTTAGATAAATTTCAGTCAGGTTTCCGCAAAAAACACTCCACCGAAACTGCCCTCCTCAGAGTCTCAAATGACATCATGATGTCCTCTGACTCCGGCAAATGCTCTGTTTTGGTCCTGTTAGACCTTAGCGCAGCATTTGACACGGTAGACCACCGTATCCTACTAGACAGGCTCAGGGAGTGGGTGGGCATATCTGGGAGTGCCCTAAACTGGTTCGCCTCATACCTCAAAGAGAGAAGTTTCTCGGTGGCCGCTGGCCCGTTTAGGTCTGACCTTTCCCCCCTCCCATGTGGTGTGCCACAAGGTTCCGTGCTGGCTCCAATCCTTTTCGCTCTATACATGCTCCCCCTAGGTGTCCTGATCAGCAAATTCAAGGACATTTCCTACCATTGTTATGCTGATGATATCCAGCTCCAGATTTCTTTCAAACCGGATAACTTGGAGAAACTCTGCATACTCCATGAGTGTATATCTGCCATAGAGAGTTGGATGGCAAATAATTTCCTCCAATTAAATGCAGCTAAAACTGAGGTGCTAATCATAGCTGCTGACCACATCGCGTCCAAAGTGGCACACCACATGGGGTCCCTTAAGGGAAATGTACGTACCCATGTGAGAAACCTTGGTGTAATATTTGATCAGTCTATGCTTTTAGAAAAACATGTCATATCCCTCACCCGCTCATGTTTCTTCCACCTCAGAAATTTAGCAAAACTCAGGTCCATTGTATCCCATGCTGAACTACATGTCCGTACATGCTTTTATTTCATCCAGACTCGACTACTGTAATTCATTGTTCACCTGCCTCAACAAATCATCCGTCAATAAATTACAACTGATCCAAAACGCCGCTGCCAGGCTGCTCACCAGGTCTAGGAGGTCTTGCCACATCACCCCCATCCTTGCCGCACTACACTGGCTTCCAGTGCATCTCAGGATCAATTTTAAAGTTTTAGTAGTCACCCACAGAGCCATCCACGGTCAAGCCCCCGCTTATATCTGTGATCTCATTCAACCACACTCCTCTAGTCGGTCTCTGAGGTCATCCAACCAGGAACTCCTGCAGGTACCCAGGACCAGACTTAAAACAAAAGGTGACCGAGCTTTTGGGGCGGCAGCCCCAAGGCTCTGGAATGCTCTCCCCCTGGACCTGAAATCCTTGTCCTCAGAGAGCTGTTTCAAGAGTCACCTTAAGACTCTTTTGTTCAGGCAGGCGTTTGGACATTTATAGACAATCCAGTGTCTGGTCCTTTTAATTGTTGCTCCCTTCACATAATTTGTTCATTATCAACATGGAAAAGACCATTCCCATCTCTCATGCATAGAGAACATAATGGAATACACGGTTCAATGCACTAGCGCCATACGGCGGCTCCGCACTGAATGGACTCAAAATGGCGTCAAATCGTTAGTTGTCACTACTCTATATAGGGACTCTAGGCTGCTCGTTCGGAGGGAATTATGGGACGTGGAGTTTTTAAACAGTGCCAGCGCTGGTATGTTCACACAAAAAAATAGTGAAACATAAAATATACTCGAAGCTGGTCCAGAAAAACGAGTTTGCGAACGGGCGTTATATTTAACAATCCGGGAAATTTACGGCAAGACATAATCAGTAGAAATGGTTTAAAAGTAAGCTTTAGTTAATGTCTATGCTCAGAATGAATGGGGAATTTACTTCCGAAACCAGCGTGACGTAGTCACTGGAGTAGTTTGTTCCTCTGTAGTTGCCGTTTCCTTAGTATGATACGCCCCCACGTACCAGGTTTGAGAATACGAGGTGTGCGCGTATGAGACAGGAGGCTCCAGGCTGCAGCCTTACCCCACTCAAACTAGCCGAGTTTAGCCGTTACGCTTTTCACAATGCAAAAGACGCGGAGTCTCTCATCATCTGGAGGTAGATTTCTATCAAAAATAAACAAGCACAAAAGTATAATCCACAATTGTATTTACCATCCAAACACACATACACCTCTCAATTTTTGTTTCGTAAATCATCATTTGGATGAATGTAAAAATTATATTCACAAATGCAAATAACATTTACAGATATGTTTCCAATGTTCACATGTACAAATCAAAAGCTTGGCTTGCGAACTGGCGAATCTACATTTGCCGATCGAAGGACACGCTTGATCTGCTTGGATTTACGGACAGAATTTTGAGACAAATATTCCGCTGTTTTTCACCGTGTCGATTCACGCTCACTTAATTTGCGATTCGTAAACTAAACTTCTTCTTCTTCGGTGCTACATAACACGGCGGTGTGTGTGTTCGGCTCATCAGCGCCACTTTTAGAACAAGTGGCCAAAATTGCACATTATCTTTAAGAAGTGGATTCATGTTAAATTTAATTAAAACAACCAAGTTTTGAGTTTATTTAGGTTGTAAAGTTAACCCCACGCTAATCTTGCGATGGGAAGTTTTTTAAACAGTCATTGCACAAAACTATCAGATTGCATGTAGCTAGCTAACTAGCTTACATTACAAAGGGGTGTCCTGGGTGAGCTAAGTTTCCTAACCTATTAAAAAGTGCTTCCCTTTTGGCTTTGGGGCCGACTAAAAGTCTTATCTTCGTTAAGTTTTAAGAAATTATTGCTCATCCATCCATCGATTGCAGACAGACAGTTAGTCAAGGAGCATAATGCACTTCGGCTCAACAGAAATATACAATTGTGTGTCGTCAGCATAGCTATGAAAGTCGACATTGTGTTTTCTGATAATCTCACCTAAAGGTAGCATATATAATGAAAAAAGAAGAGGACCAAGACAGCTTTCCTGTGCAACACCACAGGTCATATCATGTTTCTCAGATATAAAATCTCCCAAACTAACATAAAATTTTCTATCTATAAGATATGTTCGAAACCAGTTCAGTGCACATTCAGATAGTCCAACCCAGTTTTCCAATTGATTGATTAGTATGCTATGATCAAGTGTATCAAATGCTGCGCTCAAGTCCAAAAGGATAAGAATTGAGACCCTGCCTGCAGCAGCACTAAGTCTAAGATCATTGGTTACTTTAATTAAAGCCGTCTCTGTGCTGTGGTTCGATCTAAAACCAGACTGGAATTTCTCCAAGGTACCATTTTCATTTAAAAAGTTATTAAGTTGATTAAAAACTACTTTTTCAAGTATCTTGCTCATGAAAGATAGGTTGGAAATAGGCCTATAATTACTTAGAATTTTATCATCTAAATTAGATTTCTTCAGTCGCGGTTCAGTTTGTATGCGTTGGGAAAAATTCCAGTTTCAAGAGATTTATTAATTATTTTATGAACTGGTTCAGAGAGACTATTAAAAACATTTTATTTTTATTTTGTGGGGACAGGGTCAAGATTACAAGTTGATGATTTACTCTGTGATACTATTTTATAAAGTTCTACTTCAGAGATTTTATTAAAATTCCTCAAGGTTGCTGGTCTGTTACAAGGCAGATCGTGTGTATTACTGGTGTGTCTAACAATACCAGCTCTTATAGTTGTTATTTTATTGTTAAAAAAATTTCTCACATTTTGATACAGAAGCTAAACTGAGAGTGTCAGGGATTTAATTGACGATCAATAGTTGAGAATAATACCCTGGAATTGCCGCCATTCTCTGTAATGATCTTTGAAAAGTGAGCTCTTCTCTCAGAGCGAATAGCCTTGTTATATATAAACTCCTCAAAAAAAGTTTGGAAACGTTATTTCGGTCGATTATTCCTCCCCTTTAATAATACCAATTGGTATTGTATTTTATATCGTTGGAAAGCCTGATTAGTCACCTTTACAACGAGGTACAACTTGTAAGGATCGTGCATTCGTGGAATGAGCAACACAGCTAACCGTGTGGGTAGCGGCCCAAAAAAATGTGCCAAAATCCCCTGTAATATTCTTCTGTTGGTATTCACTCTCGTTTTGAGTTGCTTGGTGGACTGGATGATTGCACTCTCCCACAGTAATAAGGAAAAAACAACACATATTGGCCATTTTTACACTTTATTCATTTTACACTGTCAGGGACCTCAGTAGCGTGTGGATGATCCATACGCAGCCACAACAGCTTGGCACTTCCTCCTCATACTGAGGTCCCTGACAGTGTAAAATGAATAAAGTGTAAAAATGGCCAATATGTGTTGTTTTTTCCTTATTACTGTGGGAGAGTGCAATCATCCAGTCCACCAAGCAACTCAAAACGTGAGTGAATACCAACAGAAGAATATTGCAGGGGATTTTGGCACATTTTTTTGGGCCGCTACCCACACGGTTAGCTGTGTTGCTCATTCCACGAATGCACGATCCTTACAAGTTGTACCTCGTTGTAAAGGTGACTAATCAGGCTTTCCAACGATATAAAATACAATACCAATTGGTATTATTAAAGGGGAGGAATAATCGACCGAAATAACGTTTCCAAACTTTTTTTGAGGAGTTTAGTAGTGTGCTCTTTAAAAATGCTTCGGTGAATCTCTAATTTAGTTTTTCTCCATGTTCTTTCTGCTGCTCTGCACACTCTCTTAAGGTCACGGATAGTGTTATTTATCCATGGCGATGTTTTATTCCGTGACCTCTTTTTAGTCTTAACTGGCGCAACAATGTTCAGTGCGCTACTCAAGTCACTATTAAAAACATCAACCATTTCGTTTATCGAGGAGTGTACTTTACATGGATCAAAAGAGTTTGCAAGTTCAGAGAATTTTATTTCCGCTGTCGTATCTAAATACCTTTTTCAAGTAATAAATTATCTTTTGTTACTAGGTATATCTAACATAGCATCAAAGAACACACAGTAGTGATCAGAGATAGTGATGTCAGACACTAAAACCTTATTAATGGTTATCCCTTGAGATATTACCAGATCGAGTGTATTACCTAACTGATGAGTAGCTTAACTGTAACATGTTGTGTGAATCCTAGGCTGTCTAGGAGATTTATAAATTCCATAGCCTTAGAGTCAGTAGTATTATTTATGTGGATATTCATATCTCCAGTCAGGATTATTCGATCATAGCTAATAGAAATAATGGAGATAAGCTCGGAAAATTCTGAAAGAAATACTGATGATTGCTTGGGTGGTCTATATATTGTTAAAATAATCACCTTTGATTCAGCTTTTAACACAGTAGCGAGGTATTCAAAAGCTGAAAATCAACCAAAGAACAACCAAATTGATCGGAGAAAATTGTAGCTATACCACCACCTCTTTTGTCCTGTCTTACTGATTGTAGCTATACCACCTCCTCTTTTGTCCTGTCTTACTGATTGTAGCTATACCACCTCCTCTTTTGTCCTGTCTTACTGATTGTAGTTATACCACCTCCTCTTTTGTCCTGTTTTACTGATTGTAGCTATACCACCTCCTCTTTTGTCCTGTTTTACTGATTGTAGCTATACCACCTCCTCTTTTGTCCTGTCTTACTGATTGTAGCTATACCACCTCCTCTTTTGTCCTGTTTTACTGATTGTAGCTATACCACCTCCTCTTTTGTCCTGTCTTACTGATTGTAGCTATACCACCTCCTCTTTTGTCCTGTCTTACTGATTGTAGCTATACCACCTCCTCTTTTGTCCTGTCTTACTGATTGTAGCTATACCACCTCCTCTTTTGTCCTGTCTTACTGATTGTAGCTATACCACCTCCTCTTTTGTCCTGTCTTACTGATTGTAGCTATACCACCTCCTCTTTTGTCCTGTCTTACTGATTGTAGCTATACCACCTCCTCTTTTGTCCTGTCTTACTGATTGTAGCTATACCACCTCCTCTTTTGTCCTGTCTTACTGATTGTAGCTATACCACCTCCTCTTTTGTCCTGTCTTACTGATTGTAGCTATACCACCACCTCTTTTGTCCTGTCTTACTGATTGTAGCTATACCACCTCCTCTTTTGTCCTGTCTTACTGATTGTAGCTATACCACCTCCTCTTTTGTCCTGTCTTACTGATTGAAAGAACTTATAATTTGGGGGACAGGCTTCAATAAGAGTTGCAATACCATCGTTCTTAAGCCATGTTTCAACTAAAAATAAAAAATGTAATTTATTTTCTGAGATAAAATCATTGATTAAAAAACTCTTGTTTGTAAGGAATCTTACATTTAAAAGCGCCATATTAAGATTAATGTCTGACTTTGTTTGGATTAAGGGTTTAGCTAAAATAGTAACCAAATTACTTGGAATGCGACCGGAATTTAGCCTAGGTTTGCACTTTCTCTTCCCAGTAATAACAGATAGAAATCCGTGATCAGGCCGACCGGAGAAGCTAGCACATTTCTCATCAAACTTTGTTGCCGAGACGGGAGCTACCGCTGCTGTTGTTGAGATGTGCGTGAGTCACTTTGTAGAGGCCGAAAGGGCCTTGTAAAAGATGTTTGATGAAAATATATTTGACCCAAGGGAGTTTGGGTGCAGACCATCCTTCCTGAAAAGCGCAGAACGCTCACAAAAAAGATTAAAATGGTCAATAAAACAGAAAGAGAAGTGGCTGCATTGCGACTCCAGCCACGAATGCAGGCTAAGTAATCTGCTAAATGATTCCCTCCCTCGTCTGAGAATGGGGATTGGACCGGAGATAAAAATGTCTTTACCACAGTCTACCAGCAGATAAAAAAGACTGGTGAAATTTTGCTTCAGCATTTCTGATTCCTTCCGTGGAATGTCATTTGTCCCAATGTGTACTATAATTTTTTTAACAGATGGGTGGCTTACAATTAAATCAGGCAACACATGTATAATATCGCATATCTTAGCGCCAGGAAAGCAGAATGTCAGGGCTGCTTTTGATCTTACTTGCCGTATGATGGAGTCCCCGATGATCATCACCGAGGGTTTTGGCGACTGAGGTCGCATTGGTGGAGCACTGAACTTGATGGGGGCCCCTCTAGACACAGGGGGTGAACCAGCACTGGACTGACTGGAACTCCCCTAAGCACAGAGGATGAACCACTGGGATTCAGTGGAGAGACTGGGCAACGCTCCCGGATGCCAGCCCCGGACAACAGCCCCCGAGAGAAGGGTAGCGTACAGCGACAGGACGCACAGACGGAGATGAACCGTCAGCCTGACTCTGAAGCGGGGGGGAATTCCTCAACATCTAATATGTTGAATCTGTTCTTTAAAGCGATGTAGTATGGAAGGAACTTTGTGGAGGAGCGACTGCTAGTTTTGTTTTTGCTACTGACTCTCCAGCTCTTTAATCCTCTCTTGTAGGAGAGGGCAGTTTGCACAGGATGAGCGGGTAAGTGGTGGCATCTCCTCTCTCTGTGTTTTAATTTTTAATTTTTAAAATAAATGTAAGTTTATATTGGATAATTCGAAAGGCGCGAGGAGCGGCGGTGCCGTAGTGTACTTCTCCGACAGACGCTCAGAAGTCAGTCCGATCTTGATAGTGACTGCTACAAAACTAAAAACCAATCAAATTCATTAAGATCGGTTGTAATAACAGAAAGACGTTTACGAAGATAAACGTAGTAAAAATAATCGGCGGTAAAAGTAATCGGAAGCGTCTTCCAGAGCGAGAGTTCAGAGTAGCACTGTTTCCCTCCAAAAAACAGCAGGGTCTTCTTCTTCTTTTTGTTTAATGGCGGATTGTATTATTTTACTTTGAAGGTGCATACCGCCACCTACTGTACCGGAGTATGCAGTCATGATTTATTGAATACTACAAACAGAATGGAGAATTATTTCTTCTTAAACAAATCCCTATACCTTAATACTGTATATACACTACAATCCCTATACATTAATACTACATACAATTATATATCTATCTATTTACTATATTCTATTATATAATTTTGTAACTTTCAAAAATTCTATAACAGCCTTCTGGGCATCCATTACCCCCCTTCCATCAATCCCCAATATTCCCCCTAGGCTCCATGCTCTACCTGCCTCTCTAATCCTAATGCAGAGTTCTTCCCTCTCTTCAGTGTACTTATTGCATTCCATGAGTACATGTTCAACATTTTCTGTATTATTGCAATAAGCGCATTCTACTGACATACTTTTTCCTACCATGAACAGTGTTTTATTGAGTCCTGTGGGATCAAACCTTAACCTGCTTAACTTGTCTTCTTCCCTCCTATTTCCCCTCCTAATATCTTGTGCACTTATAGATTTCTGTATTTTGTAGTATGTTCGTCCTTTACTGTCCCCGTCCCATCTTTCCTGCCATTTCCTCATCACCCCTTTTTTAATTATTGCTTTTCCTTCCTCTTTACCAAATGGTATGTGTAGAATTTCTTCTCTCTTTATTGCTTTTTTAGCAATTGTGTCTGCTCCTTCGTTCCCTTTAATGCCTACATGGGCAGGCACCCAACAGAATCGTACGTCTTTCCCTACTCTGTGAAGTCTAAAAAGGCTCTAGTGAATTTCTAGCACTAGATCTTCTCTTACTGATTTCATAGATTTAATGCTGAGGAGCACAGCAAGAGAGTCCACACAGAATACCACTCTGTCAGGCATAACATCTTCGACCCAGTTTGTCCCTTCTCAAGTCAACCGGGGCCTCACCTGCCTCTACCTGGATTGCATTGATGGGGGTTGTTCTCATTGCACCAGTACAGATTCTAAGAGCCTTATTTTGCACTCTGGTAATTCTGTCAAGATGTGTCTTGGCTGCTGCTCCATATACAAAACATCCATACTCAATTGATGCTCTCATTAAAGCCCTATATACATACAAGAGTGATTCCTTGTCGGCCCCCCAGTCTTGTCCAGCTATAGCTCTCATTAGATTGACCACTTTTTTGCATTTTGTCTCCACCTTTTCAACATGGATTTTCCATGTGTTCCTTTCATCTAACCAGATTCCCAAATATTTAAATACATTAACCTTCTCCATGGGTTGCCCATACAGTTTGAAACTCTGATTTTCCGTCCCTCTCTTCCTTGTGAAATACATATAGCAGGATTTGCTTGTGGAGAGCTTAAAGCCCCAGTTATAGGACCAATGTTCTACTCTCACTATTGCTTCCTTCATTTTGTCTGTTAATCTTGCTGAATCTCGCCCCCTAATCCAAATGGCTCCATCATCAGCATAAAGCGCTGCTCCTATCCTTCCATCTAAACTCATAAATATATCGTTGATCATAATATTGAATAATGCTGGGCTAATTACGCTACCTTGTGGTATTCCGTTAATTATATCAAATACATCAGAGGACACACTTGATATTTCACTAGTCCAATGTTGTCTTGAACTCGCGACACATTTCACGATCTCTTTGAGTTACGAGCACTTTCGGGAAAGCGTCGTGAATGGCAAGAATATCTTCACGACACGTTTCACGACATACTTTTTGCTACGACATGCTTTGGGAAAGCCACCAGAGTGTTTCAGCATTTATCACATGGTTAAATGGTATTGCATGAATTGCAAAATAACGTCTGTATTCCTGACACGTGCCATCCAAGTCTGAGGTGCCAATGTACAGCAATGTATGTATATCGCCCCTGTCCATGAGATGCCATTAAGTGTATTTTCAAGAGCTGATATAGGGAAACAGCGTGACAAGCTCAATAGCAGTTTAAGCTCTCATTCAGCTAGTGAATGTGGACTTGTAACGTATATAACCTGAATTTGTAGTTTAAATCCTATATAAGTAAAATACTACATAAACGTAAACCACATTTCCAAGTGTCACTGTAAAGAGATGTTAGGAAACGATCCTATATGTGTGTGTTGAAGAGAAAAGGTTAGAAACAGTCGGCTGTGTTGTTTCTCATTGATGTTGTGTGTACACTGCGCTGCGGCATGGCTGGAACCTGCGGAACGGCACGCGGAAGCTGCTTATGCGTTTCTATAGCAACAGAACTGTTTACTATCCAAGCGGACCTGCCATCCACTCAGGAAAACAGGCATTTAAAAAGAAGCTACAGATGTAAGTGTTTAATTTAAAAAGAAGCTACAGATGTAAGTGTTTAATTTAAAAAGAAGCTACAGATGTAAGTGTTTAATTTAAAAAGAAGCTACAGATGTAAGTGTTTAATTTAAAAAGAAGCTACAGATGTAAGTGTTTATAATTCATCTAGCCGGCTTATGACTTGAGACCTCGTAAGTAAAAGAGGAAATAGGTGCCCTGTATTTCATTTTTTGCATGAATCCAACGCTATGTATTAGTCAGCTAACGCTACGTATTAGCTAACAATTATTAACAAGTTGCCACAAATAATCTTGCGAGCTCGCTAGTTACATAGGCTAGAAAATGTACCTACAGTTGGAATATCTGGCCACTGCGCTGGTTTTAGCTGAATGTATTTAAGGGGTAATCAAACGATACAAATTATTTAACAGAAAAAATAACCAAATATTTGCCCCACACAATATACCTATGTAACCTATCGAACATTAGAAATGCTATTAGCTAACGTTACCGTTACGTTAGCGACCAAACTAAATGAACCCAGGAAGAACCGGTCACACCACGGCCCGCCTTCCCAAACATGCCTAACTGCATTGGTTAGACGATACTCAAGATAATATCTAACTTTAAATACCTAACCTTACGACTGTCACATTTTGGTTCAAACAGCTCTATTAAATGATAGTGGTAGCTCGCTATATTATAAACTATATATTTTAGATGCCAACTCTCCCGGGATTGTTCATGTTGCCAGAGAAAGGTCTACCGATGAAGCGCACAGTATTGCCGCCCATCGAGTCGTCTACCCTGGCTCCGGGTTTTACTGCTGGCCCCCGTCATGCGCAGGAGAGGAGCACCACCAGCCAGAGGAGAATGATCCTCAAGAGGAGCCAAAACCAACTGGAACAGCTGCACACCAGAATGTGAGCCGTGCCTCCGATCAGTTTGACTTCAGCAAACTCAGCTGTCTGTGTGTGTGTGTGTGTGTGTGTCTGTGTGTGTGTGTGATGCGTAATAGTATTGGAGTAAACAACGTCATTTTGTGTTTTGACTATTTGCATCACTTGTACAAAAGCAAAGAGAAAGATAACATTTGTGTTCGCAGCGCGTTGTGTGTGTGTGTGTGTGTGTGTGTGTGTGTGTGTGAAATTCACTTGGCAGAGCATGCAAACAGTTTAGGCTTAGTTATACGGTTCATTGTATTTCCTTGAAAAGAATCATGCAAAAGTTAACTTGCATACGCTCAGTTTTTAAGAAACACGTGTGAGAAACATGGCAACTGTAGCAACCTGTTGTATTCTTTATAGCCTGCCCTGTAGGCTTTGTGATATTTCCCTTATATCAGACGTTCAACAAACCAACACAACTCGATGTGCCGTTAGATGTTTTGTTATTCTTCACAAACAATACAAAATCACCAATGTTAAGTGTCGTTCTGCCTGCGTTGTGAAGTCCAAGTTCCTGTTCCTGGTTATCAGCCAAAAAGACATCAATCGTAAAAGGCAATCACACCTGAACAAGCACATCAGCGACCTCATCGCGAACGGCCTGTGTAGATACAGACATAATGGAATTTGAATGGTCTCTGGTCGCTATCGTTACACTGTTATTTTTTCAGCATGTTAAACTAAAATGCTTTTGCGTTTCCATAGCAACAACGCTGTTTACTATCAAAACATGGACGGTGTAGGCAATGTAATTTGAAAACATGTAATCGGAAGCAATTAAAAAAAGTTACAGTACAGATGTTTAGTGTAGCTTGTGATTTGAGACGACAGCTACTATAAACGGTGAACGTGTTCTCGTCTTTGTGTGCACATGTCTAAGTCGCTCTGGATAATAGCGTCTGCTAAATAATAATGGGACGTTAATGCTTGTGAGCATTTAGTTGGTACAGCTGCAGCCCGACTGCTATAGCCTTAATAAGAATAGGAGTTTGTTATTGCAAACAGCTAGTAAAATGTCTGACAATCTATCGTCAAATCGTTTTAATGAGCTCGCTTCTAATCCGGCTAAGGGCTTCGTAGTTTAATTAGCCAATGTGATCGTATCGCAATAGCTAACCTTAAATAACTGTAAAATGAGTGTAAGCTAAAATAGGACCATTCATTAAAATATTTAACGTTATAAGAAGCAAGTCAGTGACTTGTCAACCGATGCATGATTATGACACTGCGTTTGCCTTTAATCTCAACACAAGACCACGTTTTTACATTTAAAACTAAACGATGTAATACAGTGTTATGAATTCCCTCTTAGGGTTCATAAAGCGATGAAGGCTTGTCGGCTGGAAAATGAGGCAAAGTCAAACAGAAACCCTTCCCCTCCTGAGCCGGAGTTTCCTAGTACAGTAAGATTGTTCTTCTTCTTCTTCTTGAAATAGTAGTGGATGACACTCTGGTACAGACTGTTTCACAAAGTTGTACACTGTCTAACCCAAGAGTTCATTCTACTGGTTTGAGGAAATCAATTGAACCGTCTGATTCAGGCAGCCATCTGAGCGTGTATGTAGCAATTTATTCAAGTATTCACCTCTTTCTTTACTCCTTTTAATCAAATTTCTATTATTTTAAAGTTGAGACTCAATTAATTAATAATATTGCCATTTTGGCTTCACAGTGTAGCCAATCAGATGTAAAGCCTGACTAGATATACTGTATACAGAGAGACAGTTTAATCTGATGTAAGGCCTGACTAGATATACTGTATACAGAGAGACAGTTTAATCTGATGTAGGGCCTGACTAGATATACTGTATACAGAGAGACAGTTTAATCTGATGTAAGGCCTGACTAGATATACTGTATACAGAGAGACAGTTTAATCTGATGTAAGGCCTGACTAGATATACTGTATACAGAGAGACAGTTTAATCTGATGTAAGGCCTGACTAGATATACTGTATACAGAGAGACAGTTTAATCTGATGTAAGGCCTGACTAGATATACTGTATACAGAGAGACAGTTTAATCTGATGTAGGGCCTGACTAGATATACTGTATACAGAGAGACAGTTTAATCTGATGTAGGGCCTGACTAGATATACTGTATACAGAGAGACAGTTTAATCTGATGTAAGGCCTGACTAGATATACTGTATACAGAGAGACAGTTTAATCTGATGTAAGGCCTGACTAGATATACTGTATACAGAGAGACAGTTTAATCTGATGTAGGGCCTGACTAGATATACTGTATACAGAGAGACAGTTTAATCTGATGTAAGGCCTGACTAGATATACTGTACAGTCAGAAAACTGTACAGAGACAGTTTTGTGGGAATTTGGCCAGGACACTGGGTTTAACCCCCCTACTCTTGCACAAAGTGCCGTTGTATTTTTATGACTAGTGACTCAGGAGCTTTGGTTAACGGTCTCATCTAAAGTTCCCTTCTGGGCCACGATCACCGCTTGCTTTTGCATCTGAAAAGCAGTCGCAGAGCTTTAGTAAATGTGCTCCTCAGCATGTTATGGTTTTGTGCCTGAGAAGGACGTGAGAAGCAGTTATGCACTCAATCCATGTCCCATTAAAAAACACATTTCAATGTTTTACAGATGAACAGCGAAGAAAGACAACAGAGAGTAAGTGTCTGACCATTTTTGTTTGTCTTTTTGTCACATGCGTATGCATAAGAGCACTGCTGTGTCCTCAGAAGACACGTAGAAATGAATCTTTGAGCTGAATGTTTTATTGGATGCACAGCGTGACCAGAGTCTCTCCCTGCAGACGACTCTCAGTTTCCTGAGGCAGTGCGTGGAGCAGAGGCCCATGGTGCCCATCCAGCAGGAGTGCCTGGACTCCATCCTGACCCGCGTCCCCCTCCACCTGCGTCAAGGCCGACAGGAACTGCTGGAGAACCTGTGCCAGGAGGTCCGAGAAGACTTCCGCAGCAGCATGGTCCAACACACAGGTGCTCACCTCCACCCTTCCAATCACGCATCACCTCCACCCTCCCAATCACGCATCACCTCCACCCTCCCAATCACGCGTCACCTCCACCCTTGTGCATGATCCCAATCACGCATCACCTCCTGTTATATTCTGAGTCTGTGTTGTTTCATTTAAGTATTTTTCTGATATTGTGTTTTCTGTAGCATACACTTTTCCATGTTTTCCGCAGCCTGCATTCTGTGCTGTATCTCTCGCTTCCTCTCACGGAGTTTTACTTTCGTTTCTGTACACTTCGTTTGTATTACCCTGCACTACTAATTATTATATAGGACTTATTCATTACTAACTGGCTAAACACGGGTGTGGTTAACTAATCTACTAACGTCAGGGTTTAATAGAATTATTACTAACACAAACTAACAATTTAGTTCTCATCACGTTTCCACAGCTGTTTAGTGTTTCTTTACGTATCCAGTCATTGTCGTGTTAACTAATTTACTAACGACAGGGCTAGGATAGGATAACTACTAACGATTTACTAATTGCCTTGTTACGTGTCTCAGCTCTCTCAAAGCTGTTTTCCATTTCCTGCTATTCTCAAGCTAAGTGTTTGCACCTGTCTACACATGCATTTATACCTGCTGTTTTAGTCCCTTGTTGCGAGTTCGTCTTACAAATTTATACGCGTGAGTCTGTTGCCTGTTTTTCCCCCCCCCGAGTGAGCTAGTATTTCTTGTTTGAGTTGTCTTCCGAGTCTGTGTTATCTGTTTGTTTTCCGAGTTTTTGTTTCGTGAGTTAGTATTTTAGTATTGGGTTTTCCCAGAGTTTTCTTTGTTTAGTTTGTTCGTTTTACGTTTTGTGTCTCTTTGATCTCCTGGTTTTTCGACGTCTGCCCGTGTTCTCGCGACCCTGTTCCTGGACTGTGATTGTGTACCTCTGCCGTGCCTTCCTGTTTTTGACCTCTGCCTGTTTGACCTTCCTTTGGATTGTGTTTTTGTTTTTGCCGAACATTAAACCTCGGTTCTGCATCCCGCCTGCTTCTGGGTCCCTATATCCCACCGATCGTAACACCTCCACCCTCCCAATCACGCATCACCTCCACCCTTGTGCATGATCCCAATCACGCATCACCTCCACCCTCCCAATCACACATCACCTCCACCCTTGTGCATGATCCCAATCACACATCACCTCCACCCTCCCAATCACACATCACCTCCACCCTTGTGCATGATCCCAATCACGCATCACCTCCACCCTCCCAATCACACATCACCTCCACCCTTGTACATGATCCCAATCACGCATCACCTCCACCCTCCCAATCACGCATCACCTCCACCCTCCCAATCACGCATCACCTCCACCCTCCCAATCACGCATCACCTCCACCCTCCCAATCACGCATCACCTCCACCCTCCCAATCACGCATCACCTCCACCCTCCAAATCACGCATCACCTCCACCCTTGTACATGATCCCAATCACGCATCACCTCCACCCTCCCAATCACACATCACCTCCACCCTTGTACATGATCCCAATCACACATCACCTCCACCCTCCAAATCACACATCACCTCCACCCTTGTACATGATCCCAATCACGCATCACCTCCACCCTCCCAATCACGCATCACCTCCACCCTCCAAATCACACATCACCTCCACCCTTGTACATGATCCCAATCACACATCACCTCCACCCTCCCAATCACGCATCACCTCCACCCTCCCAATCACACATCACCTCCACCCTTGTACATGATCCCAATCACACATCACCTCCACCCTCCCAATCACACATCACCTCCACCCTCCCAATCACAACATCACATCCTTGCTATAAGTCGCACTGATTATGATCTGGGGGCTGCATCAGAAGTGTGTTGATGTATGCGGCTCCCAGGGGATTAACCCCATAGTGTCGACCGCTGGGTCCCTGACCTCTATATGAACTGAATCAGCTGTTCCTGTTGCCTGATGCACCTGTGGTTCTGTTTGATTCCGCTAGTGAATACGGTTCTTCTGGACCCTCAAGACCAGCAGGAGGCCTCCAGACAGGGCACTCTATCAGGACAGTGAGTACCCCTGCCCAAAACCAGGTCGTATGTTAGCTGGGACCCTAGTAGAATGTATGCGTGTTACAAATTATATTCATGTGCGTAATGTGTGCTGTATTTTACAGAGTTATGGACGTCTCCAGATCTTGGCGTGACTGCTTTGTAAAGAACCGCAAGAAGATGGAGGAGAATTTGCACGTCCTTCAGCCAGTAATGAGGACCATCCTGGAACTCTGCCACACAACATTCTGTGGACTGCTGCTGGTGGATCTCTCCAGCTGCAGGTGGGCGGTCCGGGGAAAGATGGTGTTGATGTGGCTTGTGCGTTCCAGCCATAGACAATAAAAAAATATGGACAAAGTCTCTGTGACGTCACCCATTGCCTTCCCGCTGCTGTAACCCAAATCCCCCCATAATCCACCACCACTTTAATTACCCTGCTCAGTGTCTGCAGGAGTGGACGGCCGCCCGCCCCCGAGTCGGGAATCACCCCAGGTTTCTTCCTATTTCTGCGCCTCCATCACTCTCATGGTGGTTCTGCTGCAAGTGTAAAGTGTAAACTGTAAAGTGCTTTGAGTCACTGGTCCTCTGTGCAATGCACTGAACAACCTGAATTGAGTGGAATTGGTTTGTGGTGATTGAGTGTAATAGACCATGCGATAGGATGTAATTCACTACCTGTGGTGCTGTTTGTGTGCAGGTCCAGAGGGCCCGTGGAGTGCGAAAACCTGAGGAATAAGATGGTGGTGGAGTGCGAGAGGATGGAGGACAAGCTCATGAACACCTGGTTTCCCAAAATTATCCACCTCCTCACCAGCAAGGAGCTTCAGAAAAGCATTAAAGCAGAGAAACTGAACTCCTTCTACACCTGCGCCTCCACCCTCATCTCCAACCAGGTGAGCTTATCTCCCTGTGCACCTGCCTCCACCCTAATCTTCAACCAGGTGAGCTTATTTTTCTGTACACTTGTTCCTCCACTCTCATCTCCAGCCAGGTGAGCTTATCTCCCTGTGCACCTGCCTGCACCCTCATCTCCAACCAGGTGAGCTTATCTCCCTGTGCACCTGCCTCCACCCTCATTTCCAACCAGGTGAGCTTATCTCCCTGTACACCTGCCTCCACCCTCATCTCCAACCAGGTGAGCTTATCTCCCTGTACACCTGCCTCCACCCTCATCTCCAACCATCATCATCATCATCATCATCATCAACCGCTTTTCCGAAGTCGGGTCGCGGAGGCAGTAGGCTAAGCAGGGGGTTCCAGACGTCCTTCTCCCCAGCGACGCTTTCCAGCTCCTCCTGGGGGATCCCGAGGCGTTCCCAGGCCAGGAGAGATATAATCTCTCCATCGGGTTCTGGGTCTACCTCGGGGTCTCCGCCCAGTTGGACGTGCCCGGAACACCTCCAAAGGGAGGCGCCCGGGGGGCATCCTAATCAGATGCCCGAACCACCTCAGCTGGCTCCTTTCGATGCGAAGGAGCAGCGGCTCTACTCCGAGCTCCCTCCGGATGTCCGAGCTCCTCACCCTATCTCTAAGGCTAAGCCCTACGGAGGAAGCTCATTTCGGCCGCTTGTATCCGCGATCTCGTTCTTTCGGTCACGACCCAAAGTTCGTGACCATAGGTGAGGGTAGGAACGTAGATCGACTGGTAGACCGAGAGCTTCGCCTTCCGGCTCAGCTCCCTCTTCACCACGATGGTCCGGCACAACGCCCGCATTACTGCGGACGCTGTACCGATTCGCCTGTCGACCTCCCGCTCCATTTTACCCTCACTCGTGAACAAGACCCCGAGATACTTGAACTCCTTCGCTTGGGGCAAAGACTCATTCCCAACCTGGAGGGAGCATTCCACCGTTTTCCGGCAGAGAACCACGGCCTCAGAGTCGGAGGTGCTGACTCTCATCCCGGCCGCTTCACACTCGGCTGCAAACCGCCCCAGTGCGTGCTGGAGGTCACGGTCCGATGAAGCCAGCAGAACCGCGTCATCCGCAAAAAGCAGAGACGCAATTCTGAGGTCACCAAACCGGACACTCTCCTCACCTCGGCTGCGCCTTGAGATCCCGTCCATGAATACCACAAACAGGACCGGTGACAAGGGGCAGCCTTGGCGGAGTCCAACACCCACCGGGAACGCGCCTGACTTAGTGCCGAGGATGCGGACACAGCTCTCACTTTGGTCGTACAGGGATCGGATGGCCCGCAACAACGGCCCCGGTACCCCGTACTCCCGCAGTACCCCCCACAGGATCCCCCGGGGGACACGGTCGAAGGTCTTCTCCAAGTCCACAAAGCACATGTAGACTGGATGGGCAAACTCCCATGACCCCCCGAGCAACCCTGCTAGGGTAAAGAGCTGGTCCACTGTGGTTAGCGGTGTGTGTGATGGTGTGGTTAGCTGTGTGTGTGATGGTGTGGTTAGCGGTGTATGTGATGGTGTGGTTAGCTGTGTGTGATGGTGTGGTTAGCTGTGTGTGTGATGGTGTGGTTAGCTGTGTGTGATGGTGTGGTTAGCTGTGTGTGATGGTGTGGTTAGCTATGTGTGTGATGGTGTGGTTAGCTGTGTGTGTGATGGTGTGGTTAGCTGTGTGTGATGGTGTGGTTAGCTGTGTGTGTGATGGTGTGGTTAGCTGTGTGTGTGATGGTGTGGTTAGCTGTGTGTGTGATGGTGTGGTTAGCTGTGTGTAGTGGTGTAGTTAGCTGTGTGTAGTGGTGTAGTTAGCTCATGTTGTGGTGACGTTTGGTGTTTCCGTAGCTCAGGGACTTGGTGACACGCAGTGTGCAGGACTACGTCAGTCTGTTCCAGCCAGAAAGAACACTGCAGCTGCCCCTCTTCAGGATGGACCTCATCTTTGACAATGAGAGGATGGAGTTCTACCCCACCTTTGAGGACCTGGAGGTGGCCGTGCTGGAGATCATGACCCAGATAGCCAACACCATGCAGGTGGCTGGCATGTCCTCAAAGTGTTTCTGACAACACGCCCATGTTATTATCATTACTTACATGTTTAGCAATGCGCTTTTCTCATTTTTTTCATGTTATTATCATGTCCCCTTAGCATGTCCAAACGGTGCAGTCCTGGCTGGCAGAGGGCCAGAAAACATTTGTGGACGCTAAACTGGCAGACCACGTCCAGGCCTGGGCTGAGTCGTCTCTCAGAAACGCTGTACGCAGGAACCTGGAGGGGCCCAAACAGCAATTCCACAGCTATGGTGTGTCTCCAGTGTCCTCTGGCCTTATACACTTCTGCTAGCGTTAGCATCTGAGAAATCATCTCACTCTGCTCCACCAACCTGTATGCTCAGGGCCGGATTTACTAAGGACACTGTCGCAGCGACTCTTGTGGTCGCGGATACCGACACATTAACAACCGATTTACTAGTTCTAATTACGCAATCAAAGAAATTCAGCGCCCTCATTCGCAATTTTTCGGTAGGAGACACCCATAGAAATGATGAGAAAAAATGACCTGTTCAGATTACAAGGCATTCAGAAATGGATACGGAGCAACGAGGCAGTAGCGAGATAACCACAAGAAAATTAGAACTTAAATATACGAGGCACACAATGCTGTATTACAGCATAGGAATAGCCTACAACACAAATTGAGAGGAGCAAATTTTGGAGTAACCTCACATACAAAATTTATTTTTGAACAGTATAGGAAGTACAGAAAAGATGGCATGATTTTAGAACAACTTTTATACAACATAATGCGGGCAAAAGACGGTCCAACTAAAGAAAGAATAGCCTATTAACACCGATAGAACAAAAGGTGGAAGGTATGCAAAATAAGCAAGCCCTAAATCCGACCCACAGTGTATTATATTATGATTTAGGGCGCTTTCACATATTGAATGCGGTTCTCTGGAGCGCTTCCAAAAAATACGGTTTGCATTCACAGTTGTAAACTTGTGAAAGCGCCCATAATAATAATATAATACACTGAGGGCCGGATTTTCTAAAGGATTGCAACGGCTTTTCTAAAGGACGCAAAAGCAGTCGCTTAAAAATCGCAACATCTACGTCGGATTTACTAAACGGTCGCAATGGGTAAAGATCACGATTAGGATATAATTTGCAGGGGTAACGTCACACTGACTTTCCTTTTGATGCTTAATTTGTCATGGATCGCGCCTTCCTTCCCTTACCACGCTTAATATTCCTTTTTTCATCTACCTTTAAATCTATCAGATTTTTCTGTGTTTCGCGGGTTTTGCTTTCGCCTCAGTAATTAGTGAGTTCACCTTTCCTGAATTTCCTCTCACTATTTATACCCCGCTTCCTCCTTTTCTCTTTGCTTCCATGTTATTTCACGTAACATTTGAGCCGGTAAAAAAAAGGTATAGGAAGTTGTGCTGCTATCGACCGCTTTGCTTCTCAACGCGGGACTTGTTAGCAGTACAATTTAGAACGAAAGCAAAGTGATCTTTTCGCTCTTATTTCAGAGCATAGGTTTTTCGTTTCTTTGTTTTTCCACTCATACCTACGAGTACTCTCACCCTAAGCCTTAGGAGTCTGTTGAGTTTCTCTTTTCTTTCTGCTCCACAACGGGCGTTAGAAAAGCGTTACTGCTTATTTCGTTGTTTTGCTCGGATATCGAGTTCCTCGTTAGAAATGCGTTACTGCTTATTTCGTTGTTTTGCTTGGATATCGAGTTCCTCGTTAGATAAGCGTTACTGCTTATTTCTTTGTTTTGCTCTGATATCGAGTTCCTCGTTAGATAAGCGTTACTGCTTATTTCTTTGTTTTGCTTGGATATCGAGTTCCTCGTTAGATAAGCGTTACTGCTTATTTCTTTGTTTTGCTCTGATATCGAGTTCCTCGTTTTTATCGCGAGGTTATTTGTGTTGCCCTTATTTTCCCCTTTTCCACTACGGATTATTGTCCGTTTCAGTGGTGTTCATAGGAACACTTTAAGATTCCCTATCTGTCGCACCTGGACCTCCAATATTTCCCCCGTGTCTCTGGCACAGAGAACCACAACATAATTAAATGTGTTCATGCATATGTATACCTGGAGTGAAAGCGCTAAAACAGGGTGGAGATTATGTAAATTAGGCCAATTAAGGTTGCTTTCCCATATTGAATGTAGTTCTCTGGACCGGTACCCTGGAGCGGTACCCTGGAGCGGAGCGGTACCCTGGAGCGCTTCCACACATTCCAAAGAATACGATTTAGAATAGAATAGAATAACTTTTATTTTCCCGATAGGGAACTTCAGCTGTATCCACCAGCAACAACAAAAAAGACATAAACAGTGGGGCAGACCCACAACACACAAACATATAAAATAATACAGCCAAACGTCATGATTAAAAATGGCCCCCGCTGTCCCGAGATGTCCGATGTCATCAACCAGTCCAACACACAAACTCCGCCTCCACGGCTACATGCAGTGTCGCGGTCTTTGTACACTGTCGAAACGGAGCTCAGCCTTCCCAGTCGCTGCCTCACTCCTCCCCCGCATTATCTTCTCCTTCCCTGGTGGCCTTTTGAAGATTGCCTGCAGTCCTAGGTCAGTCCCGACATCTTGAACTCCGGTGAAGAGCGATGGTAAACTTTGTGGCTGCAGATCCAACGGACATTCCCGAGAATATGTTGCGAATGCGTCTCCATGGTGACGACCACAAACAAAATTATAGCGGCTAGACAATCCGTCAGTATTATCAAAACGAGCAGCAGGAGTGCCCTGAACAATCTCCAGCCCGCTTCCCTGTCTCACACAAGAGGTGTGTCTTCAGACCAGGTCCTAGATTGGTATATCAGTCAAGGTGGAGTCTGAAGAGGTGCTTCTTCAGGCCGTGACGGAACGCAGGCAGTGTTTTCAGGATGCTGTGTTCAGCAGAGGTGTAAAATCCAGGGGTCAGAAAGTAAAAAGTGTTTTTCCATGTTTTTCTTAACCTGGGTTTTATACCTCTGGTGTTCAGTTTGTGTATGAAAAGTGAGCTCAGCTCCTCCTCCTTGCTGTCCCACAGCGGAGAGCTATGATTGGCTGGTGAATGATATGGCACAAGCTCGGGTGAAGGACTTCTTAGAAGAGGAGCACTCGTTTGATGAATACATGGAGGTGAGGCTGCACAGAATGCTGATCTGAATCTGGGCGTGATTTACTAAAGGATTGTGACAGCTTCTCAAATCTGTGTGTGTGTGTGTCTGTGTGTATGTGTGTGTGTCTGTGTATGTGTGTGTCTGTGTGTGTGTGTGTGTGTGTGTGTATGTGTCTGTGTCTGTGTGTGTGTGTGTGTGTGTGTGTGTATGTGTGTGTGTGTGTGTATGTGTGTGTGTGTGTGTGTGTGTGTGTGTGTGTTTCAGTTGGAGGAGGAGTTCCGGACGCTGTCGCGGGAGATCATGAGCTTGCCGACAGTGGCTCACTTCCCTTTGGTGCGACTGGACTGTGAGGAGCTCAAGCAGGGATTGGCCAAGAAAGCCGTGAGTTTCTCTCATATCCTGCTGGAGCAGGTGGTGATCCGACACCGGCAGGACAACCTGAAGTGAGTACCAGCCATAAATACCGCAAACCCTAACCATGCTACACAGTCAGGCTACACCAGCTATGCTACACCAGCCATACTACACCAGCCATGCTACACCAGCCATGCTACACTAGCCATGCTACACTAGCCATGCCACACCAGCCATGCTACACCAGCCTTGCTACACTAGTCATACTACACCAGCCATGCTACACTAGCCATACTACACCAGCCATGCTACACCAGCCATGCTACACCAGCCATGCTACACTATCCATACTACACCAGCCATGCTACACCAGCCATGCTACACTAGCCATACTACACCAGCCTTGCTACACTAGTCATACTACACCAGCCATGCTACACTAGCCATACTACACCAGCCATGCTACACCAGCCATGCTACACCAGCCATGCTACACCAGCCATGCTACACTATCCATACTACACCAGCCATGCTACACCAGCCATGCTACACCAGCCATGCTACACTAGCCATACTACACCAGCCTTGCTACACCAGCCATGCTACACCAGCCATGCTACACTAGCCATACTACACCAACCTTGCTACACCAGCCATGCTACACCAGCCATGCTACACTAGCCATGCTACACCAGCCATGCTACACTAGCCATACTACACTAGCAATGCTACACTAGCCATGCTACACTAGCCATGCCACACCAGCCATGCTACACCAGCCTTGCTACACTAGTCATACTACACCAGCCATGCTACACCAGCCATGCTACACCAGCCATGCTACACCAGCTATGCTACACCAGCCTTGCTACACCAGCCATGCTACACTAGCCATACTACACTAGCCATGCTACACCAGCCATACTACACCAGCCATGCTACACCAGCCATGCTACACCAGCCATGCTACACCAGCCATGCTACACTAGCCATACTACACTAGCCATGCTACACCAGCCATGCTACACCAGCCATGCTACACCAGCTATGCTACACCAGCCTTGCTACACCAGCCATGCTACACTAGCCATACTACACCAGCCATGCTACACCAGCCATGCTACACCAGCTATGCTACACCAGCCTTGCTACACCAGCCATGCTACACTAGCCATGCTACACTAGCCATGCTACACCAGCCATGCTACACTAGCCATGCTACACCAGCCATGCTACACCAGCCATGCTACACCAGCCATGCTACACCAGCCATGCTACACTAGCCATGCTACACCAGCCATGCTACACCAGCCTTGCTACACTAGTCATACTACACCAGCCATGCTACACCAGCCATACTACACCAGCCATGCTACACCAGCCATGCTACACCAGCCATGCTACACCAGCCATGCTACACCAGCCTTGCTACACCAGCCATGCTACACTAGCCATACTACACTAGCCATGCTACACCAGCCATGCTACACCAGCCATGCTACACCAGCCATGCTACACCAGCTATGCTACACCTGCTGTGTTTGTATGCTGAATTGGGAGAATACACTGACTGTGTTTGTAGGTTGTGTAGAGAATTTGAGGTTGTTCGCGAGAAGGTTCTGAAGGTTCCGGAGACAACAGAGGATATGACTGCGCTGGCAGCATTCATAAGCCACTCCAGGACCAAGGGCATGGATGAGCTCCACGTCAAAATAGTGGTGAGGGTACCTCAAATCACAATAACGCCTTGACTCAAAATTATGCCTCAAATCACAATAGAATATAATAATCCCATTAGGGAACTTCAGTTGTAGCCCCAGCAACAACAAAAAAGACAGACAGTGGGGCAGACCCACAACACACAAACAAACATATCTAATAAAATCATTGCATTAATCAAACGAATTAAGTGAATTTAAGTGGAATACAGACGTGATTAAAAATATCCCCCGCTGTCCCGAGATGTCCAGTGTCATTAAGCAGCCCAACAAACAGAATCCGCCTCCATCACTTTCCTCCAGACACACAGTGTTGCGGTCTCGGTACACTGTCAAAGTGCGTCAACCTTCCCACTCGTCGCCTCACTCCTCCGCCGCATTACCTTCTTCTTCCGTTCCCTAGTTGCCTTTTGGAGATTGCCTGCACCGACATTTCAACTCCGGTGAAGAGCGATGGTAAACTTTGTTGCTGCAGATCCAACGGACATTCCAGAGCATATGTTGCGAATGCGTCTCCATGGTGACGACCACAAACAAAATTATCTCGACTAGACAATTCGTCAATATGATAAAAACGTGCAGCAGGAGTGCCCTGAACAATCTCCAGCCCACTTCCCCGTCCCACTACAGACACACAGCGCATGAAAAAAACAAAATACAAAAGCCTGACATAACAAAACACATTCAAATGAACAAACACGAACACGAGAGACAGCTGGACTACATGTCGCCATTAGAGCGCCATGTGACATCACACCAATAACGCCAATAATGCCTCAAATCACAATAACGCCTCTAATCACAATAACGCCTCAAATCACAATGACGCCTCAAATCACAATAACGCCTCAAATCACAATAACGCCTCAAATCACAACAACGCCTCAAATGCACTGTTACATACAAGAGGAGGAGCTTGGATTAGCAGGTGAATGTGTGTGTTGGATAAACAGGTGATTGTGTGCAGTGTATGTGATCTGCTGTGTGTGTGTGTGTGTGTATGTTGCACAGGTGTATATCTGCAGTATGTGAGCACTGATGCATCGCTCTTGTCTTTGCTAGGAGACTCACCGCAGACTGAACATCCTGCTGGACCTGCACATATTCGAAGTTGAAGATCTGGAGTTAAACTCCACTGTGCTGCTCTGGCCCAGAAACATGCTGCCTGTCTTTGACCTTGGCGATGAGGTGTGAAAACACACTGCGTCAGTCCTGCCCTGTTCCTGGCAGGGCCTTTTGTGTTCACAAGCATGTTGTGTGTGTGGGCAAATGTGAAATGAGTGTGTGTCTATGGTCTAAATGTGAAATGCAGTGTGTTGTGTAGTCTGGAGTAAAGGATAGTGCAGTGTGTTGTGTAGTCTTTGGAGTAATGGATAGTGTAGTGTGTTGTGTCGTTTATGGAGTAAAGGGTAGTGTAGTGTGTTGTGTCGTTTATGGAGTAAAGGGTAGTGTAGTGTGTTGTGTCGTTTATGGAGTAAAGGGTAGTGTAGTGTGTTGTGTAGTCTATGGGGTAAAGGATAGTGTAGTGTGTTGTGTCGTTTATGGAGTAAAGGATAGTGTAGCATGTTGTGTATTATGTTGTTTTGTCGCCCCCTGCAGGTTTTATTAAGTGCGAAGCGGAAAGGTGAAGAGGAGCTTCTGGTCCGTAGAGAGAGGCTGGTTTTGGAGCTGGAGAAGCTGGGACACAGACTGGAGGAGTTTGCAGAGTGCTGTGAGCTGGAAATGATGCAGCAGGTACAACACACACTGCACTCACACACACTGCACTCATACACACTGCACTCATACACACTGCACTCACACACACTGCACTCACACACACTGCACTCATACACACTGCACTCACACACTGAACTCACACACACTGCACTCACACACACTGCACTCATACACACTGCACTCACACACACTGGACTCACACACACAGCACTCATACACACTGCACTCACACACTGAACTCACACACACTGCACTCACACACACTGCACTCATACACACTGCACTCACACACACTGGACTCACACACACAGCACTCGTACACACTGCACTCATACACACTGCACTCACACACACTGGACTCACACACACATCACTCGTACACACTGCACTCACACACTGAACTCATACACACTGCACTCATACACACTGCACTCATACACACTGCACTCACACACTGAACTCATACACACTGAACTCATACACACTGCACTCACACACTGAACTCATACACACTGAACTCATACACACTGCACTCATACACACTGCACTCACACACTGAACTCATACACACTGAACTCATACACACTGCACTCATACACACTGCACTCATACACACTGCACTCACACACTGCACTCACACACACTGCACTCACACACACTGCACTCGTACACACTGCACTCGTACACACTGCACTCGTACACACTGCACTCGTACACACTGCACTCACACACACTGCACTCGTACACTGAACTCATACACACTGCACTCACACACACTGCACTCACACACTGCACTCATACACACTGCACTCATACACACTGCACTCATACACACTGCACTCACACACACTGCACTCACACACACTGCACTCACACACACTGCACTCACACACACTGCACTCACACACTGCACTCATACACACTGCACTCATACACACTGCACTCACACACACTGCACTCACACACACTGCACTCACACACACTGCACTCACACACTGCACTCATACACACTGCACTCACACACACTGCACTCATACACACTGCACTCACACACACTGCACTCATACACACTGTACTCACACACTGAACTCACACACACTGCACTCATACACACTGCACTCACACACACTGCACTCATACACACTGCACTCACACACACTGCACTCATACACACTGCACTCGTACACACTGCACTCGTACACACTGCACTCATACACACTGCACTCACACACACTGCACTCACACACTGCACTCATACACACTGCACTCACACACTGCACTCATACACACTGCACTCATACACACTGCACTCACACACACTGCACTCACACACACTGCACTCATACACACTGCACTCACACACTGCACTCATACACACTGCACTCATACACACTGCACTCATACACACTGCACTCACACACACTGCACTCACACACAGGACGGTCAACACACACTGCACTCATACACACTGCACTCGTACACACTGCACTCGTACACACTGCACTCGTACACACAGGACGGTCAACACACACTGCACTCATACACACAGGACGGTGTAAAGTTCTGTTTTGGGCTGCAGTAAGCGCAGGGCGGGTGTAAAGTTCTGTGTTGGGCTGCAGTAAGCACAGGGCGGGTGTAAAGTTCTGTGTTGCACTGCAGTAAGCACAGGGCAGGTGTAAAGTTCTGTATTGCGCTGCAGTAAGCGCAGGGCGGGTGTAAAGTGCTGTGTTGGGCTGCAGTAAGCGCAGGGTGGGTGTAAAGTTCTGTGTTGCGCTGCAGTAAGCGCAGGGCGGGTGTAAAGTGCTGTGTTGGGCTGCAGTAAGTGCAGGGCGGTGTACAGTTCTGTGTTGCGCTGCAATAAACGCAGGGCGGGTGTAAAGTTCTGTGTTGGGCTGCAGTAAGTGCAGGGCGGGTGTAAAGTTCTGTGTTGCGCTGCAGTAAGTGCAGGGCGGTGTACAGTTCTGTGTTGCACTGCAGTAAGCGCAGGGCGGGTGTACAGTTCTGTGTTGGGCTGCAGTAAGCGCAGGGCGGGTGTAAAGTTCTGTGTTGCGCTACAGTAAGCGCAGGGCGGGTGTAAAGTTCTGTGTTGGGCTGCAGTAAGCGCAGGGCGGGTGTAAAGTTATGTGTTGGGCTGCAGTAAGCGCAGGGCGGGTGTAAAGTTCTGTGTTGCGCTGCAGTAAGCGCAGGGCGGGTGTAAAGTTCTGTGTTGGGCTGCAGTA
Organism: Ilyophis sp. 1 JC-2022; assembly: GCA_022702515.1. Lineage (NCBI taxonomy): Eukaryota > Metazoa > Chordata > Actinopteri > Anguilliformes > Synaphobranchidae > Ilyophis > Ilyophis sp. 1 JC-2022. The sequence continues at coordinate 7,566,177 of CM040402.1, read as the reverse complement.
AGCGCAGGGCGGGTGTAAAGTTCTGTGTTGGGCTGCAGTAAGCGCAGGGCGGGTGTAAAGTTCTGTGTTGGGCTGCAGTAAGCGCAGGGCGGGTGTAAAGTTATGTGTTGGGCTGCAGTAAGCGCAGGGCGGGTGTAAAGTTCTGTGTTGCGCTGCAGTAAGCGCAGGGCGGGTGTAAAGTTCTGTGTTGCGCTGCAGTAAGCGCAGGGCGGGTGTAAAGTTCTGTGTTGGGCTGCAGTAAGCGCAGGGCGGGTGTAAAGTTCTGTGTTGCGCTGCAGTATGTGGCCGATGTGAAAGTGGTCCAGAAACGGCTCCAGGAAGCAGAGGACGCCATTGCCTTCATCAACAAGGAGGAGACTCTTATCGAGTGGGAACTCACCTCCTACCCAGCCCTGGGGACCATAAAGGAGAGCATGGAGCCCTACCACAAGCTATTTGGGCTCATCCTCAAATGGCAGAAAACAGAGAAGAGGTGAGGAGCGGGGCCACTGCACCTGCAGTTAGAGGACTTCCTGTCTGTGGAACCTGCTTGTATTTCGGAATGAATATATGTTTATACCCCAGAACTACAGTACCATCATAACACAGTACCAGGCATATGAAATGATCACTGCAGTTGACTGCAGTATGTAAATAGCTGTACATTGGAGGAGACATTGTTGAGTGTCTCACCGTAAGAGTCACAGTCTCGCCGTAAGAGTCACAGTAACAGTGTTTCTCACTGTAAGAGTCACAGTAACAGTGTTTCTCACTGTAAGAGTCACAGTCACAGAGTCTCACTGTAAGAGTCACAGTCACAGAGTCTCACTGTAAGAGTCACAGTCACAGAGTCGCACTGGAAGAGTCACAGTAACAAAGTTGCACTGGAAGAGTCACAGTAACAGAGTCTCACTAAAAGAGTCACAGTAACAGAGTCTCACTCCCTCGGCTGTGCAGGTGGATGGATGGGTCATTTCAGGATCTGAATGGGGAGAGCATGGAGGTGGAGGTAGATGAGTTTTTCAGGGAGGTGTACAAGATGCTGAAGTCATTCAGACAGAAGCAGAAGAAGGCGGGACAGGAAGCTCGGCGGCCCCCGGGGGGGGTGGAAGATGGCCCGTCTGTCCTCATGTGCACCGGAGTCATGGAGCAAGTCAAGGACTTCAAGGTGCAGCACAATCACCAAACGGTTTCACTCATACCGAATGCTTACTGCATACTGCATGACCACTGCATGCATACTGCATGACCACTGTATGCTTACTGTATGATCACTGCATGCTTACTGTATGATTACTGCATGTTTACTGTATTATCACTGCATGCATACTGTATGATCACTGCATGCTTACTGTATGATCACTGCATGTTTACTGTATGATCACTGCATGCTTACTGTATGATCACTGCATGTTTACTGTATGATCACTGCATGCTTACTGTATGATCACTGCATGTTTACTGTATGATCACTGCATGTTTACTGTATGATCACTGCATGCTTACTGTATGATCACTGCATGCTTACTGTATGATCACTGCATGTTTACTGTATGATCACTGCATGCTTACTGTATGATCACTGCATGCTTACTGTATGATCACTGCATGCTTACTGTATGATCACTGCATGCTTACTGTATGATCACTGCATGCTTACTGTATGATCACTGCATGCATACTGTATGATCACTGCATGCATACTGTATGATCACTGCATGCTTACTGTATGATCACTGCATGCTTACTGTATGATCACTGCATGCTTACTGTATGATCACTGCATGCTTACTGTATGATCACTGCATGTTTACTGTATGATCACTGCATGCTTACTGTATGATCACTGCATGTTTACTGTATGATCACTGCATGTTTACTGTATGATCACTGCATGCTTACTGTATGATCACTGCATGCTTACTGTATGATCACTGCATGCATACTGTATGATCACTGCATGCTTACTGTATGATCACTGCATGCTTACTGTATGATCACTGCATGCTTACTGTATGATCACTGCATGCTTACTGCATGCTTCGTGAGAACACAGCAGCCACTTTTCACAGGAATACTACACAGAGCATTGGTATTAATAGCATTGCGATATTTTTAAGACCCAGCGCTGTATCTCCAGGAAAACGTTCCCATGGTGTGTACTCTGTGTAACCCCGGGATACGGGCCAGGCACTGGACAGAGATGTCGGGCATTGTGGGATATGACTTGACACCTGACTCAGGCACGACCCTGCGCAAGCTGCTGAAACAGGACCTGGCCTGTCACCTGGAGCAGTTTGACGCTATCAGTGCAGCTGCCAGTAAGGTACAGAGCACCTGAACTCACCTTACAGAGCACCTGAACACACCTTACAGAGCACCTGAACACACCTTACAGAGCACCTGGACATACCTTACAGAGCACCTGAACACACCTTACAGAGCACCTGAACATACCTTACAGAGCACCTGAACACACCTTACAGAGCATCTGAACACACCTTACAGAGCATCCTGAACACACCTTACAGAGCACCTGAACACACTTTACAGAGCACCTGAACACACTTTACAGAGCACCTGAACTCACCTTACAGAGCACCTGAACACACCTTAGAGAGCATCTGAACACACCTTACAAAGCACCTGATTGGTGTAATGTGCTGTTGATCCTGCAGGAGTTTTCTCTGGAGAAGCAGATCTGTGCAGAGCCCTGATTGGTGTAATGTGCTGTTGATCCTGCAGGAGTTTTCTCTGGAGAAGGCCATGCAGACGATGGTGGAGATGTGGGACGTTGTGGCCTTTAACCATCACCCCTACCGCGAGTTGGGCGTGTCCATCCTCACCGCCGTGGACGAGATCCAGACCATGCTGGACGACCAGATTGTAAAAACTCAGACCATGCGCGGCTCCCCTTTCATCAAACCCTTCGAGGCACAAATCCGGGTACGCTCACGTTACATCACCATAAATCCCCACCCAAAAACCCTACACTACAACCACACCCGGTCCTGTGGGAGTCAGGCTGCATTACTGTGTGTGTGTGCAGGTGTGGGAGGAGCGTCTGATCCGGATCCAGGACACCATAGATGAATGGCTGAAGGTTCAGGCTCAGTGGCTGTACCTGGAGCCCATCTTCTCCTCTGAGGACATCATGCAGCAGATGCCTGAGGAGGGCCGTCAGTTCCAGACCGTCAGCGCACACTGGAGAGAGGTCATGAAGCACTGCGTTAAAGACCCCAAGGTGCGCTCACTGTGTTGCATTAGGGCACTGCGTTAAACACCCCAAGGTGCGCACACTGGAGGGAGGTCATGAAGCACTGCGTTAAAGACCCCAAGGTGCGCTCACTGTGCTGCATTAGGGCACTGCGTTAAAGACCCCAAGGTGCGCACACTGGAGGGAGGTCATGAAGCACTGCGTTAAAGACCCAAAGGTGCGCACACTGGAGGGAGGTCATGAAGCACTGCGTTAAAGACCCCAAGGTGCGCTCACTGTGCTGCATTAGGGCACTGCGTTAAACACCCCAAGGTGCGCTCACTGTGCTGTATTAGGGCACTGCATTAAAGACCCAAAGGTGCGCTCACTGTGCTGTATTAGGGCACTGCGTTAAAGACCCCAAGGTGCGCACACTGGAGGGAGGTCATGAAGCACTGCGTTAAAGACCCCAAGGTGTGCTCACTGTGCTGTATTAGGGCACTGCGTTAAAGACCCCAAGGTGCGCTCACTGGAGGGAGGTCATGAAGCACTGCGTTAAAGACCCCAAGGTGCGCTCACTGTGCTGCATTAGGGCACTGCGTTAAAGACCCCAAGGTGCGCTCACTGTGCTGCATTAGGGCACTGTGTTAAACACCCCAAGGTGCGCACACTGGAGGGAGGTCATGAAGCACTGCGTTAAAGACCCCAAGGTGCGCTCACTGTGCTGTATTAGGGCACTGCGTTAAAGACCCCAAGGTGCGCTCACTGTGCTGCATTAGGGCACTGTGTTAAACACCCCAAGGTGCGCACACTGGAGGGAGGTCATGAAGCACTGCATTAAAGACCCCAAGGTGCGCTCACTGTGCTGTATTAGGGCACTGCGTTAAAGACCCCAAAGTGCGCTCACTGTGCTGCATTAGGGCACTGTGTTAAACACCCCAAGGTGCGCACACTGGAGGGAGGTCATGAAGCACTGCATTAAAGACCCCAAGGTGTGCTCACTGTGCTGTATTAGGGCACTGCGTTAAAGACCCCAAGGTGCGCACACTGGAGGGAGGTCATGAAGCACTGCGTTAAAGACCCCAAGGTGCGCTCACTGTGCTGCATTAGGGCACTGCGTTAAAGACCCCAAGGTGCGCTCACTGTGCTGCATTAGGGCACTGTGTTAAACACCCCAAGGTGCGCTCACTGTGCTGTATTAGGGCACTGCGTTAAAGACCCCAAGGTGCGCTCACTGTGCTGCATTAGGGCACTGCGTTAAACACCCCAAGGTGCGCACACTGGAGGGAGGTCATGAAGCACTGCGTTAAAGACCCCAAGGTGCGCACACTGGAGGGAGGTCATGAAGCACTGCGTTAAAGACCCCAAGGTGCGCACACTGGAGGGAGGTCATGAAGCACTGCGTTAAAGACCCCAAGGTGCGCACACTGGAGGGAGGTCATGAAGCACTGCGTTAAAGACCCCAAGGTGCGCTCACTGTGCTGCATTAGGGCACTGCGTTAAAGACCCCAAGGTGCGCTCACTGTGCTGCATTAGGGCACTGCGTTAAACACCCCAAGGTGCGCTCACTGTGCTGCATTAGGGCACTGCGTTAAACACCCCAAGGTGCGCTCACTGTGCTGCATTAGGGCACTGCGTTAAAGACCCAAAGGTGCGCACACTGGAGGGAGGTCATGAAGCACTGCGTTAAAGACCCCAAGGTGCGCTCACTGTGCTGCATTAGGGCACTGCGTTAAACACCCCAAGGTGCGCTCACTGGAGGGAGGTCATGAAGCACTGCGTTAAAGACCCCAAGGTGCGCACACTGGAGGGAGGTCATGAAGCACTGCGTTAAAGACCCCAAGGTGCGCTCACTGTGCTGCATTAGGGCACTGCGTTAAACACCCCAAGGTGCGCTCACTGGAGGGAGGTCATGAAGCACTGCGTTAAAGACCCCAAGGTGCGCACACTGGAGGGAGGTCATGAAGCACTGTGTTAAAGACCCCAAGGTGCGCTCACTGTGCTGCATTAGGGCACTGCGTTAAACACCCCAAGGTGCGCTCACTGTGCTGCATTAGGGCACTGCGTTAAAGACCCAAAGGTGCGCTCACTGGAGGGAGGTCATGAAGCACTGCGTTAAAGACCCCAAGGTGCGCTCACTGTGCTGCATTAGGGCACTGCGTTAAACACCCCAAGGTGCGCTCACTGGAGGGAGGTCATGAAGCACTGCGTTAAAGACCCCAAGGTGCGCACACTGGAGGGAGGTCATGAAGCACTGCGTTAAAGACCCCAAGGTGCGCTCACTGTGCTGCATTAGGGCACTGCGTTAAACACCCCAAGGTGCGCTCACTGGAGGGAGGTCATGAAGCATTGCGTTAAAGACCCCAAGGTGCGCACACTGGAGGGAGGTCATGAAGCACTGCGTTAAAGACCCCAAGGTGCGCTCACTGTGCTGCATTAGGGCACTGCGTTAAAGACCCAAAGGTGCGCTCACTGGAGGGAGGTCATGAAGCACTGCGTTAAAGACCCCAAGGTGCGCTCACTGTGCTGTATTAGGGCACTGCGTTAAATATTAGGGCACTGCGTTAAAGACCCAAAGGTGCGCTCACTGGAGGGAGGTCATGAAGCACTGCATTAAAGACCCCAAGGTGCGCTCACTGTGCTGTATTAGGGCACTGCGTTAAACACCCCAAGGTACGCTCACTGTGCTGCATTAGGGCACTGCGTTAAAGACCCAAAGGTGCGCTCACTGGAGGGAGGTCATGAAGCACTGCGTTAAAGACCCCAAGGTGCGCTCACTGTGCTGCATTAGGGCACTGCGTTAAACACCCCAAGGTGCGCACACTGGAGGGAGGTCATGAAGCACTGCGTTAAACACCCCAAGGTGCGCTCACTGTGCTGTATTAGGGCACTGCGTTAAAGACCCAAAGGTGCGCTCACTGGAGGGAGGTCATGAAGCACTGCATTAAAGACCCCAAGGTGCGCTCACTGTGCTGTATTAGGGCACTGCGTTAAACACCCCAAGGTGCGCTCACTGTGCTGCATTAGGGCACTGCGTTAAAGACCCAAAGGTGCGCTCACTGGAGGGAGGTCATGAAGCACTGCGTTAAAGACCCCAAGGTGCGCTCACTGTGCTGCATTAGGGCACTGCGTTAAACACCCCAAGGTGCGCACACTGGAGGGAGGTCATGAAGCACTGCGTTAAAGACCCCAAGGTGCGCTCACTGTGCTGCATTAGGGCACTGCGTTAAAGACCCCAAGGTGCGCTCACTGTGCTGCATTAGGGCACTGCGTTAAAGACCCCAAGGTGCGCTCACTGTGCTGTATTAGGGCACTGCGTTAACGACCCCAAGGTGCGCTCACTGTGCTGTATTAGGGCACTGCGTTAAACACCCCAAGGTGCGCACACTGGAGGGAGGTCATGAAGCACTGCGTTAAAGACCCCAAGGTGCGCTCACTGTGCTGCATTAGGGCACTGCGTTAAACACCCCAAGGTGCGCTCACTGTGCTGCATTAGGGCACTGCGTTAAACACCCCAAGGTGCGCTCACTGTGCTGTATTAGGGCACTGCGTTAAAGACCCCAAGGTGCGCTCACTGTGCTGCATTAGGGCACTGCGTTAAACACCCCAAGGTGCGCTCACTGTGCTGCATTAGGGCACTGTGTTAAAGACCCCAAGGTGCGCTCACTGTGCTGCATTAGGGCACTGCGTTAAACGCCCAAAGGTGCGCTCACTGTGCTGTATTAGGGCACTGCGTTAAACACCCCAAGGTGCGCTCACTGTGCTGTATTAGGGCACTGCGTTAAACACCCCAAGGTGCGCTCACTGTGCTGCATTAGGGCACTGCGTTAAACACCCCAAGGTGCGCTCACTGTGCTGTATTAGGGCACTGCGTTAAACACCCCAAGGTGCGCTCACTGTGCTGTATTAGGGCACTGCGTTAAACACCCCAAGGTGCGCTCACTGGAGGGAGGTCATGAAGCACTGTGTTAAAGACCCCAAGGTGCGCTCACTGTGCTGCATTAGGGCACTGCGTTAACGACCCCAAGGTGCGCTCACTGTGCTGTATTAGGGCACTGCGTTAAAGACCCCAAGGTGCGCTCACTGTGCTGTATTAGGGCACTGCGTTAAAGACCCCAAGGTGCGCTCACTGTGCTGTATTAGGGCACTGCGTTAAAGACCCCAAGGTGCGCTCACTGTGCTGTATTAGGGCACTGCGTTAAACACCCCAAGGTGCGCTCACTGTGCTGCATTAGGGCACTGCGTTAAACACCCCAAGGTGCGCTCACTGTGCTGTATTAGGGCACTGCGTTAAAGACCCCAAGGTGCGCTCACTGTGCTGCATTAGGGCACTGCGTTAAACACCCCAAGGTGCGCTCACTGTGCTGCATTAGGGCACTGCGTTAAACACCCCAAGGTGCGCTCACTGTGCTGCATTATATGTATGTGGCAGGGGATGTTGTATATGTGGCAGGTCATGGTGTGTATGTGGCAGGTGACGTTGTATATGTGGCAGGTGACGTTGTATATGTGGCAGGTGATGTTGTATATGTGGCAGGGGATGTTGTATATGTGGCAGGTGATGTTGTATATGTGGCAGGGGATGTTGTGTATGTGGCAGGGGATGTTGTATATGTGGCAGGGGATGTTGTATATGTGGCAGGTGGTGTTGTGTATGTGGCAGGGGATGTTGTGTATGTGGCAGGGGATGTTGTATATGTGGCAGGGGATGTTGTATATGTGGCAGGTCATGGTGTGTATGTGGCAGGTGACGTTGTATATGTGGCAGGGGATGTTGTATATGTGCAGGGGATGTTGTATATGTGGCAGGTGACATTGGCGCTGTGATTGCAGGTGCTGCCAGCGACATCTCTGCCCGGCTTGCTGGAGAAATTACAGGATTCCAATGAGCTTTTGGATAAAATCATGAAAGGACTGAATGCTTACCTGGAGAAGAAAAGACTCTTCTTCCCACGGTGTGTGCTTTCTTTCTGAATTTTACTGTTACAATTAGGGCTGCAACTAAAGACTATTTTGATAGTCGATTAATTTATCGATTATTGAAACAAATAATCGACTATTCGGATTATGAATCGCACAATTACTCATGGCTCAAATTATTTAGCTATTAGCTTTTAAATTTAGCTTGAGTTTGTTTTAGGCTTGAGTTTGTTTTAGGCTTGAGGTTGTTTTAGGCTTGAGGTTGTTTTAGGCTTGAGGTTGTTTTAGGCTTGAGTTTGTTTTAGGCTTGAGGTTGTTTTAGGCTTTCTAAATAAATGTTGCCTCTCTATATGTCCAGTTCCATGATAAATGAAGATGTGAGATATTAGGGCTGTCACTTTTTCCAAAAGTCAAGTTCGAATGAGATCAGACAAACCCATAAATCGTTCAAATCAATTCGAATGCAACGCACATTGGGCACGCACGCATAGAGTTTTTTGCAATTTAGCAGTGGCGGGCCGTGCATTTCACACCTAGGCCTTCAGTGGCCTTCCACCTCTTAATACCATCATTATGACGCCATGGCTCTAGAAACTATACATTTAGACAGAAACGCAGTATAACCGGGCGTTGCATCACCTTAACATAGTCAAGTACAACAGAGTTATATTCATATTTCCGAAGCATTTATAATCAATAAATCCGCATTTACAATTAAGAGTGTTAAACTACCAGCTTTAAGATCGCTTGGATACTGTCAAAACTTTAAAATAAAAGGCGCTTTTAAGGGATTAGTCTACAAAGTTTTATTAAGTCCACCAAAAGTATGTGAGCTTTAACAAGTCTGTTCACTAAACAGCGCATTGTCGCACCCAAAGCAGTTTCATTTAAGAAACGTGACGATAAAGACACATAAACTATTCACTGAAAATAAAAGAAAACAAACAAATAATTTGCATTTGTTCATGAGGATATATTTGCGACAGTGGTGAAAGTGTATTCCTAGCCTTGAATGTCCACTTTGACTCGCTAGCGTCGGCTCGCTATCGTCGGGGTTGGCCGTTCTCTTCTGACGATGTCTAGCTTTTCTTGAAAGGTTCGTCTTGAAAATGACGTTGTAATTATATCTGCGACCAAATCGATCTCTTCTCCTCCTTCAGCCATTGCGGGTTGAAAAAAAACAGCTTGTAGAAATCTACACAAATGAGCTCACGTTCAGTTTGCTAGCTGTCTGCATAGCTCTGCCTCAATAGTGCGTATCCAATCAAAAGACGTGCACGTGCTGACGTTATCGTACGCCTGCTAGCTGGCCCCGGTGTCGCCAACTCGAAATCTGATTGGTTAACACCACAGGCTTGTTTCGGTTCACTTTAAGCTACAGGCGCCCGCACTGTCGATTCTGAAGGCCTAAGGGCAGATTTCTTGGACCCTGGCAACACATTATGGCTGAAATATGATTGGATAAAAGCTCTAACATAAAGGCCAGCCCTCCAAATCTCGATCTGAGGCTGGAAGCAGCGCAACCAAGAGGAAAGCTATGAAATGAAGAGAATAGACTATGGGGAATAATTTAATACATATTTGTGGAAAAAATATATCAAAATTTAATTTATATTCTGATGATGTTTAGGCCAGCAGAGAAGGCCTTGCTGGCCCTGACGGCCCGCCACTGTAATTTAGAAAGTATCAAATTCTCCGGTGTTCTCTAAACTTGTGCCCTCGACAGCAACACATTCTCCGTAAACGTCGCCATAATGACAATGATGCAACGTTTAAGATTGTAAAGTTAAGGGCACATTTGGAATGTGAACGGGATCGTTGTGAATAATAGGCTATTATTTGCTACTGTATGTTCAACACCATTAACAATTCATTGATCAAGAGAAAATGTATTTCAAAATGGAAAACATTACAGCTCATAACGTGAAGTAACATGGCTTTTAACATTAACATTAGCTACTGTAGATAGCTAGCTAACAAGCTAACTAGCTTACCGAGACGAGTCTTCAGATGCTCCAGCAAAACTGATGTGCTCCCATGCCAGGCAAGGTCAGCTTTGCAAATGTTGCAGTTCACAGCCTTTTTAGTTAAGAGTGAAATGCGCATGTGCACCTCTCAACAAAGATGTCTCACTCTTTAGCTACTTCCATCATCAGCTCTGGAAAAAACAATGCGTTTAATTCAGCTCCACAGTGTGAAAAACACACGCGATGACATCACCAACGAATCCACAATTACATTCGTTGGCAACTAATTTGGTCATCGATTTTCGTCGATTACGTCCATTATTCGTTGCACCCCTAGATATTATTGTGGCACATTATTTGTTGTTTTGGCTCTATTCCAGCACATCGGATGTGAAATGGAACAGTGACTATGAGGTTAAAGGGCAGACTTTCAGCTTTAATTTCAGGGTTTTTAGTCCATATCAGGTGAACTGTGTAGCAATTGTAGCCCTTCTTATACATAGCCCCCCCATTTTAGGGGACCAAAAGTGAACATTTACTTATTATTATATAATACTACGAGAAGCCACAAAACCTTGCTTTAAGTGAATAACACAAACATTTAATACAACTACATTAGCTACATTACATTTAAAGTGATACTGCAATCGCTTTTCTAAGCCTTTTTTTACAGCTTCAATTTGAACTTGGGTAGGTGTGGTTATATGACTATGATGCCACAAGGTCATATTATGAATATTCATATGGTCAATGAGTGAAAGGGTGTGTCTTGGTGAACTGACTCAGCCCCCTTCCTGCTCTCTGCCACTGAGCTCTCTGCTCTCTTTACGAGCCGAGACTCCACCTATTTTTATGCTAAGGATTTTGGGATGTCACGAATCCCCGGAAATGCAGTGCATGGTTGTGAGGGTTTGTGCGGAATAACGATGAGCCAAACGCGACAAAGGATATATTAAATATTACATATTTATTTCAGTTATACTGAATATTTCAAATTGTCTCAGGTTGAGCTTTAAGATGACTGGACATGTAATACATTAGCCTAAAAAAAGCCCAATCAATTATATAACCTTTTTTTTTACAGTGTCCTATTTTCACTGTGATTGTCGTAGGCTCGTGTTTAAAAGTGCTGATCTGGTGTCGGCTTTGACAATTGCGTGAGGTGATATAGACAAGGGGAAAATGTTCCCTGATCAACTCTCAATGTAATAACGTTGCTTGCGTGCGTGGCGAAAATCGAACTGTCGTTCCTCAAAATCGTGAAGAAAATGTTAATCCTCAATGTGAGGACATTTGTAAAATGTTAACCTCATACCATGAGCAGCAGTCTGTAACCATGCTAAATCATACCATGAGCTAACATACTCCAACAGCAGTCTGTAACCATGCTAAATCATACAGCAGTCTGTAACCATGCTAAATCATACCATGAGCTAACATACTCCAACAGCAGTCTGTAACCATGCTAAATCATACCATGAGCTAACATACTCCAACAGCAGTCTGTAACCATGCTAAATCATACCATGAGCTAACATACTCCAACAGCAGTCTGTAACCATGCTAAATCATACCATGAGCTAACATACTCCAACAGCAGTCTGTAACCATGCTAAATCATGTAAGATATAAACACTTGACAGTGAAAACTGTAGCATCCGCGTTATCAGCTCGAGTCCGACCGCATCTAATTCTCAGTAAACATCAATCTGAGAGCTTTTACTTTGAAAAGGTGCGACAAAACTAGGCAGGAAAATTCCGTGTCCATCGGTGTTACTGTTCTTATTAAAGGAACGCTTTCGTTACTGTTCTTATTAAAGGAACGCTTTCGTTACTGTTCTTATTAAAGGAACGCTTTCGTTACTGTTCTTATTAAAGGAACGCTTTCGTTACTGTTCTTATTAAAGGAACGCTTTCGTTACTGTTCTTATTAAAGGAACGCTTTCGTTACTGTTCTTATTAAAGGAACGCTTTCGTTACTGTTCTTATTAAAGGAACGCTTTCGTTACTGTTCTTATTAAAGGAACGCTTTCGTTACTGTTCTTATTAAAGGAACGCTTTCGTTACTGTTCTTATTAAAGGAACGCTTTCGTTACTGTTCTTATTAAAGGAACGCTTTCGTTACTGTTCTTATTAAAGGAACGCTTTCGTTACTGTTCTTATTAAAGGAACGCTTTCGTTACTGTTCTTATTAAAGGAACGCTTTCGTTACTGTTCTTATTAAAGGAACGCTTTCGTTACTGTTCTTATTAAAGGAACGCTTTCGTTACTGTTCTTATTAAAGGAACGCTTTCGTTACTGTTCTTATTAAAGGAACGCTTTCGTTACTGTTCTTATTAAAGGAACGCTTTCGTTACTGTTCTTATTAAAGGAACGCTTTCGTTACTGTTCTTATTAAAGGAACGCTTTCGTTACTGTTCTTATTAAAGGAACGCTTTCGTTACTGTTCTTATTAAAGGAACGCTTTCGTTACTGTTCTTATTAAAGGAACGCTTTCGTTACTGTTCTTATTAAAGGAACGCTTTCGTTACTGTTCTTATTAAAGGAACGCTTTCGTTACTGTTCTTATTAAAGGAACGCTTTCGTTACTGTTCTTATTAAAGGAACGCTTTCGTTACTGTTCTTATTAAAGGAACGCTTTCGTTACTGTTCTTATTAAAGGAACGCTTTCGTTACTGTTCTTATTAAAGGAACGCTTTCGTTACTGTTCTTATTAAAGGAACGCTTTCGTTACTGTTCTTATTAAAGGAACGCTTTCATTACTGTTCTTATAAAAGGAACGCTTTCGTTACTGTTCTTATTAAAGGAACGCTTTCGTTACTGTTCTTATTAAAGGAACGCTTTCGTTACTGTTCTTATTAAAGGAACGCTTTCGTTACTGTTCTTATTAAAGGAACGCTTCCGTTACTGTTCTTATTAAAGGAACGCTTTCGTTACTGTTCTTATTAAAGGAACGCTTTCGTTACTGTTCTTATTAAAGGAACGCTTTCGTTACTGTTCTTATTAAAGGAACGCTTTCGTTACTGTTCTTATTAAAGGAACGCTTTCGTTACTGTTCTTATTAAAGGAACGCTTTCGTTACTGTTCTTATTAAAGGAACGCTTTCGTTACTGTTCTTATTAAAGGAACGCTTTCGTTACTGTTCTTATTAAAGGAACGCTTTCGTTACTGTTCTTATTAAAGGAACGCTTTCGTTACTGTTCTTATTAAAGGAACGCTTTCGTTACTGTTCTTATTAAAGGAACGCTTTCGTTACTGTTCTTATTAAAGGAACGCTTTCGTTACTGTTCTTATTAAAGGAACGCTTTCGTTACTGTTCTTATTAAAGGAACGCTTTCGTTACTGTTCTTATTAAAGGAACGCTTTCGTTACTGTTCTTATTAAAGGAACGCTTTCGTTACTGTTCTTATTAAAGGAACGCTTTCGTTACTGTTCTTATTAAAGGAACGCTTTCCTTACTGTTCTTATTAAAGGAACGCTTTCCTTACTGTTCTTATTAAAGGAACGCTTTCGTTACTGTTCTTATTAAAGGAACGCTTTCGTTACTGTTCTTATTAAAGGAACGCTTTCATTACTGTTCTTATTAAAGGAACGCTTTCGTTACTGTTCTTATTAAAGGAACGCTTTCGTTACTGTTCTTATTAAAGGAACGCTTTCGTTACTGTTCTTATTAAAGGAACGCTTTCGTTACTGTTCTTATTAAAGGAACGCTTTCGTTACTGTTCTTATTAAAGGAACGCTTTCGTTACTGTTCTTATTAAAGGAACGCTTTCGTTACTGTTCTTATTAAAGGAACGCTTTTGTTACTGTTCTTATTAAAGGAACGCTTTCGTTACTGTTCTTATTAAAGGAACGCTTTCGTTACTGTTCTTATTAAAGGAACGCTTTCGTTACTGTTCTTATTAAAGGAACGCTTTCGTTACTGTTCTTATTAAAGGAACGCTTTCGTTACTGTTCTTATTAAAGGAACGCTTTCGTTACTGTTCTTATTAAAGGAACGCTTTCATTACTGTTCTTATTAAAGGAACGCTTTCATTACTGTTCTTATTAAAGGAACGCTTTCGTTACTGTTCTTATTAAAGGAACGCTTTCGTTACTGTTCTTATTAAAGGAACGCTTTCGTTACTGTTCTTATTAAAGGAACGCTTTCATTACTGTTCTTATTAAAGGAACGCTTTCGTTACTTATTAAAGGAAACACTAAAACATATTTTTTGAGATGTTAACTAATATCTAGGCATTTCCTCAGATGGAAGAGAACAATAGTATGCATTGCGTCTACAATTTTGGGCAAAATGTTTAATTTCAGTATTTTAGCCGTTACATCGCCTATTCTTCTCCTTCCGGGGTTGAAAATAAAAAATGGGCTACGTCATTGAAAATGACGTTGAAGTGTACTTTTTGTACATTTGCGCGTAATCAGTTTCGCACTTTGTTACCGCCCCCAATATAAATACATTCCTGAGAAGGCGTGGCCAATGGCTATATCCATTTGACAAGCAATATTGTTGTAGCCTGCAGTTAGTCTCTTTCAATGTATTAGCATTTTTCCAATTATGCTAGTTATTAACAATTGTAAGTTCGTTTTTTCAATTCCAATAGTTTCAATTTACAAGCAATGACTGATGGGTCGCAAGTGTGCTTTCTCTGGGTGCAAGAGCATCAGCGGATTAGCGTTAACAGTTACACTATGCCCAGGTTGAATTGGGGTATGCCAGCCAAAGGAATGCGGAAACGTTACCAAGCCCGACTGATATTTCTGTCCCTCCAAATGCGGTAAATTTAATTAAATGCAGCCTACGGCGTCTTGTTGGCTTGCTAACGTGATGGTTATCTTGTAGCCTCAAAGATATTTACTTGAGTTGTTTTTGTATCGTTAACCATAGTTAACTGGCCGGTGATATTTCACTGCCTTTTGCGTATAAGCTATAATGTTAGGTTTGATACTGCTTTGTCAATCTTACTGGCCTGGGGTCTGCTTCAGGATTGAAGCAGGAGTTACGGAGTTACGTTTGATGGATAACCGTTAACTGCACTATCTGGAACCCCCCCATGGCTGGAACATGTATTTACTGAAATAAAAATGGTACAAGGTACAAAGGGATAATGCTGTGCTTATGTTAACTTATGTCTTAGTTAAGTTATTTGGATAGCTAGATAGCTAGTAAACGTGCATTTGTAGATGGCTAGGATAACGTAGGTACAAAAAAAAATACAAAAGCCGTTCAGTTTCACTTGACATTCATTAGCCTACGTGTTGTATTTTTTCATGTTTGTATAATCTGCAGGTAACGTTAGGTCAGAATGAATATTTGCTGACAAACGTTAACTTATTGGGCAGAACATCGATTTGAGCAGACTGTGAAGTCTCCCGTAGCGTAGCCTATAGCCTATATCAGCTAACAGCCGTTTAGTTTCACTTGGCATTCGTTTACGTATTTTATTGTCATGTTCGTGTAGCATAGCTACGTTAGATGTAACGTTATAGATGGCTAAAAAAACAAGTTAGTTTGAGAATGGAGTGATGGTGTGACGTGATACTTCGTATTTACAGAGTAACATGAGGTATTAATTACGTATTTTAGTTATTCATTGTTCATTTATTTATTTTATTCATTAAGTAGTTTGTGTACTGGCAGGTTAGACTTCTTATGTGCTAACAATACTGGGCATAACATCGATTTAAACAGAATGAGATAGTCGAGTTCACAAGTGGGATAAAAGATAATTAGCTAGACTACCACTCAGAAACTTCTCCCTACGGCTCAAACTGATAGGACTCCGGACCATTTTCTTCTTCATACTCCTGGTCGGTGGAAAGCCCAGAACATTCCGGAGGGGAGATGTCCTCCACCTCGAAGAAGCCATTGACTGATCACCGAATTAGTCAGCGATTGATACAGACTCAGTTTCACTCGCAATCTTTTCCCTTGTGGGCGTGTCTTCAGGTGACAATAGCCTCTCTCCTCGCTCTCGCCCCTCCCCCTCTGCTGCTGCTTTCCACGCCCATTTAATTGCATTTTTTGAATTTGTGGTGTGGGCGGAGAGAAAATGTAACCGAGGGTTTCATAACCCTTTAAAGGAACGCTTTCATTACTGTTCTTATTAAAGGAACGCTTTCGTTACTGTTCTTATTAAAGGAACGCTTTCGTTACTGTTCTTATTAAAGGAACGCTTTCGTTACTGTTCTTATTACAGGAACGCTTTCATTACTGTTCTTATTAAAGGAACGCTTTCGTTACTGTTCTTATTAAAGGAACGCTTTCGTTACTGTTCTTATTAAAGGAGCGCTTTCGTTACTTATTAAAGGAACGCTTTCGTTACTTATTAAAGGAACGCTTTCGTTACTGTTCTTATTAAAGGAACGCTTTCGTTACTGTTCTTATTAAAGGAACGCTTTCGTTCCTGTTCTTATTAAAGGAACGCTTTCGTTACTGTTCTTATTAAAGGAACGCTTTCGTTACTGTTCTTATTAAAGGAACGCTTTCGTTACTGTTCTTATTAAAGGAACGCTTTCGTTACTGTTCTTATTAAAGGAACGCTTTCGTTACTGTTCTTATTAAAGGAACGCTTTTGTTACTGTTCTTATTAAAGGAACGCTTTTGTTACTGTTCTTATTAAAGGAACGCTTTCGTTACTTATTAAAGGAACGCTTTCGTTACTTATTAAAGGAACGCTTTCGTTACTGTTCTTATTAAAGGAACGCTTTCGTTACTGTTCTTATTAAAGGAACGCTTTTGTTACTGTTCTTATTAAAGGAACGCTTTTGTTACTGTTCTTATTAAAGGAAAGCTTTCTGTACATTTCTTGTCGTTACTGAAAATATATGAATTTTATATTTTGCCTTTGATAGCCTACCGTTGTAGCCCATCCTCTCAACATATTTGTCTGCTCCGTAGGCTATAGCCTACTCGCCTTTTCTTATCTGCGCTCTTCTCACAGTATTTGCGAGCACTGCATGACTTCCTGATGTCTGACCCAACAAAATCAAAAGATTCTTGACATCTTATTTTCAGGTACTCGTACAAGTGATACTATAACCTCTCTGCATTTGAATGGATCTCTATGGGACTTGGTGGTGGGACTAGATTAAGCTGTAAATTATATGGGACCCATGGTTGGCTAAATGGCTGTAAGTCATCAAGTGTCTGAGGTATCAAACGAGCCTCAAACCATCACTCTGCTGCCGGATAGGCAATAGATATGGATGGATAACTGTAAGGGTTTCTGTACCACTGTATACTGTACCTACAGCATACTGCACAACTTCACGTGCACAACTCTACTGAATTTGAATGAGTTTTTTAATTCACATTTTGGGTTCCTTCTGCAGGTTTTTCTTCTTGTCAAATGACGAGATGCTGGAGATCCTGTCTGAAACCAAAGATCCTCTGCGTGTGCAGCCCCACCTGAAGAAGTGCTTTGAGGGCATCGCCAAGCTGGACTTCCTCCCTAACCTGGACATCCAGGCCATGTACAGCAGCGAGGGGGAACGGGTGGAGCTGCTGGAGCTCATCTCCACTTCTGACGCGCGCGGCGCCGTGGAGAAGTGGCTGGTGCAGGTGGAGGACATCATGCTGCGTAGCGTACGGGACGAGGTGGCGCAGTCCAAAGAGGTGAGCCCTCTGCCCCCTGAACACACCCTGCACACCGCATCACCGCACCTGTTCTCTTAAACATCTTCTGCACCTGTCCTCTGAAACACACCCTGCACCTGTCTTCTTAAACATGTCCTGCACCTGTCTTCTTAAACATGTCCTGCACCTGTCCTCTTAAACATGTCCTGCACCTGTCTTCTTAAACATGTCCTGCACCTGTCATCTTAAACATGTCCTGCACCTGTCCTCTTAGACACACCCTGCACCTGTCCTCTTAGACACACCCTGCACCTGTTCTCTTAAACATGTCCTGCACCTGTCTTCTTAAACATGTCCTGCACCTGTCTTCTTAAACATGTCCTGCACCTGCATGTCCTCAGCCAACGCTCTCAGATTAGAGTGTGTTTCTGGAGGCTTTCAGTTATTTCAGAGTTATTTTGGCCATGGGGTTCTATAAATGTGTTACTCTGCTGCTTGGGGTAAAGGCGCTATATAAATGTGTTGTGTTGCGTTGTGTTGGTGACACATGCTCTTGTGCTACAGGCCTATCCAGAGAGTGTGCGAAGCACCTGGGTTCGGGAGTGGCCCGGTCAGGTGGTTCTGTGCACATCGCAGATGTTTTGGACCCTGGAGGTGCACGAGGCCATAGGGAATGGTCCCGAGGTGAGCTTTACCTGAGCTTTACCTGAGCTTTACCTGAGCTTTACCTGAGCCCTGCTGATCAAGCACACACAATGCAGCTCATTTGCAGCCATACATTTGTTAATGTTATTTTTATACATTTATAAATCTACTTCATAAATTCTCAACACATCTATTTTGGGTATTTCGTGGTTTCCACAAAGAGAACAGCTGATCTCTGCTGGGTCTGAAGCTGTAACGCTGATCCTGCCGCTGCTCTCTGCTGTAACGCTGATCCTGCCGCTGCTCTCTGCTGTAACGCTGATCCTGCCGCTGCTCTCTCCTGTAACGCTGATCCTGCCGCTGCTCTCTGCTGTAACGCTGATCCTGCTGCTGCTCTCTCCTGTAACGCTGATCCTGCCGCTGCTCTCTGCTGTAACGCTAATCCTGCTGCTGCTCTCTCCTGTAACGCTGATCCTGCCGCTGCTCTCTGCTGTAACACTGATCCTGCCGCTGCTCTCTCCTGTAACGCTGATCCTGCTGCTGCTCTCTCCTGTAACGCTAATCCTGCCGCTGCTCTCCGCTGTAACGCTAATCTTGCCGCTGTAACGCTAATCCTGCCGCTGCTCTCTGCTGTAACGCTGATCCTGCCGCTTCTCTCTGCTGTAACGCTAATCCTGCTGCTGCTCTCTCCTGTAACGCTGATCCTGCTGCTGCTCTCTCCTGTAACGCTAATCCTGCCGCTGCTCTCCACTGTAACGCTAATCTTGCCGCTGTAACGCTAATCCTGCCGCTGCTCTCTGCTGTAACGCTGATCCTGCCGCTGCTCTCTGCTGTAACGCTAATCCTGCTGCTGCTCTCTCCTGTAACGCTGATCCTGCTGCTGCTCTCTCCTGTAACGCTAATCCTGCCGCTGCTCTCCGCTGTAACGCTAATCTTGCCGCTGTAACGCTAATCCTGCCGCTGCTCTCTGCTGTAACGCTAATCCTGCCGCTGCTCTCTGCTG
Source organism: Ilyophis sp. 1 JC-2022 (assembly GCA_022702515.1). Taxonomy (NCBI): domain Eukaryota; kingdom Metazoa; phylum Chordata; class Actinopteri; order Anguilliformes; family Synaphobranchidae; genus Ilyophis; species Ilyophis sp. 1 JC-2022. The sequence continues at coordinate 7,546,891 of CM040402.1, read as the reverse complement.
TAACGCTGATCTTGCCGCTGCTCTCTGCTGTAATGCTAATCCTGCCGCTGCTCTCTGCTGTAACTCTGATCCTGCCGCTGCTCTCTGCTGTAACGCTGATCCTGCCGCTGCTCTCTGCTGTAACGCTGATCCTGCTGCTGCTCTCTGCTGTAACGCTGATCCTGCTGCTGCTCTCTGCTGTAACGCTGATCCTGCCGCTGCTCTCTGCTGTAACGCTGATCCTGCTGCTGCTCTCTGCTGTAACGCTGATCCTGCTGCTCTCTGTAGGGTCTGAAGCTGTATTACCAGCAGTTGCAGGTGCAGATGAATGATATTGTGGAGCTGGTGAGAGGGAAGCTGCCCAAACAGACCCGCACCACCCTGGGAGCCCTCGTCACCATCGATGTGCACGCCAGAGATGTTGTCATGGAGATGATCGAGAAAGGTACCGCATCTACACCCCAAAGATCAGCATCTTTCCAAAACTAATATAGTAATTACTAATATACTAACATATTTTTTCATAAATAAAAGATCCATACACTTTTAGTAAAATAGCCAGTAAACAGAAATCAAAAGGAATCCTTATTTATATTGGTTGGTTGGGTGCACCTGTTTTAACCAAAATATTTTAACACACAGATTGAGTGTTGAGCTCTGTGCGCTCTGTCATCTGACATCTTTAAAGTAGCAGGGGTTTTGATGTACAGTCATACAGTGTGTTCCTGGGTTAAAAAGAGCAGCGGTTTTGATGTACAGTCATACAGTGTGTTCCTGGGTTAAAAAGAGCAGCGGTTTTGACGTACAGTCATACAGTGTGTTCCTGGGTTAAAAAGAGCAGCGGTTTTCACGTACAGTCATACAGTCTGTTCCTGGGTTAAAAAGAGCAGCGGTTTTGACGTACAGTCATACAGTGTGTTCCTGGGTTAAAAAGAGCAGCGGCTTTGACGTACAGTCATACAGTGTGTTCCTGGGTTAAAAAGAGCAGCGGTTTTGACGTACAGTCATACAGTGTGTTCCTGGGTTAAAAAGAGCAGCGGTTTTGACGTACAGTCATACAGTGTGTTCCTGGGTTAAAAAGAGCAGCGGTTTTGATGTACAGTCATACAGTGTGTTCCTGGGTTAAAAATAGCAGCGGTTTTGATGTACAGTCATACAGTGTGTTCCTGGGTTAAAAAGAGCAGCGGTTTTCACGTACAGTCATACAGTGTGTTCCTGGGTTAAAAAGAGCAGCGGTTTTGATGTACAGTCATACAGTGTGTTCCTGGGTTAAAAAGAGCAGCGGTTTTGATGTACAGTCATACAGTGTGTTCCTGGGTTAAAAAGAGCAGCGGTTTTGACGTACAGTCATACAGTGTGTTCCTGGGTTAAAAAGAGCAGCGGTTTTGATGTACAGTCATACAGTGTGTTCCTGGGTTAAAAAGAGCAGCGGTTTTCACGTACAGTCATACAGTTTGTTCCTGGGTTAAAAAGAGCAGCGGTTTTGATGTACAGTCATACAGTGTGTTCCTGGGTTAAAAATAGCAGCGGTTTTGATGTACAGTCATACAGTTAGTTCCTGGGTTAAAAATAGCAGCGGTTTTGACGTACAGTCATACAGTGTGTTCCTGGGTTAAAAAGAGCAGCGGTTTTGACGTACAGTCATACAGTGTGTTCCTGGGTTAAAAAGAGCAGCGGTTTTAACGTACAGTCATACAGTGTGTTCCTGGGTTAAAAAGAGCAGCGGTTTTGACGTACAGTCATACAGTGTGTTCCTGGGTTAAAAAGAGCAGCGGTTTTGACGTACAGTCATACAGTGTGTTCCTGGGTTAAAAAGAGCAGCGGTTTTGACGTACAGTCATACAGTGTGTTCCTGGGTTAAAAAGAGCAGCGGTTTTAACGTACAGTCATACAGTGTGTTCCTGGGTTAAAAAGAGCAGCGGTTTTGACGTACAGTCATACAGTGTGTTCCTGGGTTAAAAAGAGCAGCGGTTTTGACGTACAGTCATACAGTGTGTTCCTGGGTTTATGATTGAGTTCTCTCTGCTTTCATCCTCCACCAGGTGTGTCCCATGAGACGGACTTCCAGTGGCTTGCTCAGCTACGCTACTATTGGGACAACGGAAACGTTCGTGTCCGCATCATCAACTGCGACGTCAAATACGCTTACGAGTACCTGGGCAACTGCCCACGTCTGGTCATCACCCCGCTGACTGACCGATGCTACCGCACGCTGGTAAAGGCCTGAGAGACGCTTGTGAAACGCAGCAAAACGTGATGCAGTCAGCACTTACCCCTCCCCCTGTCCCATTACAGATTGGAGCATTTTACCTGAGCCTGGGGGGGGCGCCGGAGGGTCCCGCAGGTACAGGTAAAACAGAGACCACTAAGGACCTGGCCAAAGCGCTCGCTGTGCAGTGTGTGGTGTTCAACTGCTCTGACGGCCTGGATTACCTCGCCATGGGAAAGGTACACATCCTCTACCTGTATACCTGTGCACAATCACATCCACACCCTGTGTACCTGTACACAGTCACATCCACACCCTGTACACCTGTATACCTGTGCACAATCACATCCTCTACCTATACACTGTCAAATCCACGTCCTGTACACCTGTATACCTGTGCACAATCACATCCTCTACCTGTACACCTGTACACTGTCACATCCACATGCTATATACCTGTGTACAATCACATCCTCTACCTGTACACTGTCACATCCACCCTGTACACCTGTATACCTGTGCACAATCACATCCACACCCTGTGCACCTGTACACAGTCACATCCACACCCTGTACACCTGTATACCTGTGCACAATCACATCCACACCTTGTGCACCTGTACACAGTCACATCCACACCCTGTACACCTGTACACAGTCACATTCACACCCTGTACACAATCACATCCACACCCTGTACACAATCACATCCACACCCTGTACACCTGTACACAGTCACATCCACACAGTCACATTTCACATGCTGTTTCAGAGTTCCTGTAATTTAGCCAAAGCCAGTTTCTGAAAACAGGAACTGAACTACTCAAAGGGTCTAAATTTGTGATGGATGAATATGGCGAATGAAGGCTGCTGAATGGTGGGTTTGTTCTGGCAGTTTTTTAAAGGCCTGGCATCGTCCGGGGCCTGGGCGTGTTTTGACGAGTTTAACCGCATCGAGCTGGAGGTGCTGTCTGTGGTGGCACAGCAAATCCTGTGTATTCAGCGAGCCATCGAGATGAAGATGGAGACCTTCGACTTTGAGGGCACAGAGCTTCGCCTCAACCCCAACTGCTTTGTGGCCATCACGATGAACCCAGGATACGCGGGGCGCTCCGAGCTGCCCGACAATCTCAAGGTCCTCTCCTCCGCTCGGCCTTATTCTATTTTTCATCCTCTCTTTTTATCCATTCTCTCTTTTATTTTTCCTCACTTTCTCACTCATGGTTCCCCTTCTCTCTTATTGGTTGAAAGCTGCAGCAGTCCTCTGATTGGTTCCTGTCCTGTTGCAGGTGTTGTTCCGGACGGTGGCCATGATGGTCCCAAACTACGCCCTGATCGCTGAGATCTCTCTGTACTCCTACGGGTTCCTCAACGCCAAGCCTCTGTCAGTCAAGATTGTGATGACCTACAGACTGTGCTCTGAGCAGCTGTCCTCCCAGTTCCACTACGATTACGGCATGCGCGCTGTCAAAGCTGTCCTGGTGGCAGCAGGAAACCTTAAACTTAAGTTCCCAGATGAGAATGAGGATATTCTCGTAAGAACTTTTAAGTGTAGCTGATGTGAAGTGTTTCATATTTATATACATGTGTTTTATTTTTTGAGTAACTTTTCTTTTATATGTGCCTTTAGCTACTTCGCTCAATTAAGGATGTAAACGAGCCAAAGTTCCTCTCTCATGACATCCCTCTGTTTAATGGGATCACCAGTGACCTGTTCCCCGGCATCTCCCTGCCCGTGGCCGACTACCAGGTCAGGAGCTTTCTCCAGAACACAGTCTGGCATCTGCTGCTCAAACAGGAAGTGTATTGTGTCCCTTAGTGCTGCTGCAGCTCACACAGGAAGCTCATTGTGTCCCGTTGTGTGTTGATAAACGCAGCTCAAACAGGAAGCTCATTGTGTCTCGTTGTGTGTTGATAAACGCAGCTCACACAGGAAGCTCATTGTGTCCCGTTGTGTGTTGATAAACACAGCTCAAACAGGAAGCTCATTGTGTCCCGTTGTGTGTTGATAAACACAGCTCACACAGGAAGCTCATTGTGTCTCGTTGTGTGTTGATAAACACAGCTCAAACAGGAAGCTCATTGTGTCTCGTTGTGTGTTGATAAACGCAGCTCACACAGGAAGCTCATTGTGTCTCGTTGTGTGTTGATAAACGCAGCTCACACAGGAAGCTCATTGTGTCTCGTTGTGTGTTGATAAACACAGCTCACACAGGAAGCTCATTGTGTCTCGTTGTGTGTTGATAAACACAGCTCAAACAGGAAGCACATTGTGTCTCATGTGTTGATAAACACAGCTCACACAGGAAGCTCATTGTGTCTCGTTGTGTGTTGATAAACACAGCTGACACAGGAAGCTCATTGTGTCTCGTTGTGTGTTGATAAACACAGCTCAAACAGGAAGCTCATTGTGTCTCGTTGTGTGTTGATAAACACAGCTCTTCCTGCAATGCGCCAGAGAATGCTGTCAGAGACACAATGTGCAGCCAACGCAGGTGTTTGTGGAAAAGATGATTCAGACGTACGAGATGATGATCGTGCGACACGGGTGAGTGCCTCAAATCCAGAGATGCATAAACGTGTTTTATTATGAACCTGAAGACCAATCACAGTTCAGCTCATAAGCCTGAGTTAGCGCTACCTGTCAGATAGATTTATGCTGAGTGTGTTTGTGTTTGTGTGCGTATGTGTTTGTGTGTGTGTGCATGTGTCTGTACGGGTGCATGCGTGCGTGTGCGTGTCTGTATATGTGTGTGTATGTGTGTCTGCATGCGTGTGTATGTGCATGTGTGTATGCGTATGTGTGTGCATACGTGTGTATGTGCATGTGTGTATGCGTATGTGTGTGCATGCGTGTGTATGTGCATGTGTGTGTATGCGTATGTGTGTGCATGCGTGTGTATGTGCATGTGTGTATGCGTATGTGTGTGCATGCGTGTGTATGTGCATGTGTGTGTATGCGTATGTGTGTGCATGCGTGTGTATGTGCATGTGTGTATGCGTATGTGTGTCTGCATGCGTGTGTGTGTATGCGTATGTGTGTGCATGCGTGTGTGTGCGCGGGGCAGGTTTATGTTGGTAGGCGAGCCGTTTGCAGGGAAGACTAAAGTTCTGCACGTGCTGGCGGATGCGCTGACGCTAATGAACGAGAGCGGCTTTAACGAGGAGGAGAAGGTTCTGTTCCGCACCGTCAACCCCAAATCCATCACCATGGGCCAGCTGTTCGGCCAGTTCGACCCCGTGTCCCACGAGGTGAGGGACACTGCGTCTGTCCACCACACCCCTCAGTTTGGAAATGGGCGTGGTGCCTCTCGGATTATCGTACCCTAACTCCTCCCTCTCTGACTCCGCCCTATCTAACTACTCCCTCTCTGACTCCGCCTTCCCTAACGACTCCCTCTCTGACTCCGCCTTCCCTAACTCCTCCCTCTCTGACTCCGCCCTATCTAACTCCTCCCTCTCTGACCCTGCCTTTTCTAACTCCTCCCTCTCTGACCCTGCCCTCTAACTCCTCCCATTCTGACCCCGCCTTCTCTAACTCCTCCCTTTCTGACCCCGCCTTCTCTAACTCCTCCCTCTGACTCCGCCCTATCTCCTCCCTCTCTGACCCTGCCTTTTCTAACTCCTCCCTCTCTGACCCTGCCCTCTAACTCCTCCCATTCTGACCCCGCCTTTTCTAACTCCTTCCTTTCTGACCCCGCCTTCTCTAACTCCTCCCTCTCTGACCCTGCTTTCTCTAACTTATTCCTCTCTAACCCCACCCTCTCTGACCCCGCCCTTTCTAACTCCTCTCTTTCTGACCCTGCCTTTTCTAACTCCTCCCTCTCTAACCTCACCCGTTCTAACTCCTCCCTTTCTGACCCCGCCTTCTCTAACTCCTCCCTCTCTGACCCTGCTTTCTCTAACTTATTCCTCTCTAACCCCACCCTCTCTGACCCCGCCCATTCTAACTCCTCCCTTTCTGACCCCACCCTCTCTAACTCTACCCTCTTCCAGTGGGCTGACGGAATCGTGGCCAACATGTTTCGGGAGTTTGCTTCTTCTGAAACACCGGACAGGAAGTGGATTGTGTTCGACGGGCCCATCGACACGCTGTGGATCGAGAGCATGAACACGGTGCTGGATGACAACAAAAAGGCAAGAGGCCTGGCCCTGCCCTGACCGCTGTGCTTCTGAATGTGAATATGAGTGTGTGAATATGAGTGTGTGAATATGTGTGTGTGAATATGTGTGTGTGAATATGAGTGTGTGGATATGAGTGTGTGGATATGAGTGTGTGAATATGAGTGTGTGGATATGAGTGTGTGGATATGAATGTGTGGATATGAGTGTGTGGATATGAGTGTGTGAATATGAGTGTGTGGATATGAGTGTGTGGATATGAGTGTGTGAATATGAGTGTGTGGATATGAGTGTGTGAATATGAGTGTGTGAATATGAGTGTGTGAATATGAGTGTGAATATGAGTGTGTGGATATGAGTGTGTGAATATGAATGTGAATATGAGTGTGAATATGCGTGTGTGAATATGAGTGTGTGGATATGAGTGTGTGGATATGAGTGTGTGAATATGAGTGTGTGGATATGAGTGTGTGAATATGAGTGTGTGAATATGAGTGTGTGGATATGAGTGTGTGAATATGAGTGTGAATATGAGTGTGTGAATATGAGTGTGAATATGAGTGTGTGGATATGAGTGTGTGAATATGAATGTGTGAATATGAGTGTGTGGCTATGACTGTGTGGATATGAGTGTGTGAATATGAGTGTGTGAATATGAATGTGTGAATATGAGTGTGTGAATATTAATGTGTGAATATGAGTGTGTGAATATGCGTGTGTGGATATGAGTGTGTGGATATGAGTGTGTGGATATGACTGTGTGAATATGAGTGTGTGGATATGAGTGTGTGGATATGAGTGTGTGAATACGAGTGTGAATACGAGTGTGTGAATATGAGTGTGTGAATATGAGTGTGTGAATATGAGTGTGTGAATATGAGTGTGTGGATATGAGTGTGTGGATATGAGTGTGTGAATATGAGTGTGTGAATATGAGTGTGTGGATATGAGTGTGTGAATATGAGTGTGTGGATATGAGTGTGTGAATATGAGTGTGTGAATATGAGTGTGTGGATATGAGTGTGAATATGAGTGTGTGAATATGAGCGTGTGGATATGAGTGTGTGAATATGTGTGTGTGGATATGTGTGTGTGGATATGAGTGTGTGAATATGAGTGTGTGGATATGAGTGTGTGGATATGAGTGTGTGGATATGAGTGTGTGAATATGAGTGTGTGGATATGAGTGTGTGGATATGAGTGTGTGGATATGAGTGTGTGGATATGAGTGTGTGGATATGAGTGTGTGGATATGAGTGTGTGGATATGAGTGTGTGGATATGAGTGTGTGGATATGAGTGTGTGGATATGAGTGTGTGGATATGAGTGTGTGAATATGAGTGTGTGAATATGAGTGTGTGGATATGAGTGTGTGAATATGAGTGTGTGAATATGAGTGTGTGAATATGAGTGTGTGGATATGAGTGTGTGAATATGAGTGTGTGGATATGAGTGTGTGGATATGAGTGTGTGAATATGAGTGTGTGGATATGAGTGTGTGAATATGAGTGTGTGGATATGAGTGTGTGGATATGAGTGTGTGAATATGAGTGTGTGGATATGAGTGTGTGGATATGAGTGTGTGGATATGAGTGTGTGAATATGAGTGTGTGGATATGAGTGTGTGGATATGAGTGTGTGAATATGAGTGTGTGAATATGAGTGTGTGGATATGAGTGTGTGGATATGAGTGTGTGAATATGAGTGTGTGGATATGAGTGTGTGGATATGAGTGTGTGGATATGAGTGTGTGAATATGAGTGTGTGGATATGAGTGTGTGAATATGAGTGTGTGAATATGAGTGTGTGAATATGCGTGTCTGAATATGAGTGTGTGGATATGAGTGTGTGGATATGAGTGTGTGAATATGAGTGTGTGAATATGAGTGTGTGGATATGAGTGTGTGGATATGAGTGTGTGAATATGAGTGTGTGGATATGAGTGTGTGGATATGAGTGTGTGGATATGAGTGTGAATATGAGTGTGTGGATATGAGTGTGTGAATATGAGTGTGTGAATATGAGTGTGTGAATATGAGTGTGTGGATATGAGTGTGTGGATATGAGTGTGTGAATATGAGTGTGTGAATATGAGTGTGTGGATATGAGTGTGTGAATATGAGTGTGTGGATATGAGTGTGTGGATATGAGTGTGTGGATATGAGTGTGTGAATATGAGTGTGTGAATATGAGTGTGTTATTTTTCTGACAGCTGTGCTTGATGAGTGGAGAGATTATCCAGATGTCCAATCAGATGAGCCTGATCTTTGAAGCTATGGACCTGTCCCAGGCCTCTGTACGTGTGCCAAACCAGCGCTCTGTAACCTGCAGTACACACCTGTCTAACCACGCCCATACCTGCAGTGCACACATGTCTAACCACGCCCATACCTGCAGTACACACATGTCTAACCACGCCCATACCTGCAGTGCACACCTGTCTAACCACGCCCTCATTTACATCTGACATAACACATTGGCTGAATCCCATTCTGTGGACTTGCGGTTTCAAAGGCACGTTCTCGTTAAGTCCATGAGTGCTTAGGATTGTCCTGTTGTGAAACGGTACACACCCTCTACCCGCCATTTTTTGCAAGTGCACATCAATGCCCCTGGAAATATGCCATTAAAGTATGCAAGTCCACATCAATGCGCCTGGAAATATGCCATTAAAGTATGCCAGTCCATCCTTTATCCGTCCTTTCACAAAGGATGCTCTGGACTTATGTGCGCCCCACAATACAATGCCGCTCATGTTTACATAAGCATTGGAGTTTTCCGGGGCTTACCGAATTCAGACAACAATGGGTGAGTGAAAGTTGAAAGGCCAGAAATCTATTATGTGAATAGCTAGTATTGTTGGTTAGCATTGGCTTATAATAGAGGGTAAACAAACAATGACACAATCAGACAATACACCATATTTATTAAGAGGCAAAATTTTGCCTAAATAAAACGGTGAAATACTGTTTTTTTTTGTAGTAATTTTTCGTGAAGTGTAGTTTACTAGGTTGAACAGTCACGTCAATATCACCCGACGTCGCACCATGACACAAGGTGGAGAAGGTGGTTTGAATTCCACAGTTACGCTAGATTATTTGTAAATCTCTCCTACCATCCTTTCATTGACCCCCATGACGTCAAGGAAAGGAAAATGGACCTATTTTTTTGACTATCCAACTATATTGGTTGTTTATGACTGATTGGTTAATTGATTGATTGTGTGATTGGTTGTTTGTGATTGATTGGTTAATTGACTGATTATGATGGTTGGCTGTGCGTGTCCAGCCCGCTACAGTGAGTCGCTGTGGGATGATTTACATGGAACCGTCTCAGCTGGGCTGGGAGCCCCTCCTCACCTCCTGGCTCAACACCCTGCCGGAGCTGCTGCAAGCTCCCCAGAACTCCGCCCTCCTCACTCATCTCTTCTATTGGCTGCTTCCCCCGTCCTTCAGGATGCTACGGAAACACTGCAGGGTGGGTCCTGCCCCCAGCCACACCACCCCAAGAGTCACCCCTGTACTCACCCCTGTACTCAGCCCTATACTCACCCCTGTACTCACCCCTGTACTCAGTCCTATACTCAGCCCTATACTCACCCCATTACCCACTCCTATACTCAGCCCTATACTCACCCCTGTACTCAGCCCTATACTCACCTTTATACTCACCCCTATACTCAGCCCTATACTCACCTTTATACTCACCCCTGTACTCACCCCTGTACTCACCTTTATACTCACCCCTGTACTCAGCCCTATACTCACCCCTGTACTCACCTTTATACTCACCAATATACTCACCCCTGTACTCACCCCTGTACTCAGCCCTGTACTCACCCCTGTACTCACCCCTGTACTCAGCCCTGTACTCACCCATATACTCAGCCCTATACTCACCCCTGTACTCACCCATATACTCAGCCCTTTAAGCAGTCCAACACACAAACTCCGCCTCCGCGACTTTTCTCCATACACGCAGTGTTGTGGTCTCTGTACACTGTCGAAACGGAGCACCGAACTGTGTCAGCCTTCCCACTCATCGCCTCACTACTCCCCCACATTATGTTCTCCTTCCTTTTCCTGGTTGCCTTTTGAAGATCCCGGATCAATCCCGACATTTTCAACTCCGGTGAAGAGCGATGGTAAACTTTGTAGCTGCAGATCCAACGGACATTCCCAAGCATATGTTGCGAATGCGTCTCCATAGTGACGACCGCAAACAAAATTATGCCGACTAGACAATTCGTCAATATTATCAAAACAAGCAACAGGAGTGCCCTGACAAATCTCCAGCCCACTTCCCCGTACCACAACAGACACACAGCGCATGAAAAAAACAAAGACAAAAGCCCGACAACAAAATACATCCAAATGAACAAACACGAACACGAGAGACAGCTGGACTACATCACCATTAAAGGGTTATGAAACCCTCGGTTACATTCTCTCTCCGCCCACACCACAAATTCGAAAAATGCAATTAAATGGGCGTGGAAAGCAGCAGCAGAGGGGGAGGGGCTAGAGCCTATCGCCACCTGAAGACACGCCCACAAGGGAAAAGATGGCGAGTGAAACTGATCGTATTAATCGCTGACTAATTCGGTGATATCAGTCAATGGCTTCTTCGAGGCGGAGGACATCTCTCCTCCGGAATGCTCTGGGCTTTCCACCAACCAGGAGTATGAAGAAGGAAATAGTACGAAGCCCTATCAGTTTCAGCCGTACAGTTTTTTTTTAGCCATCTATAACGTTACATCTAACGTGGCTATGCTACACGAACGTGACAATAAAATATGTAAACGAATGCCAAGTGAAACTAAACGGCTGTTAGCTGAAGGCTATAGGCTACGCTACGGGAGACTTCACAATCTGCTCAAATCGGTTCTGCCCAGTAAATTAACGTTTGTCAGCTAATATTCATTCTGACCTAACGCTACCTGCAGATTATACAAACATGAAAAAATACAACACGTAGGCTAATGAGTGTCAAGTGAAACTGAACGGCTTTTGGCTTTTTTTTACCTACGTTATCCTAGCCATCTACAAATGCACGTTTACTAGCTATCTAGCTATCCAAATAACTTAACTAAGACATAAGTTAACATAAGCACAGCATGGGGCTTGTATCACTTTGTACCTTGTACCATTTTTATTTCAGTAAATACATGTTCCAGCCGTGGGGGGTTCCAGATAGTGCAGTTAACTGTTATCCATCAAACGTAACTCCTGCTTCAATCCTGAAGCAGACCCCAGGCCAGTAAGATCGACAACGCAGTAGCTATCAAACCTAACGTTATAGCTTATACGCAAAAGGCAGTGAAATATCACCGGCCAGTTAACTATGGTTAACGATACGAAAACAACTCAAGTAAATATCTTTGAGGCTACAAGATAACCATCACGTTAGCAAGCCAACAAGACGCCGTAGGCTGCACTTAATTTAACTTACCGCATTTGGAGGGACAGAAATATCAGTCGGGCTTGGTAACGTTTCCGCATTCCTTTGGCTGGCATACCCCCCAATTCAACCTGGGCATAGTGTAACTGTAAACGTTAATCCGCTGATGCTCTTGCACCCAGAGAAAGCACACTTGCGACCCATCAGTCATTGCTTGTAATTTGAAACTATTGGAATTTAAAAAACGAATTTACAATTTTTAATAACTAGCATAATTGGAAAAAAGCTAATACATTGAAAGAGACTAACTGTAGGCTACAACGATATTGCTTGTCAAATGGATATAGCCATTGGCCACGCCTTCTCAGGAATGTATTTATATTGGGGGCGGTAACAAAGTGCGAAACTGATTACGCGCAAGTGTACAAAAAGTACACTTCAACGTAATTTTCAATGACGTAGCCCATTTTTCATTTTCAACCCCGGAAGAAGAAGAATAGGGATGTAACGGCTAAAATACTGAAATTAAACGTTTTGCCAAAAATTGTAGATATAATGCATACTATTGATCTCTTCCATCTGAGGCAATGCCTAGATATTAGTTTGCACCTCAAAAAATGTGTTTTAGTGTTTCCTACCCCTTTAAAGCGACATTACATACTCACCTCCTGTACCCTCCCGTCTCACAACTCTCTTCCCCTACAGGAAGTGGTGACGACAAACAACAGCAACACCGTGGTGTCCCTGACACGACTGTTCCAGATGCTCCTGACCGAACCTCTCAAGCAGGACTCCGCCCAGAAGAACATCCGCACGTGGATCATGGTACAAGATCTACACTGACCAGCAGATTTACACTGATTCTGACCAGCAGATCTACACTGATTCTGACCAGCAGATTTACACTGATTCTGACCAGCAGATTTACACTGATTCTGACCAGCAGATCTACACTGATTCTGACCAGCAGATCTACACTGATTCTGACCAGCAGATCTACACTGATTCTGACCAGCAGATCTACACTGATTCTGACCAGCAGATCTAAACTGATTCTGACCAGCAGATCTACACTGATTCTGACCAGCAGATCTACACTGATTCTGACCAGCAGATCTAAACTGATTCTGACCAGCAGATCTACACTGATTCTGACCAGCAGATCTACACTGATTCTGACCAGCAGATCTACTCAGATTTGTGGTTCTATTGTGATTATTCTTACACTGACAACCTGCTAACGCTGTCCTTCTTTCAGTTAGCTGGAGGTTTTGGGGGCCCCAGGGTTTGTAAACTCCTCTCCTCCTCTCTCTCCTCCCCTCCTCTTTCTCTCCTGCTCTCTCTCCTCCTCTCCTCTTTCTCTCCTGCTCTCTCCCCTCCCCTCCTCTTTCTCTCCTGCTCTCTCTCCTCCCCTCCTCTTTCTCTCCTGCTCTCTCTCCTCCCCTCCTCTTCCTCTCCTGCTCTCTCTCCTCCCCTCCTCTTTCTCTCCTGCTCTCTCTCCTCCCCTCCTCTTTCTCTCCTGCTCTCTCTCCTCCCCTCCTCTTTCTCTCCTGCTCTCTCTCCTCCCCTCCTCTTCCTCTTTCTCTCCTGCTCTCTCTCCTCCCCTCCTCTTCCTCTTTCTCTCCTGCTCTCTCTCCTCCCCTCCTCTTCCTCTTTCTCTCCTGCTCTCTCTCCTCCCCTCCTCTTTCTCTCCTGCTCTCTCTCCTCCCCTCCTCTTCCTCTTTCTCTCCTGCTCTCTCTCCTCCCCTCCTCTTCCTCTTTCTCTCCTGCTCTCTCTCCTCCTCTCCTCTTTCTCTCCTGCTCTCTCTCCTCCCCTCCTCTTTCTCTCCTGCTCTCTCTCCTCCCCTCCTCTTCCTCTTTCTCTCCTGCTCTCTCTCCTCCCCTCCTCTCCTCTTTCTCTCCTGCTCTCTCTCCTCCTCTCCTCTTTCTCTCCAGCTCTCTCTCCTCCTCTCCTCTTTCTCTCCTGCTCTCTCTCCTCCCCTCCTCTCCTCTTTCTCTCCTGCTCTCTCTCCTCCTCTCCTCTTTCTCTCCTGCTCTCTCTCCTCCTCTCCTCTTTCTCTCCTGCTCTCTCTCCTCCTCTCCTCTTTCTCTCCTGCTCTCTCTCCTCCTCTCCTCTTTTATGCTCTCCTTTCTCCTCTCTCTCCTCCTCTCCTTCTTTCTCCTCTCCCCTCTTCTCCTCTCTCTGTCCTGCTGCAGGGGGCTTTTGCTTTTTCCCTGGTGTGGTCTGTGGGGGGGAGCTGTGACACGGACAGCAGGGAGAAGTTTGATGAGTTCCTGAGGACCATTCTTTCTGGGAAGATGGATGAGCACCCTATCCCTGAGGAGGTGGAGAAATGGGACTGTACCTTCGAGGAGAAGGGCCTGGTTTACGACTACTCATTTGAGGTACTGTGTGCGTGCGTGTGTGCCTGTGTTTGTGTGTGTACGTGTTTTGTACGCACAATTATCGTGACACAAACTTCATTATCGTCCCAACACTAGTGCGCGTGCGTACATGTGTGCGTGTGTGTATATGTGTGTGTGTGCATGTGTGTGTACGTGTGTACGTGTGTGTGCATGTGTGTGTATCTACTAGTCTCGCGAAGGCCAGACTTTGTGATAAACACAAAGTTTGGTCCATAGACTTGCCTTTGATTGACATGCAATATAACCAACCACAGATCGTCTATAGTCGATCCAGAAACAGAGCTACAAGAAATACCTGCGTGACCCGCGTGAAACAAATGTGATTTACACAAATGGCACAGCGATCTCCAGTAAAACAGTCCATCACACCGAAGAAATGTCGTGAACTTCAACAACTTTCTTCAATCCAGCTGGATTCAGAGATGGCCAATTTAAATCATGCGCTTAAGTGTCTCTCCTGCGCGGATTTAACGCGGGATGACACGCCGTTTTATAACCTGCGATACGCGGGTGCGTTTCTCAAAATGAGGGTGGCACAGGGCATGATATACTAATGACATGATTTCTTGTACCTGCCCCCCTGGGTTGCCAGCTTTCTACTAAAGAAATGTGTGTGGCGGTATACATTTTCAACATGTCAGTAACATTGCCTTTAATAACCGCATTTGCCTCTGTAAAATCCTGCATCGTAGTTGCTCTTGCGTGATGGGGAAGGCAGTGAACATATTAATCCGCCGCATTGATAAAATGATCATAGCTCCTATTGATGACTTGGATATACCCATCACTCAATCAAAAGAAATAATCGCTGGACAGTGGTTGCCCACAATATTATTAAGTAAACAAATACATAGTTGGATTTAGTGGAAAAAAAAAGATGTATCAAATTTTTTTTAACGATTTAGGCCTACCTAATAGAGTCATGTAACTACGGTGGTGTTCAACAATCATTTTGGTGAAGTTGTGCTGATACAAATCGTCTCTCTGTCAAAGCGAATATGATCCAGACACTGTCTATCAATTAATCCATCTAATATTGGTCTGGTATTATATACCAGACAGTCAATCATAGCCTACTTGTACGTATTTTTCTTTTCATGACAGCTCTTGATAATTGTATGTAGGCTAGGCAAGACCAATAAGACCAATATTATTTCTAAGAACATGCATTCTAATATAAATTTTTGCGAAACATGCTGTATTTTTCATAATCGTCTATTGGCAGCGCTAGACATAAGCTACCTTTTTTTCAGAACAAAGTTGCGTGGAAAAAAATGATTACGTGGAAACTCTGAATACGCGTATCTTGCACGATTTGCAGACACGCCTCATTTTCATCAAATCTCCACCCTGCACGTGTAATGCCGTGTATCTACTGGAGAGACGATTAAAACAGCGGATAAGTCAAATGTCTGAATCACAAATAGCTTAAGCTACGTGGAATTTCGGGAGTAAGTCCCATTTGCGTGCGCTTATCTCAACTCTGAATCTGGCGCCTTGTCTTGGTCTGAAACACTCATTGTTCTTGATGGATTCGCAGCATTCGCTAGCTAACGATTAGTTAGCACAACCTGTTTCCCGGCGGACCGGAAATACGCACACACTCCTGTGATTGACAGTGCTGCTAGCCAATGAGTGCTGACTGTCAGTTTCCCACAGTCCTACCAAAGCCCATAGAGAGAGAAAGCCTCGCCAACTCCAATGACTGCATTGTTACGTGAAAAAAGTGCAATGGCATTCTATGAGCATCAGGGGGCAGTGCTGAGGCACTGCTAAACAGAGTAGAATCTGGAAAAATACATGGAGGTGAATGGAGCTAAATGCTATAAAATTATCATCACAGTCGATTTCAAATATTTTCATGGAACTGGATTATTACTGGCAATGTTACACGGCCTAATGCTTATAATTAATACATAATTATAAGTCAACATGGAATCGATGGTTGTGTTATGATCTCACTTTCAAAACATTTCCACTAGCATTGATGCTACGCAATGTTGATGAGTTCACCGGTTCATGAATATTCATTACCGGCGGCTGCTCAGTCAACGGTAGCCAACTAGCCAGTAGCTCTCGCTTGCTCAGTAAAACCATATATTTTCTAGAAGCTTCTTGTTAAAACCAGATTGTCTATAAGATACCACCCGGTACTAGCTAGTACTTGGTTTGTCCACATAGTTTTCATTCTTGTGCTGTTATTACCGAACAATTTCGGCTGGCTATGGGGCCGTCCATCTTGCTTTTGAGTCTCGCGTCCAAAGCGGTCATGAATATTCATTACCAAATTTGCATAATCAGATAATTTATTTGTATTTTTTTTCCGAAACGGTTCAAGATTTCATTAATCTAAGTGCATAGAAAAGCATATATTCTTATCTGCTGTCTGAAAACTTTCTCCAACTTACAATAAAAATGTATTTCTAGATCTGGGTTTCTGGAAAAAACTTCCATTGACCCCCATTCATTCTTCTCTGTTTAGCCCAGTTTTAGTGCTCATAGTCGCCCCTAGAGGTGAAACATGATATTCATGCAGTTGGCATATCTTATACTATACAATCTCTGGTCCTACCCAGCTTATGCAAGCCTATGCACCAGACTGTGTACGAAGAGCGTCAGAGTGGCTGAGGCTGAGACTAGTATGTACTGCTCTTTTCCAGACCGTGTCCTTATTTCAGTTTAAAGGTCCAGGTCGTTGCCTCTGATTCTAGACCGCATCCTTATTTCAGTTTAATGATCCAGGTCGTTGCCTCTGATTCCAGACCGTGTCCTTATTTCAGTTTAAAGGTCCAGGTCGTTGCCTCTGATTCCAGACCGTTTTCTTATTTCAGTTTAAAGGTCCAGGTCACTGCCTCTGATTCCAGACCGCGTCCTTATTTCAGTTTAAAGGTCCAGGTCGTTGCCTCTGATTCCAGACCGTGTCCTTATTTCAGTTTAAAGGTCCAGGTCGCTGCCTCTGATTCCAGACCGTGTCCTTATTTCAGTTTAAAGGTCCAGGTCATTGCCTCTGATTCCAGACCGTTTTCTTATTTCAGTTTAATGGCCCAGGTCGTTGCCTCTGATTCCAGACCGTGTTCTTATTTCAGTTTAAAGGTCCAGGTCGCTGCCTCTGATTCCAGACCGTGTCCTTATTTCAGTTTAAAGGTCCAGGTCGTTGCCTCTGATTCCAGACCGTGTCCTTATTTCAGTTTAAAGGTCCAGGTCGTTGCCTCTGATTCTAGACCGCATCCTTATTTCAGTTTAATGATCCAGGTCGTTGCCTCTGATTCCAGACCGTGTCCTTATTTCAGTTTAAAGGTCCAGGTCTCTGCCTCTGATTCCAGACCGTGTCCTTATTTCAGTTTAAAGGTCCAGGTCGTTGCCTCTGATTCCAGACCGTGTCCTTATTTCAGTTTAAAGGTCCAGGTCATTGCCTCTGATTCCAGACCGTGGCCTTATTTCAGTTTAAAGGTCCAGGTCGTTGCCTCTGATTCCAGACCATTTTCGTATTTCAGTTTAAAGGTCGAGGTCGTTGGGTTCATTGGAATGAGTCGATCAAAAACATCAACCTGGGAGACAAGAACACCAAAGTGCAGGACATCATCGTCCCAACCATCGACACGGTGCGCTACACCTACCTGATGGACCTGTGCATCCAGTATGGAACGTAAGCCCAACCCCAATGCTCCTATCTGAGCTGTGTCCATTCTGCCTGCTTTTCTATCTCTGATTGGTCCCTGTGCCACTTTATGATTGTGATTTTGTCTGTGATTGGTTCTTTTGAAGCTGTGTGATTGTGATGTGGTGTTTGATTGGTTTTTGTTAGACTTTGCGATTTTGATTGGTTGCTGTAAAGCTGTGGTTGTGATGGTGTCTCTGATTGGTTGCTGCACAGCTGTGGTTGTGATGTTGTCTCTGATTGGTTGCTGTAAAGTTGTGGTTGTGATGGTGTCTCTGATTGGTTGTTGTAAAGTTATGGTTGTAATGGTGTCTCTGATTGGTTGCTGTAAAGTTGTGGTTGTGATGGTGTCTGATTGGTTGATGTAAAGCTGTAGTTGTGATGGTGCCTCTGATTGGTTGCTGTAAAGCTGTGGTTGTGACGGTGTCTCTGATTGGTTGCTGTAAAGTTGTGGTTGTAATGGTGTCTCTGATTGGTTGCTGTAAAGCTGTAGTTGTGACGGTGTCTCTGATTGGTTCATTGGAAGGCCGCTGCTGTTCGTGGGCCCTACAGGCACAGGGAAGTCTGTGTACGTCAAGGAGAAACTGATGAACAACCTGGACAAGGACCTCTACCTTCCCTTCTTCATAAACTTCTCTGCCCGCACCAGTGCTAACCAGAGCCAGGTAACAGCCTCTCTCTCTCTCACCTGCAGACCCAGGTAACAGCCTCTCTCCCTCATTTCTCTCTCTGTATCTCTCTCTATCTCTATCTCTCTCTCTCTCGCACTTTCTCTGTGTATCTCTCTCTCTCTCTCTCACCTGCAGACCCAGTTAATGGTTTCTCTCTCTCTGTATCACTCTCTCATTCTCTCTCTCTCTGTATCTCTGTATCTCTATCTCTCTCTCTCATCTACAGACCCAGGTAACAGCCTCTCTTTCTCATTTCTCTCTCTGTATCTCTCTGTGTTCTGCAGAATATCATCATGTCTCGTCTGGATAAGAGGCGTAAGGGTGTGTTTGGGCCTCCCGTGGGGAAGAAGTGTGTGATATTTGTGGACGATATGAACATGCCGGCGC
Source organism: Ilyophis sp. 1 JC-2022 (assembly GCA_022702515.1). Classification (NCBI taxonomy): domain Eukaryota; kingdom Metazoa; phylum Chordata; class Actinopteri; order Anguilliformes; family Synaphobranchidae; genus Ilyophis; species Ilyophis sp. 1 JC-2022. The sequence goes on along the minus strand of CM040402.1, from coordinate 7,528,059 downwards.
TTGAGCAGTTTGGAGCTCAGCCTCCTGTGGAGCTGCTCCGCCAATACTTTGACCACGGAAACTGGTGGGGAACACGCACATACACACACACACGCATACACACACACATGCAGACACACACACACACACACACACACACACACACATGCACACACACACACACATGCACACACACACACACACACGCACACATTGTGTGTATGATGGTACCGTGTGTTGTATATTGTAGGTATGATGTAATGTGTGTGTTGTATGTTGCATGTATGATGGTAACATGTGTTGGATGATGTAGGTATGATGGTAACGTGTTGGATGTTGTAGGTATGGTAATGTGTTGTGTGTATGATGGTAACATGTATGTTGTTGGTATGATGGTAACATGTGTGTTGCATGTTGTTGCTATGATGGTACCATGCGTGTTGTATATTGTAGGTATGATGGTACCGTGTGTTTTGTATGTTGTAGGTATGATGGTACGGTCCGTGTTGTATGTTGTAGGTATGACCTGAAGGACACATCTACGATCACTCTGGTGGATCTGCAGCTGATCTCAGCCATGGGCCCCCCCGGCGGGGGCCGTAACGCAGTCACCCCCCGCTTTCTCCGCCATTTTAACATCTGCAGCATCAACGCGTTCAGCGACAGCACCATGGTGCACATCTTCTCCAACATCGTCAGCTTCTACCTGCGCAACAACTCCTTCCCGCCTGAGTATTTCACCATCGGCAACCAGATCGTCGTAGCAACGATGGAGGTGAGCCCCTTTTTACCAGAGTCGCCCTGAGGCAAGGTGTGTGTGTGTGTGTTACAGGTGTGTATGAATGTGAGGTGTGTGTGTGTGTGTGTTACAGGTGTGTATGAATGTGAGGTGTGTGTGTGTGTGTGTTACAGGTGTGTATGAATGTGAGGTGTGTGTGTGTGTGTGTTACAGGTGTGTATGAATTAGGGCTGAGGCAAGGTGTGGTGTGTGTGTTACAGGTGTGTATGAATTAGGGCTGCGGCAAGGTGTGGTGTGTGTGTTACAGGTGTGTATGAATTAGGGCTGAGGCAAGGTGTGGTGTGTGTGTTACAGGTGTGTATGAATTAGGGCTGCATGATATATCGTTTCAGCATCGACATGCCAATAGTGACATTGTGAAGGACGCAATGTTTTCGTTTTGCGTTAAATTAAATCAATCACATCGTGCTAAAACATTTTTGCTGCTTGACACGAAAACGAAAACTCGCAAGATTTGCATTTTCCATGACTAATCTAGAAGAAAGTCTGATATAACATAATTTAGTCTTATTTAAGGTTTCTTAGATACACAGGTGCTTATGCTACAGTCCCGCGCGCTCTGCGTTCTCAGAGAACCAATCGTCGTTCGTCTGTTTATCGAATAACGAAGGTTAAGTGTTGCCTCAGTCGTTTGTGAAATTTTGTAGCCTACAACCTGATAATTAGTCTAGAGTCGGCCCAGGACACAAGCACCGTACAGGAAGAATCTGTTGCAAAAAGAAATGCAACATCAATTGTAAATTGTAGAATGTATACTTGTTCTTTGTAACTTTATTCAGAAAGATGTGATTCTTTATTTTTTAAGTGGAATCAGTTTCAGGTTACCCTCAAATTGGACAGACTGACTAGTATTGAGGGTTTCAGGTTTATTTTGAATGAGTTTTTTCAGGAATCTTGTACTTGCTTTTCATAATTTATTTGTTATTTTTGAATTATTGTCATATTGTTCACATTACTCTTGTAATATTTAAATGTATTGTTGTGTTTTATCGTTGCATTGTTGTATTCTCAGGGCACCATTGTAAAAAAGAGCTTTGGCATATCCCTGGTTAAATAAAGCAATCATCTGTTAGGTACTCTGTTGAGAAAGAAACTCGTTTTAAACAATTTAATAGTTTCAATTAATCTTTATTTGTTTAGCCAGGATTGCCAGCACTCAGTGTAACTTTGCCACTGTTGCTAGGAAAACAAGTAGCTTGTGAAAGAAAATTATTCTGTTGTTATTTGTTATTTATTACAAGTTATATTTATTTGTAAACCACTCAGGGGACTGGTCTATAGTTGCTTTTTTATTTTTATTTTTAATTTTGGTTATTTACAAGAGGTTTTTAATTGTGGAATAAAATTTTAATTGACCTATTTTGTCACACGTGTGATACTGCAGCTTTAATGTTACATTTTTAAACTGGAGTACAGTGATATACAGCCTCCTGTAATCTCCTGGATCCCTTCTAGACAACCACCTTTCTTCCACCCATTCACATTATGGGGTAAGCAACATGCATTATTAATATCATGTTGGATCATGGACTTTAGCCTGCACTGATAGATGAGAAGGCATATTATCTGAATACGATGGTGTCGTGGTGCCTCATGTCTTTCTCCAAAATCACCCTAATCATTGCTAGAGTGGTTCATTCTTTCAAAATATGTAATTTTGTCTAATATCGTGCAGCCCTAGTATGAATGTGAGGTGTGTGTGTGTGTTACAGGTCTGTATGAATGTGAAGTGTGTGTGTGTGTGTGTTACAGGTGTGTAAGAATGTGAGGTGTGTGTGTGTGTGTTACAGGTGTGTAAGAATGTGAGGTGTGTGTGTGTGTGTTACAGGTGTGTAAGAATGTGAGGTGTGTGTGTGTGTGTGTGTGTGTTGCAGGTGTGTAAGAATGTGAAGTGTGTGTGTGTGTGTGTTACAGGTCTGTATGAATGTGAAGTGTGTGTGTGTGTGTGTTAGAGGTGTGTAAGAATGTGAAGTGTGTGTGTGTGTGTTACAGGTGTGTAAGAATGTGAGGTGTGTGTGTGTGTGTGTGTTGCAGGTGTGTAAGAATGTGAGGTGTGTGTGTGTTACAGGTGTGTAAGAATGTGAGGTGTGTGTTAGAGGTGTGTAAGAATGTGAGGTGTGTGTGTGTTATAGGTGTGTAAGAATGTGAGGTGTGTGTGTGTGTGTTACAGGTGTGTAAGAATGTGAGGTGTGTGTGTTAGAGGTGTGTAAGAATGTGAGGTGTGTGTGTGTGTGTGTTACAGGTGTGTAAGAATGTGAGGTGTGTGTGTTAGAGGTGTGTAAGAATGTGAGGTGTGTGTGTGTTACAGGTGTATAAAAAGGCCATGGATAACCTGCTTCCCACTCCTGCTAAGTCACACTACACCTTTAACCTGCGGGACTTCTCACGCGTGGTGCGCGGCTGCCTGCTGCTGCAGAAGGAGTCTCTGGAGACCAAGCACACCATGACACACCTGTTTGTGCACGAGGTCTTCCGCGTCTTCTATGACCGTCTGGTGGACGACAAGGACCGGGCCTGGCTCTACAAGCTGATGAACGACATCGTGAAGGAACATTTCAGAGAGAATTTCGACACTGTTTTTAACTACCTGAAACAAGACAACAGGCCTGTAAGACTTACACACTGTAATCTAACACACTATAACCTAACACACTGCAATCTAACACACTGTAACCTGACACAATAATCTAACACGCTATAAACTAACACACTGTAATCTAACACACTATAATCTAACTCACTATAACCTAACACACTGCAATCTAACACACTGTAACCTGACACTATAACACGCTATAAACTAACACACTGTGACCTAACACACTATAATATATAACCTAATACCAAGGAAGTTATGCTTATGTTATACAATATCTTTGTCAGGCCACACTTAGATTACTGTGTGCAGTCCTGGGCACCGTATTACAAAAAAGATATAGAGGTTCTGGAAAAGGTCCAAAGAAGGGCAACTAAGTTGGTTCCTGGTATGAAAGATAAACGTTATGAGGAAAGACTGAGGATACTTAATCTCTTTAATCTCTCTTCAAAGGAGATTTAGGATACTTAATCTCTTTAATCTCTCTTCAAAGGAGATTTAGGATACTTAATCTCTTTAATCTCTCTTCAAAGGAGATTTAGGATACTTAATCTCTTTAATCTCTCTTCAAAGGAGATTTAGGATACTTAATCTCTTTAATCTCTCTTCAAAGGAGATTTAGGATACTTAATCTCTTTAATCTCTTCAAAGGAGATTTAGGATACTTAATCTCTTTAATCTCTCTTCAAAGGAGATTTAGGATACTTAATCTCTTTAATCTCTCTTCAAAGGAGTTTTAGGGGTGATTTGATAAGGCTTTTAAATTCATAAAAGGGATTATTAACTACAGGAGATTCTTCAGGTTGAGCTCTGTTAGTAGAACGAGGGGGCGTAAATGGACATTAGCAAAAGGTAAATTCCGCACAGACGTTAGGAAGTACTTCTTCACACAGAGAGTAGTCACCCACTGTTTTCAAGACCGGGCTTGATATGGTGCTGGATACTATCTAGATTGTAGGGGAGCACTAGGTACCCTTTAGTGGTAGGAAGATGGCGAGCATTGCTGGGCTGAATGGCCTGTTCTCGTCACGTCACGTTATATTATGTTATGTTATAATCTAGCACACTGTAACCTAACACACTATAACGTAACATACTGTGACCTGTGTGTTGTGCGTGTCTGTGCTTGCTTGTGTATGTGTGTACGTGCCTGTGTGTGTGTGTACGTGCCTGTGTGTGTGTGTACATGCTTGTGTATGTGTGTACGTGCCTGTGTGTGTACGTGCTTGTGTATGTGTGTACATGCCTGTGTGTGTGTGTACGTGCCTGTGTGTGTTGTTGCGCTCAGCTGTGTGAGGAGGACTTGCGGAACCTGCTTTTTGGGGACTACATGAACCCAGACCTGGAGGATAACGAGCGGCTGTACGCTGAGGTTCCCTCAATGGACAGCTTCAGTCAGGTGGTGGAGCTCTGCCTGGACGAGTACAACCAGACCCACAAGAACCGCATGAACCTGGTCATCTTCCGGTAAACGCACGTCTGCACACCGTAGCACAACAATACACAAAACCCAAGTCCCTGAATACTGAAGGGCTTTTTCTCATTCTGTAGGCCGGTCACATGCAGGGTTTCCAGAGTTCCTGAAAACCCTGGAATTTTTTGAAAATATTAGCATTGTAGAAAGTTATGGAAAAGTCTTAGAAAGTAAGAAGCCAATGTGCTGACAGTGGGAAATGGAAGCTGAGTGTGATCTTTTTTTTTTAACTTTGGTTTGTTTTGATTGGTTCTGAGTTTATTTCACTTTTCCTCAGGCTCAGAGTTAAATGGCAGTGTTTATGGCTGGTGTTACTGATAGAATAGAATAACTTTTATTTTATTTTTAGGGAACTTCAGTTGTAGCCACCAGCAACAACAAAAAATACATAGACAGTGGGGCAGACCCACAACACACAAACAAACATGAAATAAAGACATTCAATAGAATCATTGCATTAATCAAACTAATTAAGTGAATTAAAGTGTAATACAGCCATGATTAAAAATAGCCCCCGCTGTCCCGAGATGTCCAGTGTCATTAAGCAGTCTCTGCGGTCTCTGTACACTGTCAAAACGGAGCACCGAACTGCGTCAGCCTTTCCACTTCTCGCCTCGCTCCTCCCCCGCATTATCTTCTCCTTCTCTTTCCTGGTTGCCTTTTGGAGATTGCCTGCACTCCCGGATCAGTTCCGACATTTCAACTCCGCTGAAGAGCAATGGTAAACTTTGTTGCTGCAGATACAAACGGACATTCCCGAGCATATGTTGCAAATGCGTCTCCATGGCGATGACCACAAACAAAATTATCCTGACTAGACAATTCGTCAATATTTTCAAAACAAGCAGCAGGAGTGCCCTGAACAATCTCCAGCCCGCTTCAGACCGCTCCACAGCAGATGCACAGCGCATGAAAAAAACAAAAGACAAAAGCCAGACTCAACACAATACATTTAAATTGACAAACACGAACACGAGAGACAGCTGGACTATGTCGCCATTACAGCGTCACGTGACGTCAAAACAAAATGGCTGGTGTTACTGATAATCAGGATGAGATTATGGTGTTATTGATTAGCAGGGTGGTGTTATTGATTAGCAGGGTGGTGTTATTGATTAGCAGGGTGGTGTTATTGATTAGCAGGGTGGTGTTATTGATTAGCAGGGTGGTGTTTTTGGTAAGTGGGGCGGTGCTTTATGCCCCTGCAGATATGTTCTGGAACACCTGTCCCGGATCAGCCGCGTGCTGAAGCAGCCGGGGGGGAATGCACTGCTGGTGGGCGTGGGGGGCAGCGGTAGGCAGTCGCTCACACGTCTCGCCACCTCCATGGCCAAGATGACCATTTTTCAGCCTGAAATCTCCAAGAGCTACGGCATGAATGAGTGGAGAGACGACCTGAAGGTACTGTCCCCAACTTATCACTTCCTGTATGACATCACAGTGCTCCATAAACACCTTAATCACTTTCTGTATGACATCACAGTGCTTCATTAATACCTTAATCACTTCCTTTATGACCTCACAGTGCTACATAAACCTCTTAATCACTTCCTGTATGACATCACAGTACTCCATAAATGATGGCACTGCGCTGTGCTGTGCTCTGACTGCTGGGCTGTGCTCTGATTGTTCTGTGCTCTGACTGTGCTGTTCTTTGCTCTGACTGTGCTGTGCTCTGACTGCGCTGTGCTGTGTTCTGGCTGTGCTCTGACTGCGCTGTGCTGTGCTCTGACTACACTGTGCTCTGGCTGTGCTGTGTTCTGGCTGTGCTGTGCTCTGACTGTGCTGTGCTGTGCTCTGACTGTGCTGTGCTGTGTTCTGATTGTTCTGTGTTCTGGCTGTGCTGTGCTCTGATTGTTCTGTTCTGTGCTCTGACTACACTGTGCTCTGACTGTGCTGTGCTGTGTTCAGCGGCTTCTGAAGAGTGCAGGTGTAAAGGGAGAGCAGACAGTGTTCCTGCTCACTGATGCCCAGATTAAGGAGGAGGCGTTCCTGGAGGATGTGGACAGTTTGCTCAACACGGGTGAAGTTCCCAACATCTTTGCTGTAGATGAGAAACAGGAGATCATGGAGGTAAAACCTAAAACCTCACTAACCAACAGACAGCTCAACTCCTCCCCAATTACTATCAGCCAATCATCTTTCATTCCACCGCAGCGATATATCCCGCCCTCCCCCTCTCTCTCTCTGTACTGATTGTATGGATGTTTTGTTCTGTATGACTATAAATAAACTGAAATAAGCATCTCAGTTTATATCCCAGTTCTCTCAGGCTCTCTCTCACCCCCCCCCCCCCCCCCAGGCAGTACGACCCATTGCCCAGGCGGGTAACCGTGACGCCGAGATGAGTCCGCTGTCTCTGTTTGCCTTCTTTGTGACGCGCTGCAGAGAGAATCTGCACATTGTTGTGGCGTTCAGTCCCATCGGAGACGCCTTCCGGAACCGTCTGCGCCAGTTCCCCTCCCTCATCAACTGCTGCACCATCGACTGGTTCCAGGTCTGTCCGCTGCTCCACCAATCACAGAGCTCAACCAAGAGAACAACACCACTGTGATTGGTGGATACTTTCTGGCTGCTATCAGGAATGCTGGAAATAGTCTAAGTGTGAATCCACCCATCACCATCAGCTATGAACTCTTGGTTGTTATTCTGCTGATAAACACAGTGAAATTCACTGCAATGCTGCCTTAGATCTTATTTGTTTTTGGTAGATGTTTTTCATGCCCCAGCTCCAATGTGTGGTAATTTAAAACCCTGAGTGCACTTCCAGCCCTGGCCAGAAGAGGCGCTGGAGCGAGTCGCCAACAAGTTCCTGGAGACCCTGGAACTGAGTGACCATGAGCGGCAGGAGGTCATCCTGCTGTGCAAGACCTTCCATACCTCCGCCATTAACCTGTCCCACAGGTGGGCCCCACACTACCATTAACCTGTCTCACAGGTGGGACCCACCCGCCATTAACCTGTCCCACAGGTGGGGCCCACACCACCATTAACCTGTCCCACAGGCGGGGCCCACACCGCCATTAACCTGTCCCACAGGTGGGGCCCACACCGCCATTAACCTGTCGCACAGAGACATTCGTTGCTCCTGCAGCCAAACTATTAGTGAAAATCACAAACTCTAACTTTATTGTGCTTCAACTTTATTGGTAGACGATTCGTGATGGTTTCTGCTGAATACAGAGTTTCTAAGTGTCACTATTTTCCCGTAGCAAGTCCATTTAACAAGCACCCCCCACCCCCCCCCCCCCCAGTCTGTATCTACCCATGTGTGACATAGTGGACAGTAGCATCTATGTTTAAATTCATAAATATATTTTTTCATCATATAATATTTGAATTCCGTCATAGCAACAAGATAAACCCAATAATAGCCTGATCGTATGCCAGAAAAGCCGTGAAAAGCCCTGCTCACTCAAATGCAAAATAAGCATGTGAAAGTATTGTTTAATTCTACCATGTATTCTACTAGCATAATATATGCTACTAAATATGAAATTAATATACAATCTTACCATTGTTTTTACACATTGATATGTTCTTTTCAAAATTCAGTGGTCATTTAATGTCTCGTACAATCGGTTTGAGAAATATACAACACTAAATACCGCTATTACACTATCCGAAACGTCGACTCGTAATACCCCCCATGCTCTGCAAGCCTGTCTCATTCATTACAGTTCATTCTGGTTTAATTGTCGTCTCTTTTACCCAATAGAGTGCATTATAACCTTAGCAGCGGTATATGCCATGTCTTCTTGGGTGCTTTGAACAATTTACTACAGCCCAGCGTAAGGGCAGTTTTCGTTTTAACGGTCTAGTATTATGCAAGCTCTATAGAAAATGCATTAGAGACGGGACTATTCCCTTTCCCGATATGTAAGTATTTTTGCGTATAAAATGCGGTTGGTCTCGCTGGCTACATATGTACATTTGTTTTTCCACTCAAGCACTGTCTTTCCAATATTATTGATAGGCGTATTGTTATTTTCGCATTTTGAGTGCATTTCACATACTGTAGTGCAATTGTTAATTTTATTTTTGATGTAAGCTACTGATTTTGATTTATTTGCATTTGCGGCACTTTATTTATTTTTTTATTTTTTATTTTTATTTTTTTAAAATTTTGTTTCTGATTTTTCCCTTTTTCTCCCAATTTAGTAGCCAATTGAACCCCTATTCTAATTCAATTCCCCCCCGTGTAGCAACCGCTAGAGAACCACCGCTGCACAACCCCGTCGATCGGTATTTTTTTTTTTAGGGAGGGCGCTACGTCCTCTACAGGGCGCAGCCCCTGACCGTGACACGCCCTGGGTCCCCCTGTGCGCAGCGGTTCTCTCCGAGCCCCTCCCCCCACCCGGAAGCAACCGCCAATTGTCGCTTCCACAGGGCACCGGCCACGCTCGGCTATGGCAGGACCGGGGCGCGAACCCCGATCCTCGGAGTACAACTGCGCTGACTGAAAGTCAGCGGTCTTTACCGCTGTACCACCGCGGCGGCCTGCGGCACTTTATTTTGACTTAAATTATGAAAATAAACAAATCTAAGTTCATATTGTAAATGGTACATCTTGTTTAATTTAAGCCATTTACCAATGTGATGCTCACACCTGAAGTTATATAGCCTTAAACAGAGCACCCCTAAATAGATTAGAATTTACCAGATTTGCCATCTGTGCCAAGGGGTTAACTGGTCCCACAGGTGGGCCCACAGGTGTGCGGTCCTGTAGGTAAGACCGCCCTCAGTGCTACATAACTGACCCCACGCTGCATCCTCAGGTTTCTGTCTGAACTGGGGCGCCACAACTACGTCACCCCCACCTCTTACCTGGAGCTCATCGCCGCTTTCCGCCAACTCCTCACTCAGAAACGCGACGCCGTGATGAAAGCTAAGAAACGCTACACCAACGGCCTGGACAAGCTGGCCTTCGCCGAGTCCCAGGTGATGTAATGCAGTGGATCGCAGTAATGTCATGCAGTGGATCGCAGTGATGTCATGCAGTGGATCACAGTGATGTAATGCAGTGGACCACATTGCCCCCTGTAGGTGGGTGAGATGAAGAAGGAGCTGGTTGACCTGCAGCCTAAACTGGAGGTGGCCAAGGTGGAGAACACCAACATGATGAAGGTGACTTTATCTCTAACGTGGTTGTCATGGTGATGTGTGCAGGTAATAGAGGTGGAGTCGGTGCAGGTGGAGGCTAAGAGTAAGCTGGTGTGGGTGGATGAAGAGCCTCACTCTGACGTGGTTGTCATGGTGATGTGTGCAGGTGATAGAGGTGGAGTCGGTGCAGGTGGAGGCTAAGAGTAAGCTGGTGTGGGTGGATGAGGAGCCTCACTCTGACGTGGTTGTCATGGTGATGTGTGCAGGTAATAGAGGTGGAGTCGGTGCAGGTGGAGGCTAAGAGTAAACTGGTGCGGGTGGATGAGGCGGCGACGACACTGAAGGCCAATGAGGCGCAGGCTCTGAAGGACGAGTGTGAGAGCGACCTCGCTGAAGCTGTCCCCGCCCTGGAGGCTGCACTCTCTGCCCTCAACACGCTCAAGGTGCACCCCAACACACCCTTGAACACACTCCCAAGACGTCCTGAACACACCCAAAACACACACTGTACAAACCCCCAACACATCCTGAACACACCTCCAACACACCCTGTACACACCCACAACACGCCCTGAACATGCTCACGGTGGAATGAGGCAGCTATGGTTGCTTCATATCCTCAGTGCAGTTGCCATGGAAACAGTTTTGAATGATTAGCTGTATGGATAGGTGAGCAGGTGAAGTGTTTGTGGAAGGTGCAGTCATGGTGATGATCTCAACATTAAAGGGGAACTAAGCCCCTTAAGGAAAAAATCATTAAGGAACTTAAATCACAGTGTTCAACAACCTAATTAGGAGCCAATTAATTCACCTTTTTTCTTTAATTAGGTAAATAAAAGAGTTAACTCTTCTTTTATAATTGTTTTAAATGCAGCACAATAAGCACAAAGTGAACATGGGACATTTATTCTACATGGCATGCAGAGCTATTTCTGACAATGTGGCTTAAGAGGGTAAATAATCCCTCTAAACATGAAAAGCACCCAATTAAGATAAATTAACAGCTTGTTAAAATTCTGGGATTGCATTTGTGGTTGGAACAAAAACCAGCATACACAGTGATCCCCCAGCACCGAGTTTGAGAACCACTGCTCTATTGGATAAAAGAGCCGACAATTAATACAGAATTAACTGTAATGAATGAGACAGGCTTGCAGGGCATGGGGGGTATTACGAGTCGACGTTTCAGATAGTGTAGGTATAAAGTGTTGTACATTTCTCAAACCGATTGTACCAGACAATAAATGACCACTGGATTTTGAAAGGAACATCTCTATCTGTAAAACCAATGGTAGGATTGTATATTTATTTAATAATTAGTAGCAGATATTCATAGTAGAATATGTGGTACAGTGAGACAATAATTTCACGTGTTTATTTTACAGTTGAGTGAGCAGGGCTTTTCACAGCGGTTTTGGCATATGATCAGGCTTTTATTTGGTTTATCTTGTTGCTATGACTGAATAAAATTTTTATAGGATGATTAAATATATTTATGAACTCACTCATAGACGCTGTGGCCACTATGTCACACATGGGTAAGTATAGACTGGGTGGGGGGGTGCTTGTTAAATGGACTTGCTATGGGAAAATAGTGACACTTAGAAACTGTATTCAGCAGAGTTGTCACGAATCGTCTACCAATAAAGTTAAAACACAGTGATTTCCACTAATAGTTTGACTGCAGGAGCAACGAATGTCTCAGTTGAGCAAAATTATGCTGCCGGCAGCATTATCACTAGGCATCTTTGCAAAGGGGTTAATTGATTATTTAATTGATTGTTAATTGAATTGTTAATAGTTGATGAAATGTGCTGATTTTCCAGAGCAGGGTTCTACAGAAGTACTCAGGCTGCCGTCCTGCTCCTAACTTACATCCGTCTGTGTGTTTACATCCGTCTGTGTGTTTACATCCGTCTGTGTGTTTACATCCGTCTGTGTGTTTACAGCCGTCTGTGTGTTTACATCCGTCTGTGTGTTTACAGCCGTCTGTGTGTTTACAGCCATGTGTGTTTACATCCGTCTGTGTGTTTACAGCCGTCTGTGTGTTTACAGCCGTCTGTGTGTTTACATCCGTCTGTGTGTTTACAGCCGTCTGTGTGTTTACAGCCGTGTGTGTGTTTACATCCGTCTGTGTGTTTACATCCGTCTGTGTGTTTACAGCCGTCTGTGTGTTTACAGCCGTGTGTGTGTTTACATCCGTCTGTGTGTTTACAGCCATGTGTGTTTACATCCGTCTGTGTGTTTACAGCCGTCTGTGTGTTTACATCCGTCTGTGTGTTTACAGCCGTCTGTGTGTTTACAGCCGTGTGTGTGCTTACATCCGTCTGTGTGTTTACATCCGTCTGTGTGTTTACAGCCGTCTGTGTGTTTACAGCCGTGTGTGTGTTTACATCCGTCTGTGTGTTTACAGCCATGTGTGTTTACATCCGTCTGTGTGTTTACAGCCGTCTGTGTGTTTACATCCGTCTGTGTGTTTACAGCCGTCTGTGTTTACATCCGTCTGTGTGTTTACAGCCATGTGTGTTTACATCCGTCTGTGTGTTTACATCCGTCTGTGTTTACATCCGTCTGTGTGTTTACATCCGTCTGTGTGTTTACATCCGTCTGTGTGTTTACAGCCGTCTGTGTGTTTACAGCCGTCTGTGTGTTTACAGCCGTCTGTGTGTTTACATCCGTCTGTGTGTTTACAGCCGTGTGTGTGTTTACAGCCGTCTGTGTGTTTACATCCGTGTGTGTGTTTACAGCCCTGTGTGTTTACAGCTGTCTCTGTGTTTACATCCGTCTGTGTGTTTACATCCGTCTGTGTGTTTACATCCGTCTGTGTGTTTACAGCCGTGTGTGTTTACATCCGTCTGTGTGTTTACAGCCGTGTGTGTGTTTACAGCCGTCTGTGTGTTTACATCCGTGTGTGTGTTTACAGCCCTGTGTGTTTACAGCTGTCTCTGTGTTTACATCCGTCTGTGTGTTTACATCCGTCTGTGTGTTTACATCCGTCTGTGTGTTTACAGCCGTGTGTGTTTACAGCCGTGTGTGTTTACAGCCGTCTGTGTGTTTACAGCCATGTGTGTGTTTACATCCGTCTGTGTGTTTACAGCCGTCTGTGTGTTTACATCCGTGTGTGTGTTTACAGCCCTGTGTGTGTTTACATCCGTCTGTGTGTTTACATCCGTCTGTGTGTTTACAGCCATGTGTGTGTTTACATCCGTCTGTGTGTTTACAGCCGTCTGTGTGTTTACATCCGTCTGTGTGTTTACAGCCGTCTGTGTGTTTACAGCCCTGTGTGTTTACAGCTGTCTCTGTGTTTACATCCGTCTGTGTGTTTACAGCCGTCTGTGTGTTTACAGCCGTCTGTGTGTTTACATCCGTCTGTGTGTTTACAGCCGTCTGTGTGTTTACATCCGTCTGTGTGTTTACAGCCGTCTGTGTGTTTACAGCCGTCTGTGTGTTTACAGCCGTCTGTGTGTTTACATCCGTCTGTGTGTTTACATCCGTGTGTGTGTTTACATCCGTCTGTGTGTTTACAGCCGTGTGTGTGTTTACATCCGTCTGTGTGTTTACAGCCGTCTGTGTGTTTACATCCGTCTGTGTGTTTACAGCCGTCTGTGTGTTTACATCCGTCTGTGTGTTTACATCCGTCTGTGTGTTTACAGCCGTCTGTGTGTTTACAGCCGTCTGTGTGTTTACATCCGTCTGTGTGTTTACATCCGTGTGTGTTTACATCCGTCTGTGTGTTTACAGCCGTCTGTGTGTTTACATCCGTCTGTGTGTTTACATCCGTCTCTGTGTTTACATCCGTCTGTGTGTTTACATCCGTCTGTGTGTTTACAGCCGTCTGTGTGTTTACAGCCCTGTGTGTTTACAGCTGTCTCTGTGTTTACATCCGTCTGTGTGTTTACAGCCGTCTGTGTGTTTACAGCCGTCTGTGTGTTTACATCCGTCTGTGTGTTTACAGCCGTCTGTGTGTTTACATCCGTCTGTGTGTTTACAGCCGTCTGTGTGTTTACAGCCGTCTGTGTGTTTACATCCGTCTGTGTGTTTACATCCGTGTGTGTGTTTACATCCGTCTGTGTGTTTACAGCCGTGTGTGTGTTTACATCCGTCTGTGTGTTTACAGCCGTCTGTGTGTTTACATCCGTCTGTGTGTTTACATCCGTCTGTGTGTTTACATCCGTCTGTGTGTTTACAGCCGTCTGTGTGTTTACAGCCGTCTGTGTGTTTACATCCGTCTGTGTGTTTACATCCGTGTGTGTGTTTACAGCCCTGTGTGTTTACAGCTGTCTCTGTGTTTACAGCCGTCTGTGTGTTTACAGCCGTGTGTCTTTACAGCCGTGTGTGTGTTTACATCCATCTGTGTGTTTACATCCGTGTGTGTGTTTACAGCCCTGTGTGTTTACAGCTGTCTCTGTGTTTACATCCGTCTGTGTGTTTACAGCCGTCTGTGTGTTTACAGCCGTCTGTGTGTTTACAGCCGTCTGTGTGTTTACAGCCATGTGTGTTTACATCCGTCTGTGTGTTTACAGCCGTGTGTGTGTTTACAGCCGTCTGTGTGTTTACAGCCGTCTGTGTGTTTACATCCGTCTGTGTGTTTACAGCCGTCTGTGTGTTTACAGCCGTGTGTGTTTACAGCCATGTGTGTGTTTACAGCCATGTGTGTGTTTACAGCCGTCTGTGTGTTTACAGCCGTCTGTGTGTTTACAGCCGTGTGTGTTTAAATCCGTCTGTGTGTTTACAGCCGTCTGTGTGTTTACAGCCGTCTGTGTGTTTACATCCGTCTGTGTGTTTACAGCCGTCTGTGTGTTTACAGCCGTGTGTGTTTACAGCCATGTGTGTGTTTACAGCCGTGTGTGTTTACAGCCATGTGTGTTTACAGCCATCTGTGTGTTTACAGCCGTCTGTGTTTACAGCCATCTGTGTGTTTACAGCCGTCTGTGTGTTTACAGCCATGTGTGTTTACATCCGTCTGTGTGTTTACAGCCGTCTGTGTGTTTACAGCCATGTGTGTTTACAGCCGTCTGTGTGTTTACAGCCGTCTGTGTGTTTACAGCCGTCTGTGTGTTTACAGCCGTGTGTGTGTTTACAGCCATGTGTGTGTTTACAGCCGTGTGTGTGTTTACAGCCTTGTGTGTTTACAGCCTTGTGTGTTTACAGCCGTCTGTGTGTTTACAGCCGTCTGTGTGTTTACATCCGTCTGTGTGCTTACAGCCGTCTGATGTCACCATTGTGAAGTCCATGAAGAACCCGCCCTCAGGCGTGAGGCTGGTGATGTCAGCCATTTGTGTGATGAAGGAAATCAAGCCGGAGAAGATCACTGACCCCGCAGGGAAAGGAGAGAAGGTTAGAGAGACATGTCTGCGTAATTCTGTCTCGAAGCTCATTACACACTCAAAGGAGAAGGTTTGAAATGAAGTACATTAATGCGGGCGTAATCTTAGGCTTTGTGATCAGGTATCATTCATGTTCAACTGATTATCCCTTTATCTGATCTTGTTTTACCACATACTGCAGTAGTGGTGTTTTTAAGTACATGACTGTATTTGGTGTTAAAGTCAGGGCAGTGAGGTATTCAATCACTCCACTGATGATGGTGCTGATGGTGTAGTTACGTGTGACGGCGTCAGGGTGGCGTATAAACAGTTTGTAAATACTCTCTCATATTCCATCAGATTCTTGACTACTGGGGACCCAGTAAGAAGCTGTTGGGTGACATGAACTTCCTCAGAGATTTGAAAGAGTACGACAAGGACAATATCCCTGTAAGACCTCCTGTATCAACCCTAACCCTAACCCTAACCCAACATCCCCGTGAGACCTCCTGTATCAACCCTAACCCTAACCCAACATCCCCGTAAGACCTCCTGTATCAACCCTAACCCTAACCCAACATCCCCGTAAGACCTCCTGTATCAACCCTAACCCTAACCAAATATCCCCATAAGACCTCCTGTATCAACCCTAACCCTAACCCAACATCCCCGTAAGACCTCCTGTATCAACCCTAACCCTAACCCAACATCCCCGTAAGACCTCCTGTATCAACCCTAACCCTAACCCTAACCCAACATCCCCGTAAGACCTCCTGTATCAACCCTAACCCTAACCCTAACCCAACATCCCCGTAAGACCTCCTGTATACTTTTGTATCTCCATAAGAGCAACATTTAATCTGAAAAATAGTTATCGTTTCCTCATAAACTGTTTCTGTTCACTTTTTTGTATGTACAGTAGCTGATATCACTTTTTATACGGTTGATATCTCTGAATGTGTTTGATATCACTTTGTATGGACCTGATCTCACTGAATATGTTTGATATCTCTGTATGTAGATTAGAGTAGATTGCTCTCTGTATGTGTGGTAGACTTTTCTATACAAGGTTGATATCGCACGCAGGTCAATCTCAGTGTGTGTGTGCGTGTGTTAGACTTCTCTCTGAGTGTGTGTGGCGCTATATGTGGCAGGTGGCGGTAATGACTAAGATCCGCAGTGAGTACATGAGTAATCCCGACTTCGACCCGACTAAAGTGGCCAAAGCCTCGTCTGCTGCTGAGGGTTTGTGCAAATGGATCACAGCCATGGAGGTGTACGACAGAGTGGCTAAGGTATCTATCCGCTATGTACCACCTCTACTGCTACTTACTCTACTGATCTCTCGTCTGGTGGTACTTACTCTACTGGTTTCTACTCTACTGATCCTTACTCTACTGGTCCCTAGTCTGGTGGTACTTACTCTACTGGTTTCTACTCTACTGATCCTTACTCTACTGGTCCCTAGTCTGGTGGTACTTACTCTACTGGTTTCTACTCTACTGATCCTTACTCTACTGGTCCCTAGTCTGGTGGTACTTACTCTACTGGTTTCTACTCTACTGATCCTTACTCTACTGGTCCCTAGTCTGGTGGTACTTACTCTACTGGTTTCTACTCTACTGCTACTTACTCTACTGGTCTCTAGTCTGGTGGTACTTACTCTACTGGTCTCTAGTCTGGTGGTACTTACTCTACTGGTCTCTAGTCTGGTGGTACTTACTCTACTGGTTTCTACTCTACTGCTACTTACTCTACTGGTCTCTAGTCTGGTGGTACTTACTCTACTGGTCTCTAGTCTGGTGGTACTTACTCTACTGGTCTCTAGTCTGGTGGTACTTACTCTACTGGTTTCTACTCTACTGCTACTTACTCTACTGGTCTCTAGTCTGGTGGTACTTACTCTACTGGTCTCTAGTCTGGTGGTACTTACTCTACTGGTCTCTAGTCTGGTGGTACTTACTCTACTGGTCTCTAGTCTGGTGGCACTTACTCTACTGGTCCCTAGTCTGGTGGTACTTACTCTACTGGTCTCTAGTCTGGTGGTACTTACTCTACTGGTCTCTAGTCTGGTGGTACTACTGGTCTCTAGTCTGGTGGTACTTACTCTACTGGTCTCTAGTCTGGTGGTACTTACTCTACTGGTCCCTAGTCTGGTGGTACTTACTCTACTGGTCCATACTCTACTGATCCTTACTCTACTGGTCCCTAGTCTGGTGGCACTTACTCTACTGGTCCCTAGTCTGGTAGTACTTACTTTATGTTGTGTCCATCCCAGGTAGTGGCTCCTAAGAAGGCTAGCCTGCTGGAGGCACAGGAGTCTCTGGGCACCACCATGGCGCTGCTGAATGAGAAGAGGGCGGAGCTTAAAGAGGTGGAGGACCGACTGGCCTCCCTGCAGCGCACCTTTGAAGAGAAGACTGAGGAGAAGGCCCAGCTGGAGCTCCAGGTGGAGCTGTGCGCCAGCAAGCTGGAGAGAGCTGAGAAACTGATCGGGGGCCTGGGGGGAGAGAAGACTCGGTATACACAACCCTTACCTGTGTGTGTCTGTGTGTATGTTTGTGTGTGTGTGTGTGTGGGTGAGAGAGAGTATACGTGTGTGTGTCTGCGTGTGAGAGAGAGAGTATACGTGTGTGTGTATATGTGTGTGTGTGGTTGAGAGAGAGTATACGTGTATGTGTCTGTGTGTGAGCGAGAGAGTATTCGTGTGTGTTTGTGTGTGTTTGTGTGTCTGTGTGCGTGCGTGTGTGTGTGTGTGTGTGTGCCTGAGCCTGAACGAGAGTGCATAGGTGTGTGTGTGTGAGAGAGTATACGTGTGTGTGTCTGTGCGAGTGTATAGATAGGTGTGTGTGAGAGAGAGTATGTGTATGTGTGTGTGTGTGTTTGTGTCTGTGTCTGTAAGAGAGAGTGTATAGGTGTGTGTGTGTGTGTGTGTGTGAGAGAGATAGGTGTGTGTGTCTGTGTGTGTGTTTGTGTGTGTGCGTGTGTGTGTGTGTGTGCCTGAGCCTGAGAGAGAGTGCATAGTTGTGTGTGTGTGTGTGTGTGTGTGAGAGCGTATATGTGTGTGTGTATGTGCAAGAGTGTACACGTGTGTGTGTGTATTGGTGTCTGTGTATCTGAGAGAGAGTGTATAGCTGTGTGTGTGTGTGAGAGAAAGTGTGTGTGTGTGTGTGTGTGTGTGTGTGTAAGAGAGAGTGTGTGTGTCGATGTAAAACAATGTTTCTCTAAGTGTATGCATGTGTGTGTAACAGTGTTTTTCTAAGTCTATGTATGTGTGTAACAGTGTTTCTCTAAGTGTATGTGTGTGTGTGTAACAGTGTTTCTCTAAGTGTATGTATGTGTGTATGTGTGTAACAGTGTGTCTCTAAGTGTATGTGTGTGTGTGTGTAACAGTGTTTCTCTAAGTGTATGTATGTGTGTATGTGTGTAACAGTGTTTCTCTAAGTGTATGTATGTGTGTGTGTGTAACAGTGTTTCTCTAAGTGTATGTATGTGTGTGTGTAACAGTGTTTCTCTAAGTGTATGTATGTGTGTGTGTGTGTAACAGTGTTTCTCTAAGTGTATGTATATGTGTGTGTGTGTAACAGTGTTTCTCTAAGTGTATGTATGTGTGTATGTGTGTAACAGTGTGTCTCTAAGTGTATGTATGTGTGTGTGTGTGTAACAGTGTTTCTCTAAGTGTATGTATGTGTGTGTGTGTGTAACAGTGTTTCTCTAAGTGTATGTATGTGTGTGTGTGTGTAACAGTGTTTCTCTAAGTGTATGTATGTGTGTGTGTGTGTAACAGTGTTTCTCTAAGTGTATGTATGTGTGTGTGTGTGTGTGTAACAGTGTTTCTCTAAGTGTATGTATGTGTGTATGTGTGTAACAGTGTGTCTCTAAGTGTATGTATGGATGTATGTGTGTCACAGTGTTTCTCTAAGTGAATGTATGTATATGTGTGTGTGTCACAGTGTTTCTCTAAGTGTATGTATGTGTGTAACAGTGTTTCTCTAAGTGTATGTATGTGTGTAACAGTGTTTCTCTAAGCGTATGTGTGTAACAGTGTTTCTCTAAGCGTATGTATGTATGTAACAGTGTTTCTCTAAGTGTATGTGTGTAACAGTGTTTCTCTAAGCGTATGTATGTGTGTAACAGTGTTTCTCTAAGCGTATGTATGTATGTAACAGTGTTTCTCTAAGTGTATGTATGTGTGTAACAGTGTTTCTCTAAGTGTATGTATGTATGGAACAGTGTTTCTCTAAGTGTATGTATGTGTGTAACAGTGTTTCTCTAAGCGTATGTATGTGTGTAACAGTGTTTCTCTAAGCGTATGTATGTATGTAACAGTGTTTCTCTAAGTGTATGTATGTGTGTAACAGTGTTTCTCTAAGTGTATGTATGTGTGTAACAGTGTTTCTCTAAGCGTATGTATGTGTGTAACAGTGTTTCTCTAAGTGTATGTATGTGTGTAACAGTGTTTCTCTAAGTGTATGTATGTATGTAACAGTGTTTCTCTAAGTGTATGTATGTGTGTAACAGTGTTTCTCTAAGTGTATGTATGTGTGTGTGTAACAGTGTTTCTCTAAGTGTATGTATGTGTGTAACAGTGTTTCTCTAAGCGTATGTATGTATGTAACAGTGTTTCTCTAAGTGTATGTATGTGTGTAACAGTGTTTCTCTAAGTGTATGTATGTAACAGTGTTTCTCTAAGTGTATGTATGTGTGTAACAGTGTTTCTCTAAGTGTATGTATGTGTGTAACAGCGTTTCTCTAATTGTATGTATGTGTGTAACAGTGTTTCTCTAAGTGTATGTATGTGTGTAACAGTGTTTCTCTAAGTGTATGTATGTGTGTAACAGTGTTTCTCTAAGTGTATGTGTGTAACAGTGTTTCTCTAAGTGTATGTATGTGTGTAACAGTGTTTCTCTAAGTGTATGTATGTGTGTAACAGTGTTTCTCTAAGCGTATGTATGTATGTAACAGTGTTTCTCTAAGTGTATGTATGTGTGTAACAGTGTTTCTCTAAGTGTATGTATGTGTGTAACAGTGTTTCTCTAAGTGTATGTATGTGTGTAACAGTGTTTCTCTAAGTGTATGTATGTGTGTAACAGTGTTTCTCTAAGTGTATGTATGTAACAGTGTTTCTCTAAGTGTATGTATGTGTGTAACAGTGTTTCTCTAAGTGTATGTATGTGTGTAACAGTGTTTCTCTAAGTGTATGTATGTGTGTAACAGTGTTTCTCTAAGTGTATGTATGTGTGTATCTGCCCAATGCAGGTGGTCCATTGCAGCAGAAGACCTGCAGAACATCTACGACAACCTGACAGGTGATGTGCTGATCTCCGCAGGGGTCATCGCCTACCTGGGGGCTTTCACCTCTGCATTCCGCCAAGACTGCGCCAAGAACTGGACCACGCTCTGCAAGGTACCACGCTGTGCACAGCCAGGACACACAGAGGGGTTTATATAGAGAGATACAGCCATGACACACAGAGGGGTTTATATAGAGAGATACAGCCATGACACACATACGGGTTTATAGAGAGAGATACAGCCATGACACACAGAGGGGTTTATAGAGAGAGATACAGCCATGACACACATACGGGTTTATAGAGAGAGATACAGCCATGACACACAGAAGGGTTTATAGAGAGAGATACAGCCATGACACACAGAGGGGTTTATAGAGAGAGATACAGCCATGACACACAGAGGGGTTTATATAGAGAGATACAGCCATGACACACAGAGGGGTTTATAGAGAGAGATACAGCCATGACACACAGAGGGGTTTATAGCAGTGGCGGCTGGTGATCTAAATATAGGTTGGGGCGCTAGCATTTCTAAAAAAAAAACAAATACATCTGACTTTGACTTTAAACAGAAAAAACAAGCTACCGTGTGTCTCAGTTGCATAAGACAGTTTGATTGGCAACAGTGGAGGACAGTTTTTCAAGTAAGACATCACTGAACTAGAGTGCGGATCGGGCCGCATATTTCTGTCCGAACCCGACCGAGCCCGAGATAGTAGTAACCGAGCCCGACCCGAACCCGACAGGAATTCTGCTTTTTATGTCCGAACCCGACCCGAGCCCGACGCAGTTAAGGCACTGAAGCGCTGACATTGTGTTTCCCTGTCACGCAGTTGTTGTTACCATGGTTACAGCTTCTCTGTTTAGTGGTCACTGGGCACCTAAATGACCGTCAAAAGGCATTGTTTTATTGGTAGATAACAGACACACACAATATTCGGTATCATTTTTATTTATTTCACACTATATTTTCACCAAAAACAACTTGAAGCACCATGTGAAGTAAGCTAACCCATCCCAATTAGTACAGTAATACCTTGACATACAAGTTTAATTCGTTCCGTGACCGAGCTCGTTACTCGGTTTACTCGTATATCAAATCAATTTTCCCCATTGAAATTAATTTAAATACCATTAATCCGATCCAGCCCCCCAAAAAACACCCTAATTTCTTTGTTACGTCGTTATAAAAATGAGAAATGTATTTATAAATAATAAATAATTAATACAAAATATAATACAAAGATAATAAAATAGAATATAAAGAAATAAACTGGTTCTAAACTTAATTGCTACATTATTATTCTTCACTTACACTTAATCTTCATCAGTGACGTTTGCATCTTTTTCATAGATTTTTGGCTTTTTCGTCACGCTTTTCTGACTGATCTGCAGGGCGTTTCGATAAAAACCTATCCATGGTGGTTTGTTTCTTCCTTCCCTTCAGAATTTTTCGGAAATGCGAATGCAATTTCCGAAATTGCATTCGCATTCGCAATGCTCCGCTTGCTCGGCTCGTAACTCGGGTCTAGGCTCGTAAGGCGAAGCAAGAAATTGCTCGGAATACTCGTAAGTTAGTGCACTCGTATGTCAAGGTTTTACTGTAGTTCAAAAGTAAAATGTTCGCTAGTTGTTCGGCCGCCGTGACCGAGCCCGACCCGTTTCTCCCAATGAACGCCTTGAGAAAGGTTCTTTTTGCAAAGAAATAACCGAATTTTCTTTGCTTTCTGTTCCACTTGAAGAAGCCATTTCGAATTATCTCTCTCGCTTAGCTCTACTTGAATGAATGAGTAGCAGCCGACTGAACCTATCCGTAGTACTTGCGCACTCGCAGTGATATCCTGCTAGATGCCGGCTGGGCGTGATAAACATGCCTTAAATCCAATCCAATAATATCATAAACCATGAGGACTAATCAGAAAAGGGTAGGATAGTCCGGGGCGCACAGGCCTGCGCCCGGGGACTTCCTTTTTTGGCGGCGAATCAGGCAGCAGTATCAGGGGGCTCGCCTGAAAATGAATGAGTGCTCTGATTCACCATAACGTTACCGGCGCCCCGCAGTCCCCGGAACATGCATATGTAATGTATTAAACTTTAGACAACGCAAGGCCAACATATAACATGTTTAAGCTACTAAAAAATTAAATAATAATAAAAAATAATAATAAAAAATAATAATTTTAAGCTACTAAAAAAATTAAATAATAATAAAAAATAATAATTTTTTAAAAACTTTTTTTACAATTTGTATGTGGGGGAGGGGGGGCGGCGCCCCAGCGCCCTCTATAGGCCGGCCGCCACTGGTTTATAGAGAGAGATACAGCCATGACACACAGAAGGGTTTATAGAGAGAGATACAGCCATGACACACAGAAGGGTTTATAGAGAGAGATACAGCCATGACACACAGAGGGGTTTATAGAGAGATACAGCCATGACACACAGAGGGGTTTATAGAGAGAGATACAGCCATGACACACAGAGGGGTTTATATAGAGAGATACAGCCATGACACACAGAAGGGTTTATAGAGAGAGATACAGCCATGACACACAGAGGGGTTTATATAGAGAGATACAGCCATGACACACAGAGGGGTTTATATAGAGAGATACAGCCATGACACACATACGGGTTTATATAGAGAGATACAGCCATGACACACATAATGGTTTATAGAGAGAGATACAGCCATGACACACAGAAGGGTTTATAGAGAGAGATACAGCCATGACACACAGAGGGGTTTATAGAGAGAGATACAGCCATGACACACAGAGGGGTTTATAGAGAGAGATACAGCCATGACACACAGAAGGGTTTATAGAGAGAGATACAGCCATGACACACAGAGGGGTTTATAGAGAGAGATACAGCCATGACACACAGAAGGGTTTATAGAGAGAGATACAGCCATGACACACAGAGGGGTTTATAGAGAGAGATACAGCCATGACACAAATACGGGTTTATAGAGAGAGATACAGCCATGACACACATACGGGTTTATAGAGAGAGATACAGCCATGACACACAGAGGGGTTTATAGAGAGAGATACAGCCATGACACACAGAGGGGTTTATAGAGAGAGATACAGCCATGACACACAGAAGGGTTTATAGAGAGAGATACAGCCATGACACACAGAGGGGTTTATATAGAGAGATACAGCCATGACACACAGAGGGGTTTATAGAGAGAGATACAGCCATGACACACAGAGGGGTTTATATAGAGAGATACAGCCATGACACACAGAGGGGTTTATAGAGAGAGATACAGCCATGACACACAGAGGGGTTTATAGAGAGAGATACAGCCATGACACACAGAGGGGTTTATATAGAGAGATACAGCCATGACACACAGAGGGGTTTATAGAGAGAGATACAGCCATGACACACAGAAGGGTTTATAGAGAGAGATACAGCCATGACACACAGAGGGGTTTATAGAGAGAGATACAGCCATGACACACAGAGGGGTTTATAGAGAGAGATACAGCCATGACACACAGAAGGGTTTATAGAGAGAGATACAGCCATGACACACAGAGGGGTTTATAGAGAGAGATACAGCCATGACACACAGAGGGGTTTATATAGAGAGATACAGCCATGACACACAGAGGGGTTTATATAGAGAGATACAGCCATGACACACAGAGGGGTTTATAGAGAGAGATACAGCCATGACACACAGAGGGGTTTATAGAGAGAGATACAGCCATGACACACAGAGGGGTTTATATAGAGAGATACAGCCATGACACACAGAGGGGTTTATAGAGAGAGATACAGCCATGACACACAGAAGGGTTTATAGAGAGAGATACAGCCATGACACACAGAAGGGTTTATAGAGAGAGATACAGCCATGACACACAGAGGGGTTTATATAGAGAGATACAGCCATGACACACAGAGGGGTTTATAGAGAGAGATACAGCCATGACACACAGAGGGGTTTATAGAGAGAGATACAGCCATGACACACAGAAGGGTTTATAGAGAGAGATACAGCCATGACACACAGAGGGGTTTATAGAGAGAGATACAGCCATGACACACAGAGGGGTTTATAGAGAGAGATACAGCCATGACACACAGAAGGGTTTATAGAGAGATACAGCCATGACACACAGAGGGGTTTATAGAGAGAGATACAGCCATGACACACAGAAGGGTTTATAGAGAGAGATACAGCCATGACACACAGAAGGGTTTATAGAGAGAGATACAGCCATGACACACAGAAGGGTTTATAGAGAGAGATACAGCCATGACACACAGAAGGGTTTATAGAGAGAGATACAGCCATGACACACAGAGGGGTTTATAGAGAGAGATACAGCCATGACACACAGAGGGGTTTATAGAGAGAGATACAGCCATGACACACAGAGGGGTTTATAGAGAGAGATACAGCCATGACACACAGAGGGGTTTATAGAGAGAGATACAGCCATGACACCCAGAAGGGTTTATAGAGAGAGATACAGCCATGACACACAGAAGGGTTTATAGAGAGAGATACAGCCATGACACACAGAAGGGTTTATAGAGAGAGATACAGCCATGACACACAGAGGGGTTTATATAGAGAGATACAGCCATGACACACAGAAGGGTTTATATAGAGAGATACAGCCATGACACACAGAGGGGTTTATATAGAGAGATACAGCCATGACACACAGAGGGGTTTATATAGAGAGATACAGCCATGACACACAGAAGGGTTTATAGAGAGAGATACAGCCATGACACACAGAGGGGTTTATATAGAGAGATACAGCCATGACACACAGAGGGGTTTATAGAGAGAGATACAGCCATGACACACAGAGGGGTTTATATAGAGAGATACAGCCATGACACACAGAGGGGTTTATAGAGAGAGATACAGCCATGACACACAGAGGGGTTTATAGAGAGAGATACAGCCATGACACACAGAGGGGTTTATATAGAGAGATACAGCCATGACACACAGAGGGGTTTATAGAGAGAGATACAGCCATGACACACAGAAGGGTTTATAGAGAGAGATACAGCCATGACACACAGAGGGGTTTATAGAGAGAGATACAGCCATGACACACAGAGGGGTTTATAGAGAGAGATACAGCCATGACACACAGAAGGGTTTATAGAGAGAGATACAGCCATGACACACAGAGGGGTTTATAGAGAGAGATACAGCCATGACACACAGAGGGGTTTATATAGAGAGATACAGCCATGACACACAGAGGGGTTTATATAGAGAGATACAGCCATGACACACAGAGGGGTTTATAGAGAGAGATACAGCCATGACACACAGAGGGGTTTATAGAGAGAGATACAGCCATGACACACAGAGGGGTTTATATAGAGAGATACAGCCATGACACACAGAGGGGTTTATAGAGAGAGATACAGCCATGACACACAGAAGGGTTTATAGAGAGAGATACAGCCATGACACACAGAAGGGTTTATAGAGAGAGATACAGCCATGACACACAGAGGGGTTTATATAGAGAGATACAGCCATGACACACAGAGGGGTTTATAGAGAGAGATACAGCCATGACACACAGAGGGGTTTATAGAGAGAGATACAGCCATGACACACAGAAGGGTTTATAGAGAGAGATACAGCCATGACACACAGAGGGGTTTATAGAGAGAGATACAGCCATGACACACAGAGGGGTTTATAGAGAGAGATACAGCCATGACACACAGAAGGGTTTATAGAGAGATACAGCCATGACACACAGAGGGGTTTATAGAGAGAGATACAGCCATGACACACAGAAGGGTTTATAGAGAGAGATACAGCCATGACACACAGAAGGGTTTATAGAGAGAGATACAGCCATGACACACAGAAGGGTTTATAGAGAGAGATACAGACATGACACACAGAAGGGTTTATAGAGAGAGATACAGCCATGACACACAGAGGGGTTTATAGAGAGAGATACAGCCATGACACACAGAGGGGTTTATAGAGAGAGATACAGCCATGACACACAGAGGGGTTTATAGAGAGAGATACAGCCATGACACACAGAGGGGTTTATAGAGAGAGATACAGCCATGACACCCAGAAGGGTTTATAGAGAGAGATACAGCCATGACACACAGAAGGGTTTATAGAGAGAGATACAGCCATGACACACAGAAGGGTTTATAGAGAGAGATACAGCCATGACACACAGAGGGGTTTATATAGAGAGATACAGCCATGACACACAGAAGGGTTTATATAGAGAGATACAGCCATGACACACAGAGGGGTTTATATAGAGAGATACAGCCATGACACACAGAGGGGTTTATATAGAGAGATACAGCCATGACACACAGAAGGGTTTATATAGAGAGATACAGCCATGACACACAGAGGGGTTTATATAGAGAGATACAGCCATGACACACAGAGGGGTTTATATAGAGAGACACAGCCATGACACACAGAAGGGTTTATATAGAGAGATACAGCCATGACACACAGAAGGGTTTATATAGAGAGATACAGCCATGACACACAGAGGGGTTTATATAGAGAGATACAGCCATGACACACAGAGGGGTTTATATAGAGAGATACAGCCATGACACACAGAAGGGTTTATATAGAGAGATACAGCCATGACACACAGAAGGGTTTATAGAGAGAGATACAGCCATGACACACAGAGGGGTTTATAGAGAGAGATACAGCCATGACACACAGAGGGGTTTATAGAGAGAGATACAGCCATGACACCCAGAAGGGTTTATAGAGAGAGATACAGCCATGACACACAGAGGGGTTTATAGAGAGAGATACAGCCATGACACACAGAGGGGTTTATATAGAGAGATACAGCCATGACACACAGAGGGGTTTATAGAGAGAGATACAGCCATGACACCCAGAAGGGTTTATATAGAGAGATACAGCCATGACACACAGAGGGGTTTATAGAGAGAGATACAGCCATGACACACAGAAGGGTTTATAGAGAGAGATACAGCCATGACACACAGAAGGGTTTATAGAGAGAGATACAGCCATGACACACAGAGGGGTTTATAGAGAGAGATACAGCCATGACACACAGAGGGGTTTATATAGAGAGATACAGCCATGACACACAGAAGGGTTTATATAGAGAGATACAGCCATGACACACAGAGGGGTTTATATAGAGAGATACAGCCATGACACACAGAGGGGTTTATAGAGAGAGATACAGCCATGACACACAGAGGGGTTTATAGAGAGAGATACAGCCATGACACACAGAGGGGTTTATATAGAGAGATACAGCCATGACACACAGAGGGGTTTATATAGAGAGATACAGCCATGACACACAGAGGGGTTTATAGAGAGAGATACAGCCATGACACACAGAGGGGTTTATAGAGAGAGATACAGCCATGACACACAGAAGGGTTTATATAGAGAGATACAGCTATGACACACAGAGGGGTTTATAGAGAGAGACACAGCCATGACACACAGAGGGGTTTATATAGAGAGATACAGCCATGACACACAGAAGGGTTTATATAGAGAGATACAGCCATGACACACAGAGGGGTTTATATAGAGAGATACAGCCATGACACACAGAGGGGTTTATAGAGAGAGATACAGCCATGACACACAGAGGGGTTTATAGAGAGAGACACAGCCATGACACACAGAGGGGTTTATAGAGAGATACAGCCATGACACACAGAAGGGTTTATAGAGAGAGATACAGCCATGACACACAGAGGGGTTTATAGAGAGATACAGCCATGACACACAGAAGGGTTTATAGAGAGATACAGCCATGACACACAGAAGGGTTTATATAGAGAGATACAGCCATGACACACAGAAGGGTTTATATAGAGAGATACAGCCATGACACACAGAGGGGTTTATATAGAGAGATACAGCCATGACACACAGAAGGGTTTATAGAGAGATACAGCCATGACACACAGAGGGGTTTATATAGAGAGATACAGCCATGACACACAGAGGGGTTTATAGAGAGAGATACAGCCATGACACACAGAGGGGTTTATATAGAGAGATACAGCCATGACACACAGAGGGGTTTATAGAGAGAGATACAGCCATGACACACAGAGGGGTTTATAGAGAGAGATACAGCCATGACACACAGAAGGGTTTATAGAGAGAGATACAGCCATGACACACAGAGGGGTTTATAGAGAGAGATACAGCCATGACACACAGAGGGGTTTATAGAGAGAGATACAGCCATGACACCCAGAGGGGTTTATAGAGAGAGATACAGCTATGACACACAGAGGGGTTTATAGAGAGAGATACAGCTATGACACACAGAGGGGTTTATAGAGAGAGATACAGCTATGACACACAGAGGGGTTTATAGAGAGAGATACAGCCATGACACACAGAGGGGTTTATAGAGAGAGATACAGCTATGACACACAGAGGGGTTTATAGAGAGAGACACAGCCATGACACACAGAGGGGTTTATAGAGAGATACAGCCATGACACACAGAGGGGTTTATAGAGAGAGATACAGCCATGACACACAGAGGGGTTTATAGAGAGAGATACAGCTATGACACACAGAGGGGTTTATAGAGAGAGACACAGCCATGACACACAGAGGGGTTTATAGAGAGATACAGCCATGACACACAGAGGGGTTTATATAGAGAGATACAGCCATGACACACAGAAGGGTTTATAGAGAGATACAGCCATGACACACAGAGGGGTTTATATAGAGAGATACAGCCATGACACACAGAGGGGTTTATAGAGAGAGATACAGCCATGACACACAGAGGGGTTTATATAGAGAGATACAGCCATGACACACAGAGGGGTTTATAGAGAGAGATACAGCCATGACACACAGAGGGGTTTATAGAGAGAGATACAGCCATGACACACAGAAGGGTTTATAGAGAGAGATACAGCCATGACACACAGAGGGGTTTATAGAGAGAGATACAGCCATGACACACAGAGGGGTTTATAGAGAGAGATACAGCCATGACACACAGAAGGGTTTATATAGAGAGAGATACAGCCATGACACACAGAGGGGTTTATAGAGAGAGATACAGCCATGACACCCAGAGGGGTTTATAGAGAGAGATACAGCTATGACACACAGAGGGGTTTATAGAGAGAGATACAGCTATGACACACAGAGGGGTTTATAGAGAGAGATACAGCTATGACACACAGAGGGGTTTATAGAGAGAGATACAGCCATGACACACAGAGGGGTTTATAGAGAGAGATACAGCTATGACACACAGAGGGGTTTATAGAGAGAGACACAGCCATGACACACAGAGGGGTTTATAGAGAGATACAGCCATGACACACAGAGGGGTTTATAGAGAGATACAGCCATGACACACAGAGGGGTTTATAGAGAGATACAGCCATGACACACAGAGGGGTTTATAGAGAGAGATACAGCCATGACACACAGAGGGGTTTATAGAGAGAGATACAGCCATGACACACAGAGGGGTTTATAGAGAGATACAGCCATGACACACAGAAGGGTTTATAGAGAGATACAGCCATGACACACAGAGGGGTTTATAGAGAGAGATACAGCCATGACACACAGAGGGGTTTATAGAGAGAGATACAGCCATGACACACAGAGGGGTTTATAGAGAGAGATACAGCCATGACACACAGAGGGGTTTATAGAGAGAGATACAGCCATGACACACAGAAGGGTTTATAGAGAGAGATACAGCCATGACACACAGAGGGGTTTATAGAGAGAGATACAGCCATGACACACAGAGGGGTTTATAGAGAGAGATACAGCCATGACACACAGAGGGGTTTATAGAGAGAGACACAGCCATGACACACAGAGGGGTTTATAGAGAGATACAGCCATGACACACAGAGGGGTTTATAGAGAGATACAGCCATGACACACAGAGGGGTTTATAGAGAGATACAGCCATGACACACAGAAGGGTTTATAGAGAGAGATACAGCCATGACACACAGAAGGGTTTATAGAGAGAGATACAGCCATGACACACACAAGGGTTTATAGAGAGAGATACAGCCATGACACACAGAGGGGTTTATAGAGAGAGATACAGCCATGACACACAGAGGGGTTTATAGAGAGAGATACAGCCATGACACACAGAAGGGTTTATAGAGAGAGATACAGCCATGACACACAGAGGGGTTTATAGAGAGAGATACAGCCATGACACACAGAGGGGTTTATAGAGAGAGATACAGCCATGACACACAGAAGGGTTTATAGAGAGAGATACAGCCATGACACACAGAGGGGTTTATAGAGAGAGATACAGCCATGACACACAGAGGGGTTTATATAGAGAGATACAGCCATGACACACAGAGGGGTTTATAGAGAGAGATACAGCCATGACACACAGAGGGGTTTATAGAGAGAGATACAGCCATGACACACAGAAGGGTTTATAGAGAGAGATACAGCCATGACACACAGAAGGGTTTATAGAGAGAGATACAGCCATGACACACAGAAGGGTTTATAGAGAGAGATACAGCCATGACACACAGAGGGGTTTATAGAGAGAGATACAGCCATGACACACAGAGGGGTTTATATAGAGAGATACAGCCATGACACACAGAGGGGTTTATAGAGAGAGATACAGCCATGACACACAGAAGGGTTTATATAGAGAGATACAGCCATGACACACAGAGGGGTTTATATAGAGAGATACAGCCATGACACACAGAGGGGTTTATAGAGAGCGATACAGCCATGACACACAGAGGGGTTTATAGAGAGAGATACAGCCATGACACACAGAAGGGTTTA
Source organism: Ilyophis sp. 1 JC-2022 (assembly GCA_022702515.1). NCBI lineage: Eukaryota > Metazoa > Chordata > Actinopteri > Anguilliformes > Synaphobranchidae > Ilyophis > Ilyophis sp. 1 JC-2022. The sequence continues at coordinate 7,496,647 of CM040402.1, read as the reverse complement.
TAGAGAGAGATACAGCCATGACACACAGAGGGGTTTATAGAGAGAGATACAGCCATGACACACAGAGGGGTTTATAGAGAGAGATACAGCCATGACACACAGAAGGGTTTATAGAGAGAGACACAGCCATGACACACAGAAGGGTTTATAGAGAGAGACACAGCCATGACACACAGAGGGGTTTATAGAGAGAGATACAGCCATGACACACAGAAGGGTTTATAGAGAGAGACACAGCCATGACACACAGAGGGGTTTATATAGAGAGATACAGCCAGGACACACAGAGGGGTTTATATAGAGAGATACAGCCATGACACACATACGGGTTTATATAGAGAGATACAGCCATGACACACAGAAGGGTTTATAGAGAGAGATACAGCCATGACACACAGAGGGGTTTATATAGAGAGATACAGCCATGACACACAGAGGGGTTTATAGAGAGAGATACAGCCATGACACACAGAGGGGTTTATAGAGAGAGATACAGCCATGACACACAGAAGGGTTTATAGAGAGAGATACAGCCATGACACACAGAGGGGTTTATATAGAGAGATACAGCCATGACACACAGAAGGGTTTATAGAGAGAGATACAGCCATGACACACAGAGGGGTTTATATAGAGAGATACAGCCATGACACACAGAGGGGTTTATAGAGAGAGATACAGCCATGACACACAGAGGGGTTTATAGAGAGAGATACAGCCATGACACACAGAAGGGTTTATAGAGAGAGATACAGCCATGACACACAGAGGGGTTTATAGAGAGAGATACAGCCATGACACACAGAAGGGTTTATATAGAGAGATACAGCCATGACACAGAGGGGTTTATAGAGAGAGATACAGCCATGACACACAGAGGGGTTTATATAGAGAGATACAGCCATGACACACAGAAGGGTTTATAGAGAGAGATACAGCCATGACACACAGAGGGGTTTATATAGAGAGATACAGCCATGACACACAGAAGGGTTTATATAGAGAGATACAGCCATGACACACAGAGGGGTTTATATAGAGAGATACAGCCATGACACACAGAGGGGTTTATATAGAGAGATACAGCCATGACACACAGAAGGGTTTATATAGAGAGATACAGCCATGACACACAGAGGGGTTTATATAGAGAGATACAGCCATGACACACAGAGGGGTTTATATAGAGAGACACAGCCATGACACACAGAAGGGTTTATATAGAGAGATACAGCCATGACACACAGAAGGGTTTATATAGAGAGATACAGCCATGACACACAGAGGGGTTTATATAGAGAGATACAGCCATGACACACAGAGGGGTTTATATAGAGAGATACAGCCATGACACACAGAAGGGTTTATATAGAGAGATACAGCCATGACACACAGAAGGGTTTATAGAGAGAGATACAGCCATGACACACAGAGGGGTTTATAGAGAGAGATACAGCCATGACACACAGAGGGGTTTATAGAGAGAGATACAGCCATGACACCCAGAAGGGTTTATAGAGAGAGATACAGCCATGACACACAGAGGGGTTTATAGAGAGAGATACAGCCATGACACACAGAGGGGTTTATATAGAGAGATACAGCCATGACACACAGAGGGGTTTATAGAGAGAGATACAGCCATGACACCCAGAAGGGTTTATATAGAGAGATACAGCCATGACACACAGAGGGGTTTATAGAGAGAGATACAGCCATGACACACAGAAGGGTTTATAGAGAGAGATACAGCCATGACACACAGAAGGGTTTATAGAGAGAGATACAGCCATGACACACAGAGGGGTTTATAGAGAGAGATACAGCCATGACACACAGAGGGGTTTATATAGAGAGATACAGCCATGACACACAGAAGGGTTTATAGAGAGATACAGCCATGACACACAGAGGGGTTTATATAGAGAGATACAGCCATGACACACAGAGGGGTTTATAGAGAGAGATACAGCCATGACACACAGAGGGGTTTATAGAGAGAGATACAGCCATGACACACAGAGGGGTTTATATAGAGAGATACAGCCATGACACACAGAGGGGTTTATAGAGAGAGATACAGCCATGACACACAGAGGGGTTTATAGAGAGAGATACAGCCATGACACACAGAGGGGTTTATATAGAGAGATACAGCCATGACACACAGAGGGGTTTATAGAGAGAGATACAGCCATGACACACAGAGGGGTTTATAGAGAGAGATACAGCCATGACACACAGAGGGGTTTATAGAGAGAGATACAGCCATGACACACAGAGGGGTTTATAGAGAGAGATACAGCCATGACACACAGAGGGGTTTATATAGAGAGATACAGCCATGACACACAGAGGGGTTTATATAGAGAGATACAGCCATGACACACAGAGGGTTTATATAGAGAGATACAGCCATGACACACAGAGGGGTTTATAGAGAGAGATACAGCCATGACACACAGAGGGGTTTATAGAGAGAGATACAGCCATGACACACAGAGGGGTTTATATAGAGAGATACAGCCATGACACACAGAGGGGTTTATAGAGAGAGATACAGCCATGACACACAGAGGGGTTTATAGAGAGAGATACAGCCATGACACACAGAGGGGTTTATAGAGAGAGATACAGCCATGACACACAGAGGGGTTTATAGAGAGATACAGCCATGACACACAGAGGGGTTTATAGAGAGAGATACAGCCATGACACACAGAGGGGTTTATAGAGAGAGATACAGCCATGACACACAGAGGGGTTTATAGAGAGAGATACAGCCATGACACACAGAGGGGTTTATAGAGAGAGATACAGCCATGACACACAGAGGGGTTTATAGAGAGAGATACAGCCATGACACACAGAGGGGTTTATAGAGAGAGATACAGCCATGACACACAGAGGGGTTTATAGAGAGAGATACAGCCATGACACACAGAGGGGTTTATAGAGAGAGATACAGCCATGACACACAGAGGGGTTTATAGAGAGAGATACAGCCATGACACACAGAGGGGTTTATAGAGAGAGATACAGCCATGACACACAGAGGGGTTTATAGAGAGAGATACAGCCATGACACACAGAGGGGTTTATAGAGAGAGATACAGCCATGACACACAGAGGGGTTTATAGAGAGAGATACAGCCATGACACACAGAGGGGTTTATAGAGAGAGATACAGCCATGACACACAGAGGGGTTTATAGAGAGATACAGCCATGACACACAGAGGGGTTTTATAGAGAGAGATACAGCCATGACACACAGAGGGGTTTATATAGAGAGATACAGCCATGACACACAGAGGGGTTTATAGAGAGAGATACAGCCATGACACACAGAGGGGTTTATAGAGAGAGATACAGCCATGACACACAGAGGGGTTTATAGAGAGAGATACAGCCATGACACACAGAGGGGTTTATAGAGAGAGATACAGCCATGACACACAGAGGGGTTTATAGAGATAGATACAGCCATGACACACAGAGGGTTTATAGAGAGAGATACAGCCATGACACACAGAGGGGTTTATAGAGAGAGATACAGCCATGACACACAGAGGGGTTTATAGAGAGAGATACAGCCATGACACACAGAGGGGTTTATAGAGAGAGATACAGCCATGACACACAGAGGGGTTTATAGAGAGAGATACAGCCATGACACACAGAGGGGTTTATAGAGAGAGATACAGCCATGACACACAGAGGGGTTTATAGAGAGAGATACAGCCATGACACACAGAGGGGTTTATAGAGAGAGATACAGCCATGACACACAGAGGGGTTTATAGAGAGAGATACAGCCATGACACACAGAGGGGTTTATAGAGAGAGATACAGCCATGACACACAGAGGGGTTTATAGAGAGAGATACAGCCATGACACACAGAGGGGTTTATAGAGAGATACAGCCATGACACACAGAGGGGTTTATAGAGAGAGATACAGCCATGACACACAGAGGGGTTTATAGAGAGATACAGCCATGACACACAGAGGGGTTTATAGAGAGAGATACAGCCATGACACACAGAGGGGTTTATATAGAGAGATACAGCCATGACACACAGAGGGGTTTATAGAGAGAGATACAGCCATGACACACAGAGGGGTTTATAGAGAGAGATACAGCCATGACACACAGAGGGGTTTATAGAGAGAGATACAGCCATGACACACAGAGGGGTTTATAGAGAGAGATACAGCCATGACACACAGAGGGGTTTATAGAGAGAGATACAGCCATGACACACAGAGGGGTTTATAGAGAGAGATACAGCCATGACACACAGAGGGGTTTATAGAGAGAGATACAGCCATGACACACAGAGGGGTTTATAGAGAGAGATACAGCCATGACACACAGAGGGGTTTATAGAGAGAGATACAGCCATGACACACAGAGGGGTTTATAGAGAGAGATACAGCCATGACACACAGAGGGGTTTATATAGAGAGATACAGCCATGACACACAGAGGGGTTTATAGAGAGAGATACAGCCATGACACACAGAGGGGTTTATATAGAGAGATACAGCCATGACACACAGAGGGGTTTATATAGAGAGATACAGCCATGACACACAGAGGGGTTTATATAGAGAGATACAGCCATGACACACAGAGGGGTTTATAGAGAGATACAGCCATGACACACAGAGGGGTTTATAGAGAGAGATACAGCCATGACACACAGAGGGGTTTATAGAGAGAGATACAGCCATGACACACAGAGGGGTTTATAGAGAGAGATACAGCCATGACACACAGAGGGGTTTATAGAGAGAGATACAGCCATGACACACAGAGGGGTTTATAGAGAGAGATACAGCCATGACACACAGAGGGGTTTATAGAGAGAGATACAGCCATGACACACAGAGGGGTTTATAGAGAGAGATACAGCCATGACACACAGAGGGGTTTATAGAGAGAGATACAGCCATGACACACAGAGGGGTTTATAGAGAGAGATACAGCCATGACACACAGAGGGGTTTATAGAGAGAGATACAGCCATGACACACAGAGGGGTTTATAGAGAGAGATACAGCCATGACACACAGAGGGGTTTATAGAGAGATACAGCCATGACACACAGAGGGGTTTATAGAGAGATACAGCCATGACACACAGAGGGGTTTATAGAGAGAGATACAGCCATGACACACAGAGGGGTTTATAGAGAGAGATACAGCCATGACACACAGAGGGGTTTATAGAGAGAGATACAGCCATGACACACAGAGGGGTTTATAGAGAGAGATACAGCCATGACACACAGAGGGGTTTATAGAGAGAGATACAGCCATGACACACAGAGGGGTTTATATAGAGAGATACAGCCATGACACACAGAGGGGTTTATAGAGAGAGATACAGCCATGACACACAGAGGGGTTTATATAGAGAGATACAGCCATGACACACAGAGGGGTTTATAGAGAGAGATACAGCCATGACACACAGAGGGGTTTATAGAGAGAGATACAGCCATGACACACAGAAGGGTTTATATAGAGAGATACAGCCATGACACACAGAGGGGTTTATAGAGAGAGATACAGCCATGACACACAGAGGGGTTTATAGAGAGAGATACAGCCATGACACACAGAGGGGTTTATAGAGAGATACAGCCATGACAGACAGTGTGGTTTATAGAGAGATAGAGATTTGACACACAGAGGGGTTTATAGAGAGATACAGCCATGACACACAGAGGGGTTTATATAGAGAGATACAGCCATGACACACAGAGGGGTTTATAGAGAGAGATACAGCCATGACACACAGAGGGGTTTATAGAGAGATACAGCCATGACACACAGAGGGGTTTATATAGAGAGATACAGCCATGACACACAGAGGGGTTTATAGAGAGAGATACAGCCATGACACACAGAGGGGTTTATAGAGAGAGATACAGCCATGACACACAGAGGGGTTTATATAGAGAGATACAGCCATGACACACAGAGGGGTTTATAGAGAGAGATACAGCCATGACACACAGAAGGGTTTATAGAGAGAGATACAGCCATGACACACAGAGGGGTTTATAGAGAGAGATACAGCCATGACACACAGAGGGGTTTATAGAGAGATACAGCCATGACACACAGAGGGGTTTATAGAGAGAGATACAGCCATGACACACAGAGGGGTTTATAGAGAGAGATACAGCCATGACACACAGAGGGGTTTATAGAGAGAGATACAGCCATGACACACAGAGGGGTTTATAGAGAGATATACAGCCATGACACACAGAGGGGTTTATAGAGAGAGATACAGCCATGACACACAGAGGGGTTTATAGAGAGAGATACAGCCATGACACACAGAGGGGTTTATAGAGAGAGATACAGCCATGACACACAGAGGGGTTTATATAGAGAGATACAGCCATGACACACAGAAGGGTTTATATAGAGAGATACAGCCATGACACACAGAGGGGTTTATATAGAGAGATACAGCCATGACACACAGAGGGGTTTATAGAGAGAGATACAGCCATGACACACAGAGGGGTTTATAGAGAGATACAGCCATGACACACAGAGGGGTTTATATAGAGAGATACAGCCATGACACACAGAGGGGTTTATAGAGAGATACAGCCATGACACACAGAAGGGTTTATAGAGAGAGATACAGCCATGACACACAGAGGGGTTTATATAGAGAGATACAGCCATGACACACAGAGGGTTTATATAGAGAGATACAGCCATGACACACAGAAGGGTTTATAGAGAGAGATACAGCCATGACACACAGAGGGGTTTATAGAGAGATACAGCCATGACACACAGAGGGGTTTATATAGAGAGATACAGCCATGACACACAGAGGGGTTTATAGAGAGAGATACAGCCATGACACACAGAGGGGTTTATAGAGAGATACAGCCATGACACACAGAGGGGTTTATAGAGAGAGATACAGCCATGACACACAGAGGGGTTTATAGAGAGAGATACAGCCATGACACACAGAGGGGTTTATATAGAGAGATACAGCCATGACACACAGAAGGGTTTATAGAGAGATACAGCCATGACACACAGAAGAGTGTATAGAGAGGGACACTCAGCTATGACACACAGAGGGGTTTATAGAGAGGGACACTCAGCTATGACACACAGAATAGTGTAGAGAGAGACATTTGGAGGTACTGCTGTGACACACTGAATTCAAGTATCTTTATCTTTTGCTCCTGATTTCAGTCCAGAGACATTCCGTCTTCTGATGACTTCTCCTTGAGTAAAACTCTGGGCGATCCCATTAAGATCCGAGCCTGGAACATCGCGGGCCTGCCCACCGACAGCTTCTCCGTCGACAACGGGGTCATTGTCAGCAACTCCAGAAGATGGTGAGCCAGGCACTCAAACGGACCGTGATCCTGTTCTCACTGTATGATCTGATAATAAATCCTGGTGTTGTCTGTCATGCTGTCACTCATGAGTTATACTTTCACTGCCTGGTCTTGCTAATGGTTGACCCTCGTGTGTGTGTGTGTGTGTGTGTGTGTGTGTGTGCCTGTGTGTGTGTGCATGTTCGTGTGTGTGCATGTGTGTGTGTGCTTGCGTGTGTATGCGTGTGTGCTTGTGTGTGTGTGCGTGTGCGCATGTGTGTTTGTGTGTGTGTGCATGTGTGTGTGTGCTTGTGTGTGTATGCGTGTGTGTGTGTGTGTGTGCTTGTGTGTGTATGCGTGTTTGCTTGCGTGTGTATGCGTGTGTGTATGCGTGTGTGTGCGTGTGTGTGCGTGTGTGTGTGCGTGTGTTCGTGTGTGCGTGTGTGTGCGTGTGCGTGTGTGCTTCTGCGTGTGTATGCGTGTGTGTGTGTATGTGTGCGTGTGTGTATGTGTGTGTTCGTGTGTGTGTGTGTGTGTATGTGTGCGTGTATGTGTGCGTGTATGTGTGCGTGTGTGTGTTCGTGTCCGTGTGTGTGTGTGTGTGTGTGTGTTTGTGTGTGTGTGTGTGTGTGCATGTGTGTGTTTGTGTGCGTCCCTGCTGCTTTGTTTGCTCTACCAGGCCGCTGATGATTGACCCTCAGGGTCAGGCTAATAAATGGGTAAAGAACTCTGAGAAGGACAATAATCTGAGCATCATCAAGCTCACAGACTCAGACTATATGAGGACCCTGGAGAACTGCATCCAGTTCGGCACTCCCCTGCTGCTGGAGAACGTGGCGGAAGAACTGGACCCTTCACTGGAGCCCCTGCTGCTCAAGCAGACCTTCAAACAGGGTATGGCCCCGTACTAACCAACCTTCAAATGAGACAGTGTGTGGATTACTCAGCTGTGTGTGAGTCAAGCAGACCTTCAAACAGGGTATGGCCCCGTACTAACCAACCTTCAAATGAGGCAGTGTGTAGATTACTCAGCGGTGTGTGAGGCAGTGTGTGGATTACTCAGCCGTGTGTGAGGCAGTGTGTGGATTACTCAGCCGTGTGTGAGGCAGTGTGTGGATTACTCAGCCGTGTGTGAGGCAGTGTGTAGATTACTCAGCGGTGTGTGAGGCAGTGTGTGGATTACTCAGCCGTGTGTGAGGCAGTGTGTGGATTACTCAGCCGTGTGTGAGGCAGTGTGTGGATTACTCAGCGGTGTGTGAGGCAGTGTGTGGATTACTCAGCCGTGTGTGAGACAGTGTGTGTCATCCGTGTGTGAGACAGTGTGTGGATTACTCAGCGGTGTGTGAGGCAGTGTGTGGATTACTCAGCCGTGTGTGAGGCAGTGTGTGGATTACTCAGCCGTGTGTGAGGCAGTGTGTGGATTACTCAGCCGTGTGTGAGACAGTGTGTGGATTACTCAGCCGTGTGTGAGGCAGTGTGTGGATTACTCAGCCGTGTGTGAGACAGTGTGTGGATTACTCAGCCGTGTGTGAGGCAGTGTGTGGATTACTCAGCCGTGTGTGAGACAGTGTGTAGATTACTCAGCGGTGTGTGAGGCAGTGTGTAGATTACTCAGCGGTGTGTGAGGCAGTGTGTGGATTACTCAGCCGTGTGTGTGAGACAGTGGGCCTCATTCATGAAGCGTTCGTAAATATGCACATACATTTATGTACAGAGCGAGTTGGTACGGAACAATTACGCAGGATTCATGAAACCGTGTGGAAAGGGCAGATTTTTTCGTACGCAAGTACGAAGCACGTTCACGTTGTTTTGTGATTAGCATAAATCCACACCCATTAATTGCCTCATATGGAGGTTTTCATCAAAGTTTTATTAACAGTGTTCAATCAAGTTTATTATTGTCTGTTCGGTGTCATATAGTAAAGTGTGTGGATTACTCAGTGTGTGAGGCAGTGAAATGTGGATTCCCATTACACGAGCTGTGTGCAAGCCTGTCTGTGGACACGCGCATTGCCTTTATGAGCGCAGTGTGTGGATTACTCACAGCCTGTGTGTGATAACAGTTTGTGGATTACTCACATGTGTGTGAGGCAGTGTGTGGATTACTCAGCCGTGTGTGATTCAGTGTGTGGAACGTATCTCGTGTGTGAGGCAGTGTGAGGATTACTCAGCGTGTGTGAGGCAGTGTGTGGATTACTCAGCATTGCTGGGCATGTTGTCAATTTGTGTAACCCGAAAACGACTAACCAGCCGTGTATATCACTCTCAGATCAAATAGCTTTTGCGCAATCTTAAAGATGCGTGTGTGAGCAGTGTGTGGATTACTCCAACAGCCGTGTGTGAGGCAGTGTGTGGTACTCACACCTGTAGGCAATTTGTGTGTGTGTAAGCAGTGTGTGGATTACTGTCATATGTGTGTGAGGCAGTGTGTGGATTACAATTTGTGTGTGAGGCTGTGTGGATTACTCAGCGTGTGTGAGGCAGTGTAAGTTCATTACTAGGGGTGTGTGACGATTCAATGTGTGTGATTACTCAGTGCAGTGTGTGGATTACTCAGCCGTGTGTGTGAGATTAGTGTGTGGATTACTAATGTGTGTGAGGCAGTGTGTAATTACTCAGCTGCGTGTTGCAGTGTGTGGATTACTCAGCCGTGTGTGAGGCAGTGTGTGGATTACAGAAATTTTATATTATAAATTAATCATTACGTGTGTGCGGCAGTGTGTGGATTACTCAGCCGTGTGTGAGGCAGTGTGTCAGTGCAGTGTGTGGATTACTCAGCCGTGTGTGAGGCAGTGTGTGGATTACTCAGCCGTGTGTGAGGCAGTGTGTGGATTACTCAACTGTGTGTGAGGCAGTGTGTGGATTACTCAGCCGTGTGTGTGGCAGTGTGTGGATTACTCAGCTGTGTGTGAGACAGTGTGTGGATTACTCAGCCGTGTGTGTGAGACAGTGTGTGGATTACTCAGTGTGTGTGTGAGGCAGTGTGTGGATTACTCACTGTGTGTGTGTGAGACAGTGTGTGGATTACTCAGTGTGTGTGAGACAGTGTGTGGATTACTCAGTGTGTGTGTGAGACAGTGACAGTGTGTGGATTACTCAGTGTGTGTGTGAGACAGTGTGTGGATTACTCAGCCGTGTGTGAGACAGTGTGTGGATTACTCAGCTGTGTGTGAGACAGTGTGTGGATTACTCAGTGTGTGTGAGACAGTGTGTGGATTACTCAGTGTGTGTGTGAGACAGTGTGTGGATTACTCAGTGTGTGTCAGTGTGTGGATTACTCACTGTGTGTGTGAGACAGTGTGGATTGATTACTCACTGTGTGTGTGTGTGTGTGTGTGTGTGTGGATTACTCAACTGTGTGTGTGAGACAGTGTGTGGATTACTCACTGTGTGTGTGAGACATTGTCTGGATTACTCACTGTGTGTGTGACCTTGTGGGGATTACTCAGGGGGGGTGTGAGGCAGTGTGGGGGTTACTAAGGGTGTGTGTGAGACAGTGTGTGGATTACTGTGTGTGTGTACTCACTGTGTGTGTGAGACATTGTCTGTGTGTGTGTGAGACATTGTCTGGATTACTCAGTGTGTGTTCTACTCACTGTGTGTGTGAGACAGTGTGTGGATTACTCAACTGTGTGTGTGAGACATTGTCTGGATTACTCACTGTGTGTGTGAGACAGTGTCTGGATTACTCAGTGTGTGTGTGAGACAGTGTGTGGATTACTCACTGTGTGTGTGAGACATTGTCTGGATTACTCACTGTGTGTGTGAGACATTGTCTGGATTACTCAGTGTGTGTGTGAGACAGTGTCTGGATTACTCAGTGTGTGTGTGAGACAGTGTGTGGATTACTCAGTGTGTGTGTGAGACAGTGTGTGGATTACTCAGTGTGTGTGTGAGACAGTGTGTGGATTACTCAGCGGTGTATTTCCGGCTCCTGTAGGTGGCGTGGATTGCATCAGGCTTGGCGAGAGCGTGATTGAGTACTCTCGCGATTTCCGCTTCTACATCACCACCAAACTGAGGAACCCGCACTACCTGCCTGAACTGGCCACTAAGGTCTCGCTGCTCAACTTCATGATTACTCCTGAGGGCCTGGAAGACCAGCTGCTGGGCATCGTGGTCGCCAAAGAGAGGTACTATTAACCCCTCACATCAAGCACCCCTCATACCCAGTGCCCTGCTGGTGATTAGTATGTAGCACAGTGTCCCCTGGTTGTGATTAGTATGTATCGCAGTGTCCCCTGGTGGTGATTTGTATGTAGTGTGGTTTCCCTTGGTAGTGATTAGTATGTAGCGCAGTGACCCCTGGTGGTGATTAGTATGTAGCGCAGTGTCCCCTGGTGGTGATTAGTATGTAGCGCAGTGTCCCCTGGTGGTGATTAGTATGTAGCGCAGTGTCCCCTGGTTGTGATTAGTATGTATCGCCGTGTCCTGTGGTGGTGATTAGTATGTAGTACAGTGTCCCCTGGTAGCGATTAGTATGTAGTGCAGTGTGCCCTGGTGGTGATTAGTATGTAGCACAGTGTCCCCTGGTGGTGATTAGTGTGTAGCACAGTGTGTCCTGTTGGTGATTAGTGTGTAGCGCAGTGTCCCCTGGTTGTGATTATTATGTAGTGTGGTTTCCCCTGGTAGTGATTAGTATGCTGAGCAATGTCCCCTGGTGGTGATTAGTATGTAGAGCAGTGTCCTGTGGTGGTGATTAGTATGTAGCATACTGCCCCCTGGTAGCGATTAGTATGCATCGCAGTGTGTCCGTTGTAGTGATTAGTATGTAGCGCAGTGTGTCCGTGGTAGTGATTAGTATGTTGTGCAGTGTCCCCTGGTGGTGATTAGTCTGTAGTGTGGTTTCCCCTGGTGGTGATTAGTCTGTAGTGCAGTGTCCCCTGGTAGTGATTAGTATGTAGAGCAGTGTCCTCTGGTGGTGAGTAGTATGTAGCGAAGTGTCCCCAGGTGGTGATTAGTATGTAGCGCAGTGTGTCCGTGGTAGTGATCAGTATGTAGCGCAGTGTCCTCTGGTGGTGATTAGTATGTAGCCCAGTGTCCTCTGGTGGTTATTAGTATGTAGCACAGTGTCCTCTGCTGGTGATTAGTATGTAGCGCAGTGTGTCCGTGGTAGTGATTAGTATGTAGCACAGTGTGTCCGTGGTAGTGATTAGTATGTAGCACAGTGTGTCCATGGTAGTGATTAGTATGTAGCGCAGTGTGTCCGTGGTTGTGTTTAGTATGTAGCGCAGTGTGTCCGTGGTTGTGATTAGTATGTAGCGCAGTGTGTCCGTGGTAGTGATTAGTATGTAGCACAGTGTGTCCGTGGTAGTGATTAGTATGTAGCACAGTGTGTCCGTGGTAGTGATTAGTATGTAGCACAGTGTGTCCGTGGTTGTGATTAGTATGTAGCGCAGTGTGTCCGTGGTAGTGATTAGTATGTAGCGCAGTGTGTCCGTGGTTGTGATTAGTATGTAGCGCAGTGTGTCCGTGGTTGTGATTAGTATGTAGCGCAGTGTGTCCGTGGTAGTGATTAGTATGTAGCGCAGTGTGTCCGTGGTAGTGATTAGTATGTAGCGCAGTGTGTCCGTGGTAGTGATTAGTATGTAGCGCAGTGTGTCCGTGGTAGTGATTAGTATGTAGCGCAGTGTGTCCGTGGTAGTGATTAGTATGTAGCGCAGTGTGTCCGTGGTAGTGATTAGTATGTAGCGCAGTGTGTCCGTGGTAGTGATTAGTATGTAGCGCAGTGTGTCCGTGGTAGTGATTAGTATGTAGCGCAGTGTGTCCGTGGTAGTGATTAGTCTGTACTTGCAGACCGGAGCTGGAGGAGGAGAGGAATGCATTGATCCTGCAGTCTGCCTCCAATAAGAAGCAGCTGAAGGAGATCGAGGACAGAATCCTGGAGACGCTGCATTCTGAAGGAAACATCCTGGAGGATGAGAGTGCCATTCAGGTTCTGGACTCGGCCAAGATCATGTCCAATGAGATCACAAAAAAACAGCAGGTGGGAAAGAGACAGAGATCAGAGTGATTCTGTTCTCAGCGGTGCAGTGTATGAAAGAGATCAGAGTGATTCTGTTCTCAGCTGTGCAGTGTATGAAAGAGACAGAGATCAGAGTGATTCTGTTCTCAGCGGTGCAGTGTATGAAAGAGACAGAGATCAGAGTGATTCTGTTCTCAGCTGTGCAGTGTATGAAAGAGATCAGAGTGATTCTGTTCTCAGCGGTGCAGTGTATGAAAGAGATCAGAGTGATTCTGTTCTCAGCTGTGCAGTGTATGAAAGAGACAGAGATCAGAGTGATTCTGTTCTCAGCTGTGCAGTGTATGAAAGAGATCAGAGTGATTCTGTTCTCAGCGGTGCAGTGTATGAAAGAGATCAGAGTGATTCTGTTCTCAGCGGTGCAGTGTATGAAATAGATCAGAGTGATTCTGTTCTCAGCGGTGCAGTGTATGAAAGAGATCAGAGTGATTCTGTTCTCAGCTGTGCAGTGTATGAAAGAGACAGAGATCAGAGTGATTCTGTTCTCAGCTGTGCAGTGTATGAAAGAGATCAGAGTGATTCTGTTCTCAGCTGTGCAGTGTATGAAAGAGACAGAGATCAGAGTGATTCTGTTCTCAGTGGTGCAGTGTATGAAAGAGATCAGAGTGATTCTGTTCTCAGCGGTGCAGTGTATGAAAGAGACAGAGATCAGAGTGATTCTGTTCTCAGCTGTGCAGTGTATGAAAGAGATCAGAGTGATTCTGTTCTCAGCTGTGCAGTGTATGAAAGAGACAGAGATCAGAGTGATTCTGTTCTCAGCTGTGCAGTGTATGAAAGAGACAGAGATCAGAGTGATTCTGTTCTCAGCGGTGCAGTGTATGAAAGAGACAGAGATCAGAGTGATTCTGTTCTCAGCTGTGCAGTGTATGAAAGAGATCAGAGTGATTCTGTTCTCAGCTGTGCAGTGTATGAAAGAGACAGAGATCAGAGTGATTCTGTTCTCAGCGGTGCAGTGTATGAAATAGATAGAGATCAGAGTGATTCTGTTCTCAGCGGTGCAGTGTATGAAAGAGACAGAGATCAGAGTGATTCTGTTCTCAGCGGTGCAGTGTATGAAAGAGATAGAGATCAGAGTGATTCTGTTCTCAGCGGTGCAGTGTATGAAAGAGATCAGAGTGATTCTGTTCTCAGCTGTGCAGTGTATGAAAGAGACAGAGATCAGAGTGATTCTGTTCTCAGCGGTGCAGTGTATGAAAGAGACAGAGATCAGAGTGATTCTGTTCTCAGCGGTGCAGTGTATGAAAGAGACAGAGATCAGAGTGATTCTGTTCTCAGCGGTGCAGTGTATGAAAGAGATAGAGATCAGAGTGATTCTGTTCTCAGCGGTGCAGTGTATGAAAGAGATCAGAGTGATTCTGTTCTCAGCTGTGCAGTGTATGAAAGAGACAGAGATCAGAGTGATTCTGTTCTCAGCTGTGCAGTGTATGAAAGAGACAGAGATCAGAGTGATTCTGTTCTCAGCGGTGCAGTGTATGAAAGAGATAGAGATCAGAGTGATTCTGTTCTCAGCTGTGCAGTGTATGAAAGAGACAGAGATCAGAGTGATTCTGTTCTCAGCTGTGCAGTGTATGAAAGAGATAGAGATCAGAGTGATTCTGTTCTCAGCTGTGCAGTGTATGAAAGAGACAGAGATCAGAGTGATTCTGTTATCAGCGGTGCAGTGTATGAAAGAGATAGAGATCAGAGTGATTCTGTTCTCAGCTGTGCAGTGTATGAAAGAGACAGAGATCAGAGTGATTCTGTTCTCAGCGGTGCAGTGTATGAAAGAGATAGAGATCAGAGTGATTCTGTTCTCAGCTGTGCAGTGTATGAAAGAGACAGAGATCAGAGTGATTCTGTTCTCAGCTGTGCAGTGTATGAAAGAGATAGAGATCAGAGTGATTCTGTTCTCTGCTGTGCAGTGTATGAAAGAGACAGAGATCAGAGTGATTCTGTTCTCAGCTGTGCAGTGTATGAAAGAGATAGAGATCAGAGTGATTCTGTTCTCAGCTGTGCAGTGTATGAAAGAGATAGAGATCAGAGTGATTCTGTTCTCAGCGGTGCAGTGTATGAAAGAGACAGAGATCAGAGTGATTCTGTTCTCAGCTGTGCAGTGTATGAAAGAGATAGAGATCAGAGTGATTCTGTTCTCAGCTGTGCAGTGTATGAAAGAGACAGAGATCAGAGTGATTCTGTTCTCAGCTGTGCAGTGTATGAAAGAGACAGAGATCAGAGTGATTCTGTTATCAGCGGTGCAGTGTATGAAAGAGATAGAGATCAGAGTGATTCTGTTCTCAGCTGTGCAGTGTATGAAAGAGACAGAGATCAGAGTGATTCTGTTCTCAGCGGTGCAGTGTATGAAAGAGATAGAGATCAGAGTGATTCTGTTCTCAGCTGTGCAGTGTATGAAAGAGACAGAGATCAGAGTGATTCTGTTCTCAGCGGTGCAGTGTATGAAAGAGATAGAGATCAGAGTGATTCTGTTCTCAGCGGTGCAGTGTATGAAAGAGATAGAGATCAGAGTGATTCTGTTCTCAGCGGTGCAGTGTATGAAAGAGATAGAGATCAGAGTGATTCTGTTCTCAGCTGTGCAGTGTATGAAAGAGACAGAGATCAGAGTGATTCTGTTCTCAGCTGTGCAGTGTATGAAAGAGATAGAGATCAGAGTGATTCTGTTCTCAGCGGTGCAGTGTATGAAAGAGATCAGAGTGATTCTGTTCTCAGCTGTGCAGTGTATGAAAGAGACAGAGATCAGAGTGATTCTGTTCTCAGCGGTGCAGTGTATGAAAGAGACAGAGATCAGAGTGATTCTGTTCTCAGCGGTGCAGTGTATGAAAGAGATCAGAGTGATTCTGTTCTCAGCTGTGCAGTGTATGAAAGAGATAGAGATCAGAGTGATTCTGTTCTCAGCGGTGCAGTGTATGAAAGAGACAGAGATCAGAGTGATTCTGTTCTCAGCTGTGCAGTGTATGAAAGAGATCAGAGTGATTCTGTTCTCAGCGGTGCAGTGTATGAAAGAGACAGAGATCAGAGTGATTCTGTTCTCAGCGGTGCAGTGTATGAAAGAGACAGAGATCAGAGTGATTCTGTTCTCAGCTGTGCAGTGTATGAAAGAGATAGAGATCAGAGTGATTCTGTTCTCAGCGGTGCAGTGTATGAAAGAGATAGAGATCAGAGTGATTCTGTTCTCAGCGGTGCAGTGTATGAAAGAGATAGAGATCAGAGTGATTCTGTTATCAGCTGTGCAGTGTATGAAAGAGACAGAGATCAGAGTGATTCTGTTCTCAGCGGTGCAGTGTATGAAAGAGATCAGAGTGATTCTGTTCTCAGCTGTGCAGTGTATGAAAGAGATAGAGATCAGAGTGATTCTGTTCTCAGCTGTGCAGTGTATGAAAGAGATAGAGATCAGAGTGATTCTGTTCTCAGCTGTGCAGTGTATGAAAGAGACAGAGATCAGAGTGATTCTGTTATCAGCGGTGCAGTGTATGAAAGAGATAGAGATCAGAGTGATTCTGTTCTCAGCTGTGCAGTGTATGAAAGAGACAGAGATCAGAGTGATTCTGTTCTCAGCGGTGCAGTGTATGAAAGAGATAGAGATCAGAGTGATTCTGTTCTCAGCTGTGCAGTGTATGAAAGAGACAGAGATCAGAGTGATTCTGTTCTCAGCTGTGCAGTGTATGAAAGAGATAGAGATCAGAGTGATTCTGTTCTCAGCTGTGCAGTGTATGAAAGAGACAGAGATCAGAGTGATTCTGTTCTCAGCTGTGCAGTGTATGAAAGAGATAGAGATCAGAGTGATTCTGTTCTCAGCTGTGCAGTGTATGAAAGAGATAGAGATCAGAGTGATTCTGTTCTCAGCGGTGCAGTGTATGAAAGAGACAGAGATCAGAGTGATTCTGTTCTCAGCTGTGCAGTGTATGAAAGAGATAGAGATCAGAGTGATTCTGTTCTCAGCTGTGCAGTGTATGAAAGAGACAGAGATCAGAGTGATTCTGTTCTCAGCTGTGCAGTGTATGAAAGAGACAGAGATCAGAGTGATTCTGTTATCAGCGGTGCAGTGTATGAAAGAGATAGAGATCAGAGTGATTCTGTTCTCAGCTGTGCAGTGTATGAAAGAGACAGAGATCAGAGTGATTCTGTTCTCAGCGGTGCAGTGTATGAAAGAGATAGAGATCAGAGTGATTCTGTTCTCAGCTGTGCAGTGTATGAAAGAGACAGAGATCAGAGTGATTCTGTTCTCAGCGGTGCAGTGTATGAAAGAGATAGAGATCAGAGTGATTCTGTTCTCAGCGGTGCAGTGTATGAAAGAGATAGAGATCAGAGTGATTCTGTTCTCAGCGGTGCAGTGTATGAAAGAGATAGAGATCAGAGTGATTCTGTTCTCAGCTGTGCAGTGTATGAAAGAGACAGAGATCAGAGTGATTCTGTTCTCAGCTGTGCAGTGTATGAAAGAGATAGAGATCAGAGTGATTCTGTTCTCAGCGGTGCAGTGTATGAAAGAGATCAGAGTGATTCTGTTCTCAGCTGTGCAGTGTATGAAAGAGACAGAGATCAGAGTGATTCTGTTCTCAGCGGTGCAGTGTATGAAAGAGACAGAGATCAGAGTGATTCTGTTCTCAGCGGTGCAGTGTATGAAAGAGATCAGAGTGATTCTGTTCTCAGCTGTGCAGTGTATGAAAGAGATAGAGATCAGAGTGATTCTGTTCTCAGCGGTGCAGTGTATGAAATAGATAGAGATCAGAGTGATTCTGTTCTCAGCGGTGCAGTGTATGAAAGAGATCAGAGTGATTCTGTTCTCAGCTGTGCAGTGTATGAAAGAGACAGAGATCAGAGTGATTCTGTTCTCAGCGGTGCAGTGTATGAAAGAGACAGAGATCAGAGTGATTCTGTTCTCAGCTGTGCAGTGTATGAAAGAGATAGAGATCAGAGTGATTCTGTTCTCAGCGGTGCAGTGTATGAAAGAGATAGAGATCAGAGTGATTCTGTTCTCAGCGGTGCAGTGTATGAAAGAGATAGAGATCAGAGTGATTCTGTTATCAGCTGTGCAGTGTATGAAAGAGACAGAGATCAGAGTGATTCTGTTCTCAGCGGTGCAGTGTATGAAAGAGATCAGAGTGATTCTGTTCTCAGCTGTGCAGTGTATGAAAGAGACAGAGATCAGAGTGATTCTGTTCTCAGCGGTGCAGTGTATGAAAGAGACAGAGATCAGAGTGATTCTGTTCTCAGCGGTGCAGTGTATCAAAGAGACAGAGATCAGAGTGATTCTGTTCTCAGCTGTGCAGTGCTCAGTAAGGCTGTGCTCAGTAATGCTGGGCTCAGTAATGCTGGGCTCAGTAAGGCTGTGCTTAGTAAGGCTGTGCTTAGTAAGGCTTTGCTCAGTAATGCTGTGCTTAGTAAGGCTGTGCTCAGTAAGGCTGTGCTCAGTAAGGCTGTGCTTAGTAAGGCTGTGCTCAGTAATGCTGTGCTTAGTAAGGCTGTGCTCAGTAAGGCTGTGCTTAGTAATGCTGTGCTTAGTAAGGCTGTGCTTAGTAAGGCTGTGCTCAGTAAGGCTGTGCTCAGTAATGCTGTGCTTAGTAAGGCTGTGCTTAGTAAGGCTGTGCTCAGTAAGGCTGTGCTTAGTAAGGCTGTGCTTAGTAATGCTGTTCTTAGTAAGGCTATGCTTAGTAAGGCTGTGCTCAGTAAGGCTGTGCTCAGTAATGCTGTGCTTAGTAAGGCTGTGCTTAGTAAGGCTGTGCTCAGTAAGGCTGTGCTTAGTAAGGCTGTGCTCAGTAAGGCTGTGCTCAGTAAGGCTGTGCTTAGTAAGGCTGTGCTCAGTAAGGCTGTGCTTAGTAAGGCTGTGCTCAGTAAGGCTGTGCTCAGTAAGGCTGTGCTCAGTAAGGCTGTGCTGCTCTCTGTTAGATTGCAGAAAAGACTGAGCTAAAGATAGCGGAATCACGAGAGGGCTACAGGCCCATCGCCAAGCACTCCTCCATCCTGTTCTTCAGCATCGCAGATCTTGGAAACATCGACCCCATGTACCAGTACTCTCTCACCTGGTTCGTCAACCTGTATATCAGCTCCATCCAGGAGAGGTGAGCCGTGCAATAACACACACACACCCACACCGTGCCCAACACACACACACACACACACACACACACACCATGCCCAACACACACACACACCATGCCCAGCACACACACACACACACCATGCCCAACACACACACACACACACACCATGCCCAACACACACACACACCATGCCCAGCACACACACACACACACACACACACCATGCCCAACACACACACACACACACACACACACACACACCATGCCCAACACACACACACACCATGCCCAGCACACACACACACACACACACACACACACCATGCCCAACACACACACACACACACACACACCATGCCCAACACACACACACACCATGCCCAGCACACCCACATCGTGCCCAACACACACACACCCACACACCATGCCCAACACACACACACACACACTGTGCCCAACACACACACACCCACACCATGCCCAACACACCCACACCATGCCCAACACACCCACACACCATGCCCAACACACACACACACACACTGTGCCCAACACACACACACCCACACTGTGCCCAGCACACCCACACTGTGCCCAACACACACAGACACACACACCATGCCCAACACACCCACACCATGCCCAGCACACACACACTCACACAACCACACCATGCCCAACACACACACACCGTGCCCAACACACACACACACACCCACACACCATGCCCAACACACACACACCGTGCCCAACACACACACACACACACCCACACACCATGCCCAACACACACACACACTATGCCCAATGGAGGAATACTGTACAACTCTCTGATCAGGGCACACTCTTTTAAACAAACTTGGCGGTTTTGCTTGAATCCAGGGGAAAGTCCAAGGTTTTGGAGAAGAGGCTTCGGTTCCTGATCGATCACTTCACCTACAACCTGTACTGCAACGTGTGCCGCTCGCTCTCGAGCTGTGAAAACTGTGCTCTTCCTCCTCCTCTGCTGCTCCTACTACGTGTGTGACCTGCTGGCTGTGTGCTGTGCTACGTGTGTGAGACCTGCAGGTGTGACTGTGCTACCGGTGTGAGACCTGCAGGTGTGACTGCTACGTGTGTGAGACCTGCTGGTGTGAGACCTGCAGGTCTTCTCCTTCCTGCTCTGCTCCAACCTACTCCTGTGAGTCTGCTGCTCTCACTGTGCTACCGGTGTGAGACCTGCAGGTGTGACTGTGCTACCGGTGTGAGACCTGCAGGTGTGACTGTGCTACGTGTGTGAGACCTGCTGGTGTGACTGTGCTACGTGTGTGAGACCTGCAGGTGTGACTGTGCTACGTGTGTGAGACCTGCAGGTGTGACTGTGCTACGTGTGTGAGACCTGCTGGTGTGACTGTGCTACCGGTGTGAGACCTGCAGGTGTGACTGTGCTACCGGTGTGAGACCTGCAGGTGTGACTGCTACGTGTGTGAGACCTGCAGGTGTGACTGTGTTACCTGTGTGAGACCTGCAGGTGTGACTGTGCTACGTGTGTGAGACCTGCAGGTGTGACTGCTACGTGTGTGAGACCTGCAGGTGTGACTGTGTTACCTGTGTGAGACCTGCAGGTGTGACTGTGCTACGTGTGTGAGACCTGCAGGTGTGACTGTGCTACCGGTGTGAGACCTGCAGGTGTGACTGTGCTACCGGTGTGAGACCTGCAGGTGTGACTGTGCTACCGGTGTGAGACCTGCAGGTGTGACTGTGCTACCGGTGTGAGACCTGCAGGTGTGACTGTGCTACCGGTGTGAGACCTGCAGGTGTGACTGTGCTACCGGTGTGAGACCTGCAGGTGTGACTGTGCTACCGGTGTGAGACCTGCAGGTGTGACTGTGCTACCGGTGTGAGACCTGCAGGTGTGACTGTGCTACCGGTGTGAGACCTGCAGGTGTGACTGTGCTACCGGTGTGAGACCTGCAGGTGTGACTGTGTTACCTGTGTGAGACCTGCAGGTGTGACTGTGCTACCGGTGTGAGACCTGCAGGTGTGACTGTGTTACCTGTGTGAGACCTGCAGGTGTGACTGTGCTACCGGTGTGAGACCTGCAGGTGTGACTGTGCTACCGGTGTGAGACCTGCAGGTGTGACTGTGCTACCGGTGTGGGCTGTGTGATGTGAGAGCCTGATTTCCACAGGGCCAAGCGGGAGATTGAGTACTCTGAGTTCATGTTCCTGCTGACGGGGGGGGTGGGGCTGCGGAACACAGTGCCCAATCCCGACCCCAGCTGGCTGCAGGACAAGAGCTGGGATGAGATCTGCAGAGCCAGTGACCTGCAGGGCCTACAGGGCCTGAGGTACCAAGGGCCACGCCCAGAGCCACGCCCAGAGTCATGCTCAGCCACACCCAGAGCCACGCCCAGATACAGAGCCAAAGCCACACCCACGCCCAGAGCCACGCACAGAGCCACACCCAGAGCCACGCCCAGATACAGAGGCAAAGCCACACCCATGCCCAGAGCCACGCCCAGAGTCATACCCAGAGCCATGCCCAGATACAGAGCCAAAGCCACACCCACACCCAGAGCCACGCCCAGAGTCACACCCAGAGCCACACTCATTCCCAGAGCCACACCTACAACCACACCCAGAGCCACACCCAGTCACCTATTGTATTTCTGTCTCAATGGTTCAATGGTAAAATTTTATATGAAACCTGAAATGCAAAAGAGTTGATTACACTTTATTGATTACATATTGTGTGTGTTTAGGGAGTTTTTCAGTGAGAAACCAGAGATTTTTCAGAAGATTTACGATAGTAAAGAGCCCTACAACATGCCACTGCCCAGCCCCTTGTGTGAGAGAGTCAACCACCTTCAAAAGATGATCGTCTACCGATGCCTGAGGCCAGACAAGGTCAGCCCCCATCTAAAACCCCCGAGGGCCTGTAGCAAGGATTTATGGTTCATTATGTATAGATTATGTATAGATTATGTATAGGTTATGTATAGATTATGTATAGGTTATGTATAGATTATGTATAGATTATGTATAGGTTATGTATAGATTATGTATAGATTATGTATAGGTTATGTATAGATTATGTATAGATTATGTATAGGTTATGTATAGATTATGTATAGATTAGGGTTAGGGTAGCACATGTACAGATTGTTGTTGTGCTCACTGTTTTATAGTTGCTAGATTGTAGCAGCAATTACAATTATAGCAGTAATCACTGTTTTATTATTTATAGATTGTAGCAGTAATCACTGTTTTATTATTTATAGATTATAGCAGTAATCACTGTTTTATTATTTATAGATTATAGCAGTAATCACTGTTTTATTATTTATAGATTATAGCAGTAATCACTGTTTTATTATTTATAGATTATAGCAGTAATCACTGTTTTATTATTTATAGATGATAGCAGTAATCACTGTTTTATTATTTATAGATTATAGCAGTAATCACTGTTTTATTATTTATAGATTATAGCAGTAATCACTGTTTTATTATTTATAGATTATAGCATTAATCACTGTTTTGTATTTATAGATTATAGCAGTAATCACTGTTTTATTATTTATAGATTATAGCAGTAATCACTGTTTTATTATTTATAGATTATAGCAGTAATCACTGTTTTATTATTTATAGATTATAGCAGTAATCACTGTTTTGTATTTATAGATTATAGCAGTAATCACTGTTTTATTATTTATAGATTATAGCAGTAATCACTGTTTTATTATTTATAGATTATAGCAGTAATCACTGTTTTATTATTTATAGATTATAGCAGTAATCACTGTTTTGTATTTATAGATTATAGCAGTAATCACTGTTTTATTATTTATAGATTATAGCAGTAATCACTGTTTT